>CM021107.1:410685625-410911652 GCA_007115665.2 Sequoiadendron giganteum
TCCCTCTCTCTCCCTCTTTCCCTCCCACCCTACCTAACTAAGTCCAACTCACTCCAACCCCTTCTCTCCCACTTCCTCTCTCATAGGTCTCTCCCTTCCACCCCCTCTCACTCTCTCAGGGCTCTCTCTCACTACCTCTCTCTCTCTCTCTCTCTCTCTCTCTCTCTCTCTCTCTCTCTCTCTCTCTCTCTCTCTCTCTCAGGTCTCTCCCTCCCACCCTACCTATACAACTCTCTCTCTCTCTTAAAATTCTTCCTCCCTCTAAAGACATACATAAATACATACATACTTACATACATACAAGCATAATGCATATTTACATACAAGAATACATGTGCATATGTACATACAATCTTGCATACATATAGGCATACATACATACATGCATTGATACATACATACATACATACATATAGGCACACATACATACATACAAGCATGCAAACATACATACATACATGACATATAGGAATACATGTACATACAAACATACAAATATATAAACATACATTCAATAGAGTAAAATTTAGTATCGAGAAAGACATAACACAAGCACATTATACCATGCTCATGTTATGTCTTACTAGACATGTCCCACACAAACGCAAAAAACCATGTCAAAACTAAGATATAATGTGAGCGCATTATAATGCACTTGCATTATATCATGATTTGGGAATCCCCAAGCCTTAGGATTGGTATTTTCCTTGGAATACCAACCCAAAGGCTTGGAGGGCCTTCCCAACAACCAGAGACATGCTTTTGCAAATTCTACAATATTTCACATAATCAAGTTTGTGTTGACTGTTAGGATTGCTCGTGTTTCAATGTCAAACAAATCAAACAACTAGGTAATGTTATGCTCTCTCATAGCTATCCAACGATGTAATTTTTTTCACTTTTTGATAATTTTAAGTCTTTCATCTACAATTTATTTTGTTTGTGTGTCTCTTTTTTGGAAAAAAGTAGTGTTTGGTTTTTTTTTCGTTATAAATTAATTGTTCATCAAAATTTCAAATAAATTACATTTTTAGAAACTAGACTCCATTCTAGAATTTTTTTAAAAAATCAATTAGTTTCTAAAATTTGTAGGGGTAGTAGGGCCAAAATTATATTTTTTGAGGAAGTTTCCACTTTGAAAATTAGTAAAAAATCAAATATTCATTAAAAATTGTCAAAAAAATCGCACATCAACTACATACTATCAGCTAATTTCTCACTAGAGTTATTTTAAAAATACTAAAAAAAAGGTCACCATGCTAGGCACGTACAAAAGTTGCTATGTCATGTTTTTTCTGAAAAAAAAATACCAATTTATGAGCATCCGTCTTTTGAACCCCTTAATCTCAATCATTTTCAAAATAAATTAGCATTTTAGAAAGTAGACTTGAAGCACTATGATCCTTTTTTTTGTTGCATCTCAAAATTTTGAGTGTAACTATCCTCAATTTCACGTCCAAGGTTAGTATTTCCTAATTTAAAAAAAAAAGTGTCTAGTTAAGCCCCCTTTTTGGCCCCCCATATTTTTGCACTTACCCACTAGAAAATAAAAAAATTGTAACAAAATCTAAAAATAATGCTTCAAATTTTTCTAAACAAGGAAAAGGATTAGCTTGGGACATGGTCCCACTAGGAATTATAGAATGTCAATAATAAAACTAAAGTTAAAATAATAGGAAACAAGAATAAATAAGAATCATACCTTATATTAACTATGCACCTTTGATATAGTTAAAGGGATGATAATAGCAATTAAATTTAAATAACATATTACCGCACAAACCTTTTATGACATAAGTGTTGTGCTCTAAGTGATGGTTTCTAGTTAAAGTGAATGTAGTGGCCCAATTATATAGCATAACCTTTTTGCATCCAATCTTCTTCCTTGAAAATGGCTTAATAGGTTTTATATAGGTTGGTTGGAAGGATGAAGTTATATCTTGTGAGATGGAGGAATAGGGTTGATCGTCATGTAGGGGAGAATGAGAATATGACATGTGCAATAATGTGGTTTTATGCACATGATTAGGGAAAGGATTGATAAGAGATGGAGCGAGAGTTTTGATCAAATCTTGATGAAGGGTGGAGATTGAAAAGGTTCTTTCAAAGCCTTGTACATTTGGATCCATTATAATATTTTGGATCCTTATGCAAAGTTGACCTTGATTTTTTTAATCAAAGTGGTGGAGAAATGTGAAAATGATTAATTATCTTGCTAAACTTAATTTTTTTATTGAAGTAATGATGATGGAGATTTTAAGGGAATAAAACAAATATTAGTGTATTTAATTAATTTTTGGAAAAATGATTGACTTAATTAAATATATATGATTTATTCAATTAAGGTTGGAATTTTAGAAGAAATATTTTATAGGTTAAATTAATTGGATAAATAAAGGAAATATATTCAATTAATGTTGGAAGAAAGGTTAGATTAGTTAAATTGAATAGTAAATAATTGTTCAAATAATGTTCATGGAACAATCAAGGTTAATTAGTGTTAGAATCAAATAAGTGTCGTGGATTCGTATACTGATGATGGAAATGTATGCATTTTAGGTGTCTACATCCCCATTTTTAAAGAGTAGGGTCCCACC
The DNA here is from genome assembly GCA_007115665.2 of Sequoiadendron giganteum. Lineage (NCBI taxonomy): Eukaryota > Viridiplantae > Streptophyta > Pinopsida > Cupressales > Cupressaceae > Sequoiadendron > Sequoiadendron giganteum. The sequence goes on from CM021107.1 coordinate 410,688,223, forward strand.
TTTTGAGTTGACATAAAAGGGAGTTGTAAAGGTTACTGGTTAGTGAAAATTTTCTCCCCTAATGTTCTCTCTTACATTTGACATTAATTTATAATAATTAATACTTGATTATGGTATTCTAAAATTGAGGTAATATGTTGAGATGATTCTTATTTTATTATGCTTTGTTTATACATGAAGATAATTTCTACTATTTTATAATATGCATCTTCTTGTAGGATTCAACTGCATCAATTCTTGATCAAAATTTACTTAAAAGAAAATTATTTTTTATGTTCCTTATATTTATAAAAAATGGCATGATGCACTAAATATTATCTATGACTAAGATATGTTCATGAGATGTGTAATATGTTGTACTTGATTTTATGCAATTTAAAGGATTGAATATGATAACGATTTTTTTTAAGTTCTATGTTGATTTTTTGAGTTGACTTCTTATAGATTAAGAAAGATCATATTTAAAAAATTAATATATTATACTTTATTATAGACTTCTTAATATTCATAGTTCAAAAATATAGTATCACTTATTTCAACCTAGTTGAAAATAATCAAACTATATAATAATTCCACATTTATAACTAATGGAACCTTATAATTACTCATTTAAGAAAAAACACAATTTTGATTCAATTTATCCTCACAACTCAGGTTCTAATAAAATGTAGGGCTACATAATTACCATCCATCACACAAAGGGAATAAACATCATGAATCATGTGTACAAATACAAAAATATCTTCTAGGATAGATGGAAAACCACCAAGGTCCATGAAAGGGGGTAGACTAGATATGTGTGAATACAACTCAATCAAGGAACATGTGTCATTACCAATATTCATTGTTGGCATAAAATATAAAACCTAAGTTCCACATTATTTTTGTACTTATCGTTATCTTAATATGACACGAAAAATCATGAAAATTAAAATAGTTGTAGTATATCACACATAAAAATAAAATAAAATATTTATTCATCCATATACCCTATGAGATACACCATTCACTTTTCATAAATTCATATTATTTTCATGTTTCAAGCATATAAACACACATCACATATGCTTGGGTACTACACATATACTCGCTAATACATATTCTCTCATTCAACACTCTCTTATTTATTATGTCCATCCATTTCTATATATATCTATCTCTTACTCATATATATTCTTCTCTCATGCTCCCATATATCTCTCACACTTACCATAGATATTTCATATAATTATTTCTCTTATCTCCCACTTCTCCCTTCATTATATAACCTCATCATGCCTCTTTGTGCTTCTTCCTCATGTATTTTCTCTATATCCATTCATAATAACACACAATTATCTTATTTGCACGATTTTACCTCTAAATGTATGATATTATACCTTATATATATTTTATTCATCTTATGGTGTATTTAAAAGTTTATTTTAGTTGTATATAATCCATATATGGGTCCAAAAATGACCCAAATTACATGTAAAAATTTGTTAAACCTTTTATATCTCTCTATTAAGTATATAATGCTCTTGTGAATTACCAAAAGGATTCTATTGTAGTGTATGGGATCAAGCACCATTTTATTCATTATGTAACACTCTTTGTGTGATATCACACTACCTTCTTGTATATCTCTACTATATGTTGCACTTTCTTGTACAACACTAAAAAAACCTCTATGACATACAACCATAAAATATACGGTAGTATAATGTTATTTTTTTCACTAGTATTCTATTGATTCCTAAAATATTATCTCATCCTTGAGATAACCCAAAGAAATTTCATGCCATCATCTCCCTTTTGATTTCTTTTGGTTTCTTTCCTTTCTTGACTCACATCTTGGTTCCTATGACCTTATCTTCATGTTCTAGGTCATTCTCATCCTTTCTTATTTGAAAAAAATATTTTTTGGGTTACCTCACTTTATTTTTCTATCTACTCCACCCTCATGCATATACCTTCTACATGTTTTGGTAGGATTTATTTATTTTTGACACTCTCTCTAATATCCATATCTATCACCCATTTCTTTGTAGCATCTTCCACTATGTTTTCCTATATTATCCTTATACTTTGTACCCTCCTAGTTATTCTTTGTAGGTTCTCTTCTTTTGTAGTTCTCTCTCAACCCTCTTTTACGTCTTATTACTACTAAAGGAATATTCTACTTCCTACTCTCTAACTCATCCAAATTGTAAGATTATATCACATGTTTAGTATCAATTGTGGACTCCTTGGCATCAATAATTATCCCACCTTTTGAGATGGGTTCACTATGCATTTCAACTCTTGAGATTCTTCCAATTATTAATTCTAAATCTTTCATCCTTCTCTACATCATCCTTTGTAGCATTTTTATCCTCCAAATAAGCTTCTCTCACATCTAAATTCAAAGGGATGTGAATTTCTCTCTCATTTTATTACAATATAAATTCTTCTTGTTTGATATACAATATGCCATTGTTATTGAAAGATCATTTTAAATATAATAATATAGTAAAGGGGTTTGGGATTACTTCATTCATTTTTTTGACTTCAAAATTTATCTTTGTTATTATTCCCATGAAGTTTATTTTCACAGTCCCCAAAGTTTTAAAGGGATATCTTAGAGTCCTATCTACTATAGTAATATCTAATGGTGTTTCATATAATTTTCATTCTCTATGTACCTCCAAAATCCTTTTTGGAATAATATTTATGTTGGTACCTAGGTCTAACACTGTGTTTTGACCAACCTTCCATTAAACTTAACATCTAAAAAAACTATTTAGTTCTTTCATTTCTTTGTTATTTTTACCAAATTCTTAGCATACAAAATCCTTCTTTGTTCCACATCTTTCTTATTCTAATATTTGAAAAATAGCCTTAGCTTTTCTAATAGGTCCTCTTCTTCCACAAGGTTTGATAACTCCTTTAACATTTGACATTTTTTATTTGAGAAAGTATCTTTTCTATCATCCTCTCTTTTGTTCCTTTTTAGTTGTCTTTTTTTTATTAACCACTACCAAATCATGTCTATTATTTTCTAGGTATTTCTCTCTTTCATCACTCTCCTTAGATACATTTTTTATTTGTTTCTTTCCATTGGTGTTAATCCCTCCCCAAGTTATCAATATAGGCTTTTCTTCTCATCTCTTTAATATCCTTCTTTCTAAGACTCTTATACTCCATATATTCTTTGTCTACTCTCTCTACATCATTCCCTTCCCTTTTAGGTATTTTTATTAATGCCCTAGTGTTGTGGGGTATGTTTCTCCCTAGTAGTTCTTCACTCTTTGTTCTTCATTTTGGTCCATTTTTGTAAAAATATGCAACTTTAGGACAACTAAAAGCATCATGAGAATTGTCACCAAAAAATTCACAAGTGTTTTTTTCTCCTTGTCTCCCTTGCATTCATGAGCATAATTCCCTAGAGCCTCTTGTAGTTGTAACATGTTATTTCTTGTTTCTTTTGACTTCTTCCTCTTGCATGGACTCATTTATTGTTGTTCCTGTGACCTCCCCTACCACCTCCTTCTATATATTATTCATGATATCTTGTGGAGGGATCCACATTTTGATTTTGTGGCACAACATGATTTATATAGTTAGCTATCTAGAATTAAGGTCCAACTGCAATACCCAATAACCATGATCTAGGGCATGTAAAGCTCTCTAATAGTCCTTGTACCCTAGTGGACCCCCTATTGTAAAATTCATCTTTTGTGGTAACTCGCTTTGTATACCTACTCCACCCTTGTCAGTATACCTTCTACCTTTTGTGGTAGGTTTTCTTTTTATGAAACCTAATATTGTTTATTTATGAAAATAAAAATATAGCAAGTTTTTGTGAAATCTTACAATTTTTAGGTGTGACATGCTAATGTTATGGGTATATTATATTTGGATGATAATTATGCAATGTGTAATATAGCTCTAATATATATTTTAAGATCATAGATTATTGGAATGATTTAGGGTTTTTCCTTTTGTATAATACAATAATGTATAATTTGATATATTTTATGTTTAAATTGACAAGTGTCAATTAGTTGAAAACGCGTTAGCTCAAACTTGTTTAAATTTGAATTTTGAAAATTAAAGAGTTGAATATGCATTCATAAATTTGAACCATGTTCATTTTCACATCCATAATATTAATCTAACATAATAAAAAATATACTACAAATCAAATCTAAACTCCTTACATATATAAAATCAAAATCAATCAAAACTCAAATAATTTACCAAAATTTATTAAAAAAATTACACTTCTTATCATATTCAAGACAAATAAATCAAAATAGGTCTAGAAAAAAGAAGAAAAAGTGTAAAGTCCCTCCAAACAAAACATAAAAAGTGCAAAAAGTGTCATTTTCACCCTTACAAGTAGGAAGAAGAAAACTCCAAATATAACCTAACTTTGCTTGTGACACTACTTTTCCAAATCATTATCATAAGGCCATTTTTCTCTAGATGCACTAAAATAATATGTTAGGCAACAAAGTATTTCAAGGTGAAAGCATTGTTTTTAGTATTAATTATTAAATAAAATACATCACATATTACGCTTCTTCCCCGGGTGATGGCACCCTCGCAAGACTTTGTTAAAGAGTTGGAAAAATTCCATGGAGGCGACGTTTGGAATAGATGAATAATGTTGAAAAGGAGGGTCCCACTTACTTTTTAATTTCATGGACCAGTCCGTTTTTATTTCATTTAATTTTTTATTTTTTTAATTTATATTTTTATAAGAAAGGTTAAGGTATAGATGAATAATCTCGATGTTTGGAAATAAATTTTGTCCAATTAAGGGATAGCATTCAAATTGGTGTAAGGTCAATTTAAAAAATAGATATGGAGGTGGAAAGTGATTTTTTTATTTGTTTGTATTTATTTTGATTAATAGTCATAAGTTTACATGGTTTATGATTAAATAAAGTGTAAAGATTTTTGGATTGAAATTGTGTATGATTTTTTATATCAACGTTTGATAAGTTGTTCCTTGTTGAAGAATGTTTGACAAGTTTTTTGGATGCTCAATTTGAAGAATAGGCTCCTTTAAATCTGGCATAGGACTTACAGGGGATAATATCTAATATCAATAGGAGTCCCTAATAAACTCAACACTATGTAAATTTCTTTATAGTAACAAATATCAAGAGAGATATGACAATCTTAAGATTACTTTATTTATCTAAAATGATATAAACAAATCACACATAGTTTCAATCCAAAAATCTCTTCACTTTATTTAGTTTGATTCTTGTTTTTAATGTAATAGTTTTATTTTTAATTTGTGTATTTTATGTAAGAATTGGTATTTAACTTAAGTTTGATTTGAACTTAAGTTTCTATTTTTCTAATTGTTGAGACCTAATTCTTAATTTTATGTGTTAATCATATATATACATATCACATATGCTTGGGTACTACACATATACTCTCAAATATATATTCTCTTGTTTGATGCTCTCTTATTTTATTTAATCTATCCATATATATATTAGTCTCTTATATGTATGTATATATACATATATATATTCTCATGCTCCCATATATCTCTCACACTTACCCATAGATATTGTTGGAACACAACAATCTACTTAGAGGGGGGGATAATTCAATAGATCAATTAAAACTAGTTCTTTTAAACCTATTAATGCAAATCAACAAAATATGTAGAGATCATGCAAACACACAAATTCTCATAACACCAGATATACGTAGAAAACCCAATATGGGAAAAACCACGATGAGAATAGTTGCGAGGATTTGCTAACCTAATCTAGCCTCACAATAGAACCTCATTGGTTACAATGTTTAAAGGCACTAACCCAAAGGAGACCAATCCCTTGTTTTAGGAACACCAACTCCAAGGAAGCACCCACTTCCTAATTGAGCACCCATTCAACTTATTTGATGGTACCAACCAATTAGACTTACAACAAGAATTATGGAGCTATAAACTCTAGATTAGATATGATTCAATTGAACCCAATTCTTTGTTACAAACTTAATCTACAACTTCTCATTTTCTATAATTTAGAACATCCTCTATTCTATCTCTCTTTGTTGTTGTCTCAATAATTCAGCCTTCTTCTTTACTCTTCTCCCCTTTTTTTTCTTTGTTACACACCCTTGCTAAACTGAATGCAAAATCCTAGATTTTGTTCTCTGTATTTGGTCTAGGTCTCTCTTCAACATTTGCTTTGTTGTACACACTTGAACAATTTTTTGTTTTCCTATGCTCTCATACCTTCACTAAAAAGTATCCATACCTCAAACCATGTACCATCATCCTAGTTCACTACATTTTCTAATTTTAGCAACTATCAAAACCTAAATCAGATACACATTAAATGACATTCCTTGCACGATTGATCTATATTTGATTTTATGATTGTCTTTTTCTTTGTCTCACCATCTACACATCTCATCACCAATCAAAATGAGTAGCTAGAGCGGTTACAAAAATTAATTTTTATTAATGGTTTGGTTTATAATTGTTTCCATACCTTACTTTGTTCCACTACCTAGCCATTGCAAAATCAAATCTTTGAATTTAGGTCACTGATTTGCAATCTTTGCGCCATCATTTGATGGTTATCACGTTTGAACCCTCAAGCTTAAAACACAACTGTTGGATTAAGTCTCTTTAAAATAATTTCGTAAATCTTAACTTTGGACACCCTTAGGTCTTTTCTGATGTCACCAAGGATATGTGTCATCATACTACATTTCCTTAGCGACTAATCATAAAAATCTTTATAAAGAGCCACGAACTTGGTCCCATCGAGACACTTGTCACCTTTCTACTCTTCCACAGATAATTGTTGACATTACCATCAAAGAAATGTGGGTGCATGGGAGCCGCCCAATTTTCTATCGCTAAACCTCAACCATCGATCATATGCAATCAAATATTTACTGCCAGACTTAGGTAAGATTAAAGTCTTCATCACTTGATGAGAAAGTAATAGCTAGATCGAGGGGTCGGTTTCATCATGACTTCGAAGGCTTAAGTCATAACATAAGCTACCCTCTATTTTGATATCCAATCAATCACAAAATAGAAAACTTTATGAGCATCATGATTGAAAACCTAGGGTTTAACTAAGAAACACTAACATATCCAAAGGGAAGAAATAAATTATTTCTGAGCTCCATTCTTACTACACTTTTGAAATGAGCACAAAAACCCCATATCAAATATGTCATTATTTTTCTCCACAAACCACCAGAAACATGTTCTGCAAAAACATGTCAATTTTCCATGACAACTTTGCAACATTTGCAAAATATGATATTCTCTCCATCATACTTCATCAACCAGCCCATGGATGATCCACTAACATCAATGGCATCTATTCTTCCAGTGATCTCCCCTTAATCCAATTACCTTTTGACATCAATGACAACATAATGCCAACATATTTCATATAATTATTTCTCTTATCTCCCACTTCTTCCTTCATTATATAGCATTTGTATGCCTCTTTGTTCCTCTTCATGATGTTTTTTTTCTATATCTATTCATAATAACACATAGTTATCTTCTTTGCATGATTTTACCTCTAATTTTATGATATTTATCCCTTCTATATATAATTTAGTCATATTATGGTGTATTTAAAAGTTTATTTAAGTTGCATATAATCCATCCATGGGTCAAAAAATGACCCAACTAATATGTACACAATTGTTAAACTTTGTATATCTCTCTATTAAGTATATAATGGTCTTTTGAATTAACAAAAGGCTTCTATTGTAGTGTGTGCGATCAAACAACCTTTTATACATTATGTAACACTCTTTGTGTGGTACCACACAACCTTCTTGTATATATCCACTATATGTTGCACTTTCTTGTATAGTATTAAAAATCCTCCATGAAATACAATCGTAAAATATATGGTAGTGTCACTAGTATTTTATAACATTCTATTGATGCCTAAAATAACTCAATGAAATTTTATGCCATCATCCCCATTTTTATTTCTTTTGGTTTCTCTCCTTTCTTGACTCACACCTTGGTTCCTAGGACCTTATTCTTCATGTTCTAGGTCATTCCCATCCTTTCTTATTTGAGAACATATCTTGTTGGGTTACCTCACTTTCTTTGTCTACCCAATCCACCCTTATCCATATACCTTCAACTTTTTTTGTAGGTTTTATTTATTTTTGACACTCTCTCTAATATCCATATCCATCACCCATTTCTTTATATCATCTTCCACTATATTTTCCTATATTATCCTTATAATTTATCCTCCTAGTTCTTATTTGTAGGTTCTCTTCTTTTTTAGTACTCTTTAGAACCCTTTTTTACATATTATTACTACTTGGGATCTTCCTTCTCCTACTCTCTAACTCATCCAGATCCTAAGATTCTATCCCATGTTTAGTACCAATTGTGGAATCCTTGGCATCCATAATTATCTCACCTTTTGAGATGGGTTAACCATGGAAGTCAGCTCTTGGGATTCTTCCAATTTTGAATTCTAAAAATTTCATTCTTCTCCACACCATCCTTTGTAGTATATTTATGCTTCAAATAATATTCTCTCACATCTAAATTTAAAGGGATATGGATTTATCTCCTATTTCATTACAATATAAATTCTTCTTGTTTGGAATAAAATGTGCCATAATTATTTTAAAAATACTTTAAATTTAATTTAATATAGTAAAGGGGTTTGTGGTTACTATTGACATTTCATGCCACCCTTTGATGTGATAACCAATCTTAGAGATCCTACAATGTCCATCTTGCATGAATTTTCCTTGAAGGGTCCTAAAATTGGTTGTCTTAGGTTTTTGGATTTTTGGGATTTCGCTTACCTCTCTCCTCGCCCTCGATCTCCTTCTTCTTCTCCCTTTCTTTCCATCTCTCTCAACTTTTTAGGTTTCACCCAATCAGGCTTAACCATTTCCCTTACACCCTATCCTTCCTTCTGAAAATCAACTAAGTGTTCACCTTTCTAGGTTCGGAGTTCGGCTTTGCCCTTTACCTCTTACCATTTGTTAAGGTAAGAGGTAAGCCCTCCATCTGAACCCCAACCATTGATATGTTCTCTCGAAAAGTGACCAAGTGTTTTCTTTTCAAGGTTTACGGATTGACAAATCCCCTTTACCTCTTACCTTTGTTAAGGTAAGAGGTAAGACCTTCTTCGATCCCCAATGTTTTTTTGGAAAAACAACTAAGGTTTTTTTCAAGCATCAGGGATTAGTCTTCCCCTTTACCTTTTGCCTCTATTGTAGGTATGACATAAGGCATCCTCTCAATGCCCGATGCTCAAAATTCATTTTTCATCCTTTTTCCATGCTTCCTTTCTTAATTTCTCCTTTTCATCTTGAAGCCTTACACTTCCCTCTCAAAGTCTTGTTTATGTGAAATCCACCTAAGTCCTCATTTTTTGGACTTTCGAGTTTCGTGATCTAGTCTTACCTCTTACTACTTTGCCTTGTCTTTGGTAAATAGTAAGCAATAATCATGACCCCCAATCTCCAATGTTCAATGAGTCCTTTTTGGATTTTGTGTTTTCCCTATCCTCCTATGCTTTGTCTTGCTTAGCGGTAAGCGGTAAGTGGTAAGCCTCATGCTCGATGTCCAAATCCCAATGTTGGTGCCAAAGTAATGTTTGAAGTATGAAGTATGAGGTATCCCTAATTCTTGATCTCCAATATAGATAGTTTTTTGGGCATGCACTATTTAATGATATTGAAAAGCTTCTATTTTGGGCCCAACCATCTCACTTTACCCACAATTTGGTGTGTTTTCTAGGCAACACCATGAATGCTCGATCTAAATTTTGAGCAACTTGTTTTGATTTCTGGACTTAAGGATGACATTTATTACTTCCCTAACTTCTGCAAGTGGATTTCATGGGTTTCCATTCTCATTTATTGAATTTGTTTCCTTTTCTGATGGATCCATGCCCTAATCATGATTTTCATTGAATGGCTTCATCCTTTCATGTAGAAAAATCATTGTTAACCCTAGTTAGGGTTAGGGTTAGGGTTCAATTTGTGGTTCTAATTTATGCCTAATCTATATTTACGAAAGAAATGTATTCATTTTAGGGGTTCTTTCTCTGGCTTCTCTAAAAAAATTATTAGTTGACTTGCATTTTTCACTTTGCAATTATAAAGATTGTCTTATTGCCTCTACATCAATGAAATCAATCAAGATTGCCTCTCTCAACTTGTTTATGTTTTGGTAAGTTCATTACCTACATATCTTAGTGTTTTTTCTCTCTTTTAATGCATGTATGTTTGAGCTAAATTATTTACAATTATTTTTTAAGAATATCCTTTTCCTTCCAACACCTTGTCAAACCCTAACATCCATGCTTGCCTTTGTGAATCAACCAAATAGAGATCTATTTGTCCCCTAGTCCCTCTTCAGTGTGTTACGAAATATTGGCCAAGAAGAAACAAATTTACATCTTGGTGTACCACCTCCATTCCCTTTCATCCTTTATTTCTCCCCTTTTCCCTCGTGAGTTGTTAGAGTAGGATAGTCGTAGGATTTCATGTGTTGGGTTGGGCCAACACATTGCACTTGGATCGAAAGAGGAAGTTGGACTTCTCTAGAGACTTGAACTCATAAATGCAAAGGTACCACACCTTGAGGTCAATTCCATTGTGTCATTATATGCAATTTCATGTGACAATAGTTTTTGGCATGCCTAATGGGACTACTTTCTCTCCGCCAAATAATTTAGCGTTTTCTCCTGCATAACTTAAATTTTGAGTTATTCCTTATGAAACCATGGTGAATCCATTCATATCTATTGGTTCAAGAAATTCTAGTTTCACTTCATGTCATTGATAAATTTGTGCATTCTTCAACATTTCAGCCTTTGGAGGCAATTCTACAAGCACCTAGCAACTTTGGAAATATCCATTATTTGGGTGACGCTATTGGTATGTACCCAAAATATTTGGTTGGGTAGTACTTTTCTTTCCTTTTAATTTTTCAAAGTGTTTCATGTTATTCATATGCATAAAATGTCAAATTTTAATGGAAATTATATGATACTCCACCATACCATGAAAATTCCAACTTTGCACCTCCCAATCAACAATATCAGGTTGGTTTTACCTCTCCTTTGATTTTGTAGAACCCTATTGCTATGGGTTTTCAACCTTATAAAAATTATTACCACCCACTCCACCCTAGTCACTATTATTTGACACCCACATATTCCTATCAGCTACCCCAAGAGACTCAACATTTTGAAAATTAGCCTTGTTTCTCTCCATGTTAGCCCCAAAGTTTTTGTAATATGAGTGCAAGTGAAATTACAAGAATATTGCTTGATTTCAATAGATATTTGGATGATATTGAAAGACAACAAGAGTTTGACCTATAGTAGGATGAGTAGGCTAATCAAGAATATTGAGGGTAGCAAGGTTATTTCCCATAGCAAGATGAGTTTTTCCATCAAGCTCACTATCCTCAACAAAAAAAGATAGAAGCTTGGTGGAGGTATGAGAAACAATTGGAGGCATAAAGAAGGAAACAAGTGGAGTATACAATAAAGGATGTTGTTGATAGGGAGGAGAAACTCATAGTTTCTCTTTCTCTAGCACAAATTCCCAAGACTCAAGTAGCCCCTTGTGTGCTTAGTTTCAAAATAGAACCTGCTCCAGTTCTAGAACAACCTACTAAGGAGGAGGTAAGAAAGAATAAGTTTGTAAGTTTCAAGAACCCCAAAAAATACCTTGAAACTTCCATTAGCCATCCTTTTGTTCCAAAGAAACCTATTATGCAAGAGGTATGCAAGCACAAAAAAATTCAGTTTCAATAATTCTAATCAGCCTCTTGAAACCCTTATTGAACCTCCTGTTCCATCAAGCAAATATCTTATGTTCGAGATACCATGTTTTGAGAGCCTACATTCCTCACAAGAACCCATCCTTGAGGAGTCTCATCTTCTTATTCCTATTGATCAGCCCCTTCCAGAGCTTCAATAGGATTTTCAATTCCCTTTTGACCATTTTTCTCCCCCTATTACTATTTCACTCTTTAAAGATGGACTTGTGGTATGGGATCCTAGTTGGTCAGAAGAACAAAATAAGGAGCAGTTTTGGGCTAGGAGTGAAGAGGTTTTTATTGAAGAACCTTTATGTACTCCAAAAAATGAGTGTCTTGCTCTATTGCAAGAAAAAGTTGAAGATAATCAGTTGCAGCAACAAGACATTAAAGAGGTCAAGAAAATTGATGCAATAGAGAAATCAATCCTCTCATTTGATATCCTACCTTGAAAATGAGGATGATAGATCACATATACTTACATCAGAAAAATATTTTGAGAAGCTTGGTGTTGGCTTGATGGATGAAGAAAACTCCAAGGTTTTGGAGCAAGAACAATAGACATGTTCAACCCCTGTTATAGTGGAGGAAACTCCCCTATCTATTGAAGTTTACAGTTCTAAGGTTGAGGACCTCTTTTGGGATGATTCAAAAGATTTTTATTCAAGCTTGGATTTCAATCCTTTACCTCCAAAAGAGGATAAAAGAGGGCATCAACATAAGAGTGGGGAAAAAATAGAGGATGTTGCAAATTGTTGCCAAGAAGAAATGAACACCGAGATGAAATATGAAGAGTTTATTTCTTCACTTGAAGTGTCTCAAAAATCTTAGGTTTGTGTTGATGAAGTGTTCATCAATACAAGTAATTTAACAGTTATTGAGTAGCCACACATTTGTTGGGAGAGTGATGTTCTTGTCGCTCAATTTGATAGTATGTCTGAGCTTCAAAGATTTTCATTTGAGGTGCAAATTCCTTGACCCTCGATGTTGTTTTGGAAAAACAACTAAGTGTTTGTTTTTTGGGCATTGGGTATCGATCTTCCCTTTTACCCTTTACCTCCATTTCAGGTACAATGTAAGGCATCCTCCCGATGTTCGATGCCCAAAATTCATTTTTCCTCCTTCTTCACTTCTTCCTTTTTAATTTCTCTTTTTCTTCTTGAAGCCTTACACTTCCCTCTTGAATTCTTGTTTCTGCAAAATCCACCTAAGTCCTTTTTTTTAGACTTTTGAGTTTCATGGTCTAGTCTTACCTCTTACTAATTTTCCTTGTCTTTGGTAAGTGGTAAGCAATAAGCCTGACCCCCGATCTCTAACATCTGATGAGTCTTTCAAGCTTTGTTTTTTCCATTTCCTCTTGTGCTTTGCCTTGCTTAGCAATAAGCTATAAGTCTCATGACAAATGTCTGAAGCTCGACATCAGTGCAAAAGAAGTGTTTGAAGTATGAAGTATGAGGGATCCCTGATGCCCATGTCTGACAAGGATAGTTTTCAAACCTATGAACTATTTAATAATATCGAAAATATTTTTTTTGGGCCCAACTATTTCAATTTACCCATGATTTGGCATGTTGTCTAGATGACACCATGAATGTTCAATCTAACTTTTGAGAAGCCTATTTTCATTTCTGGATTTCAAGGATGATATTTATTGCTTTCCTGACTTCTACAAGTGGATTTCATATGTGCCCATGCTCATTTGTTATTTTTTGTTACCATTTTTGAAGGATCCATGCCCCAATCATGATTGTCATGGGATGAATCCATTATTTCACACACAAAATTCATTGTTAACGTTGGTTAGGGTTAGGGTTAGGATTTGGTTTGTGGTTCTAAGTTATGTCTGATCTATAAAGGCAAGAAATATATTCACTTCAGGGGTTTTTCCTCTAGCTCATTTGAGGTTTTTCTTTGGCGGACTTTCATTTTTCACTCTATAATTGTAAATATTGGCTTGTTACCTCTACATCAATGAAATCAATCAAGCTTTCTTCTCTCAACTTATTTATATTTGTGTAAGTTTATTACCTACATATATAAGTATTTTTTTCTCTTTTTCCATGCATGTATGTTTGAGTTAAATTATTTATAATTGTTGTTTGAGAATATCCTTTTCCTTCCAGCACCCAACCAAACCATAACCTCCATGCTTTCCTTTGGAGTCGACCAAATAGAGATTTGTGTAAGTCCCCTGGTCCCTCTTCAACATGTTGTTCTACAAGCTTGGCCAAGAAGAAACAAATTTCCATCCTGGTGTACCACCTCCATTTCCCTTTCATGATTTCTTTCTCCTGTTTTCCCCGTGAGTTGTTAGAGTAGGATAGTGGTATGATTTCATGTGTTGGGTTGGGCCAACACATTGCACTTGGATCGAAAGACGAATTCGTCCTTCTTTAGAGACTCAACCTCATTCACACAAAGGTCCCACACCTTGAGGTAATTTAAATTATGTCATTGGAATGTTGAACTTCAAGTTTAGTAGGGTGCAATTCCATGTGACAACAATTACCTCATTCATTCCTATGACTTTAAAATTTATCTTTGTTTTTATTCCTATGAAGTTTATTTTCACATTCCCCAAATTTTTGAAGGGACATTTTAGAGTCCCATATACCATAATAATATCTAATGGTATTTGATATAATTTTGGTTCTCTATGCACCTCCCAAATCATTTTTGGAAAATAATTTATGTTGGCACCTAGGTCTAACAATGTGTTTTGACCAAACTTCTATTAAACTCAACATCTAAAAATACTATTTAGTTCTTCCATTTTTTTGTTGTTTTTACCAAATTCCTATCCTAAAAAATCCCTCTTTGTTCCACATCTTTCTTATTCTAATATTTGGAAAATATCCTTATCTTTTCTAATAGGTCATCTACTTTCGCAAGTTTGGATAAATCCTTTTTAACCTTTTATATTTTTATTTGATAAATAGCCTTTTCCTATACTCCTATTTTTTGTTCCTTTTTAGTTATATGTTTTATTAGCCACTCCAAATCATGCTTACTATTTTCAAAGTGTTTCTCCTTAGATACATTTTTAATTTGTTTCTTTTTATTGGTGTTAATACCTCCCCAAGTGATTAATATATATTTTCTTCTCATCTCTTTAATATCCTTCTTTTTAAGACTCTTATAATTTCTATATTCTTTGTCTAGTCTCTCTTCCTTTATCATAAATATTTTCCCTATCTCCATTTAATCTATGAGATGATACCAGAGCCATAAGATCTTGAGAGTGCAGAGTATGCTCCAAGACCTGTGGGTGAAGAGTGGTGAAGAGTGAAGTGATGAAGCCACAAGAGAGATTTGTTAAAAAGTTTTTTTTTTTAGGTATGAAAGAGGGTTTGTTACTACTATCCTACAGTAGAGATAAATATGGGTAGAAGGTGTAGATTCCCTCCACTATGAGAGAGTGGGTAGAGAAAGTGTCTTCCAAAGTCTTTGTTGGGTAGAGGGTAGTGTTTTGTGAGACTTTTTTTATAGAGTATTGATACCTTGAAGAGAGAGAGAGAGAGAGAGAGAGAGAGAGAGAGAGAGAGAGAGAGAGAGATTTTTGAAAGGATTACTTGTAACTATATAGGGACTTGTGAGTCTCTGAAGATGTATTTGAAGAATAGGAAAAGATGGGTCATGAGAAGTCCTATGAGGATTTTACCTATGGAAGAGTGGAAATAAAATAGGTTTACAAAATAACTTAGTGGAGAATTAAAGAAGATTGAGGCTAGATCGGACATGATAGAGATAGAGTAGAGAAGAGAACTTGATGAGGCTAAAATAAAGTGTGAAATGGGTAAAAGGAAAATTCAAAAGAATAACATCCTCTTGAAAGAGAAAATTGAAGAGGAGGAAATTAGAGGTTTGGAAACAAGGATAGTAAAAATAAGAATGAGAAAGTGGAGCATTGTAGCCCTATGATGGAAAGGACATGGAGAGAAAGACATGTGGGAGTAGCCCACACAGTTGTAGTTGAAAGAAAGGAAGAAAAAAAGAAAGGAATAAAGAAATAATGGAGGAAGAAAGAGGATAAAATGGTTATTATGGACCATAAAATTAATAGTAATTTTGGTGATTATGTTTTATCTAAAGATATTTTGTTTGCAGGATTGGGCAAAGACAAAAAAAGTGGTGAAAACAAGAAAGGTACATTAGCAACAAAAGAGGTATCATTTAAACATGTTAGTGAAGACTTACATGCAAGAGAAGTAAATAAAATTGTAGAAGAAGATGTAGTAGAATGCCTTGTATATGGTATTAAAGAAGAAGAAAAGAACATGATTGCAACAAACAATAAAGAAGAAAAAAGTTGGGGCAATGATAGAGAAGAAAGAAAGCACACAAGATAACATTTTTGTAGTGAGTAAAAATAAAGTTACAAAGGTAAAAAGAA
This sequence comes from Sequoiadendron giganteum, assembly GCA_007115665.2. Classification (NCBI taxonomy): domain Eukaryota; kingdom Viridiplantae; phylum Streptophyta; class Pinopsida; order Cupressales; family Cupressaceae; genus Sequoiadendron; species Sequoiadendron giganteum. The sequence continues at coordinate 410,704,416 of CM021107.1, forward strand.
GTGAAGTTGTTGTAAATCTTGGTCCATTGAAGGAAATGGAAATATTGAAAGTTTTGGGAAAGAAATTTGAAGAAGAAAACATAGAAAGGAACACAAATGATAAAATTAAAGGAGCAAAAACAAATGATGAAGATAACTCACTAATCCAAATTGTAGTAGTTGAAAAGGATTGGATAGCATTGATAGCAAGTGATGCAGTTGACAGAGGTAAAGTTACAATTTTCAAAGTTTCTTGATGATAAAAATAAAATTGATTCACATGAGAATAACATGGTTAAGAAGAATAGATATGAGAATACTAAAATGGATGTTACACTAGTAGGGAAAGAGTAGAAAATAAGGATATTTGATGATTTTACAAAATTTATTGATGTTGATATTGAGACTTATTTGTACTTTGATGAAATTGTGAAAGAAGGTGAGATGGAAGAGATGGTTAGGTAAAAAAAAAGGGTTAAAGGTTGAATTACAAAGAGGTATGATGATTTTTGTTGACATGTAGGAAGAAAAGGATGAAGGAGAAATAATTGAGAAGGATGTGAAGATGGATTCATTGATTCCCATGGATTTGTTAGAGTTGATTTGTATGCAGGTGTTGAGTATGATAAAAATAATAGGTTAAAGTTAAAAAAATTAGAGTTCCTTGATGATACAAATGAAATTGATTCACATGAGAATAACATGGTTAAGATGAATAGATATGAGAATACTAAAATGGATGTTACACTAGTAGGGAAAGATGAGAAATAAGGGTATTTGATGATGTTATAAAATTTATTGATGTTGATGTTGAGGCTTATTTGTACTTTGATGAAATGGTGAAAGAAGGTGAGATGGGAGAGATGTTTAGGTGAAAAAAAACAGGTTAAAGGATGAATTACAAAGAGGTATGCTGATTTTTGTTGTCATACAAGAAGAAAAGGATGAAGGAGAAATAATTGAGAAGGATGTGAAAATGGGATTCATTGATTCACATGAATTTGTTATTGTTGATTTGTATGCAGGTGTTGAGTATGATGAAATGGAATGAGAATACGAAATATGGTGCATCTAAATAAATTTCATAAGGGGAAGAAAGATAGGAAGGATGAAATATGGAAGAGATAGGAAATTTCAGAGTAGGGTGAGTAAAAATACAAATCAAGAAGAAAAGGAAAAAATATGGATGAAGAGCAAACACAAGAATTTCAAATGTTCATGAGTTCTAACTCATGGAACATTTCACATACCTCGGGTGTTTGATGCAAGAGAACAAAGGTGCATGGGTAATCCTACACACCAATTTTTTTTATTTGTTTATTTGTTTTTTGTTTTTGTTTTGGCTTGTTCATTGTGTCTTGCAGGCATGAATTTCACTTTATTTCAAATTCCTTGAAATTGAGATCATTTGAGTTAAATTTGAATTTAATTCAAATTAGGAATGGAGGTGCAGAAAAATTGAAATTCATTAAATTTTGGGAGTTGCATGAATCCCCACACTCGGGATAGAGGAAGCCCTTCCTGTAAATTGAATTTGGCATTTTAAATGCTCATCCTGGAGGAATCTAAGTGCCTGAAGGTGGAGAAGTGGCATGATGGTGTCCGATTTAGCAAATAATTTTAAATTTCCTATTAGGTAATGAATGGGAGTGGCTAGAGAATCTTGGATTCCCAAAGGAAGAAGGAAAATAGGTAGTAATGTTATAAGAATTATTGAAAAAGAAATCCCCACTAGAGAGGAGGGAGCTATGGAAGGAAATAGGGGAAAGCAATTTTTTTTGTAAATGAATTACTGGTGAAGTCAAGAGGAGCTAGAAGTGGTTTTGTTGTTGTTATAGTTGATTGGAGGTGTGTTGTAGATTTTTCAATTTTTGAGGAAACAAGAATGCATGTAGATGATTTCTTGTTCATTGTTTAACTCATTAAGCTCTTGTTGCAAGCTCTTTGAAAATTTAATCAATAAAATCAACATGTTATTTCTAAATTCTTTTTTATTTCTTGTGCTAGATAACTTTGGAATGTGCTCTCTTTTATGGTTTCAATTCAAAATTTCTTAGTTGAGTGATTCGGGTGTTGTTGCAACTTCTTTGATGTTGCCTGAAGCTAGTTGTTGAATGTGAGGATTTATGTGTTTCTTGAGTTTTCAACTATAAAATTAGAAGGGTATTGTTGGGGTAAAAATCATGATCTACTTACTTTCCTTAAGATGAATGTGGGGAATTTCATTATCCAAGTTTTCAGTTGAAAATGCATTCTTTTGATGGTTCAAAATAATTTTCAAAAAGAGGTCTCCCATGAGTTTTGAGTATAGCTTCAGAGATGCTTGAATTTAAATTTATGGGGATGCTATAACAATCTCTTATTTTTGGTGTCTTGAGGTAGTTGTCTTGTATAACTATGGCATGACCTTGCATCATGCCCTTCCATTTTAGGTACTTTCATTAATTCCCTAGAGTTGGGGGGTACATTTCTCCCTAGTATTTTTTCACTCTTTGTTCTTGATTTTGGTCCATTTTTGTAAAACTATGCAACTTTAGGACAACTAAAAGCATCATGAGAATTGTCACCAAAAAATCCACAAGTTTTTTTCTCCTTGTCTCCCTTACATTCATAAGCATAATTCCCTAGCTTCTTCTTGTTGTAACATGTTATTTGAATTTTTTTCTCCTTGTCTCCCTTACATTCATGAGCATAATTCCCTAGCTATCTAGAATTAGGATCCAATTGCAATACCCAATAACCACAATCTAGGGCATGTAAAGATCTTTGCTGGTCCTTATACCCTAGCTGGCCCTCTATCATAAAATTCATCTTTTATGGTACCTCAATTTTTCTATCCAATCCTCCCTTTTCCATATATCTTCTACCTTTTGTGGTAGTTTTTTATTTTACGAAACCTAATATTGTTTATTTATGAAAAAATATAGCATTTTTGTGAAATTTAAATATTACAATTTTTAGGTGTGATTTGTTACTGTTATGTATTGCATATTATATTTGGATGATAATCATGCAATGTGTAACATAGTTTTAATCTATCTTTTTAGATCATAGATTATTGCAATGAATTAGGATTTATCCTTTTGTATAATACAATAATATATAATTTGATATATTTTATGTTTAAGTTGACAAGTATCAATTAGTTGAAAAGAAGTTAGCTCAAGCTTATTTAAATTTGAATTTTGAAAGTTAAGAAGTTGAATCTGCATTCATAGATTTGAGCCGTGTTCATTTTCACATCCATAACATTGATCTAAGCTAATGAAACAAAATTACAAATCAAATTTACGCACTTTAAATATATAAAATTAAAACCAATCAAAACCCAAATAATTTACAAAAAATTATACCAAACTACTCTTGTTATCATATTCAAGACCTGTTATAGATGTTAGTCCGTAGACCAAAAGATCAAGGACTACCCTTTGGCAATGCCTCATACTCCTCCGCCACATGGATCTGAAAGGCCCTATCAGGTGCATAATTCTATTGCCAAACTTGATGAGAAATGGACCATGGTTACAAACCGTAAAAACAAGTCTAGTGCCTCTAGGACAGTTTCCAAAGTCCCTGAACCAACTAAAGATGTTTCAAACCCTTCAATGAAGGAGAAAGATGCCCAGATCAGGGTTTACAATATTTCGGTGTGGCCTAGGCCAAAGGCTACGCATCAACCTACTGTCATTATGATAGCACAATTGAATGTATCTCCTCCCATGATGGGAGCTCAACGACAGTCTCACAATCCTTCTCTATCATTGTAAGAAGGAGAATAGGTACAAGAGTAACAAAGATTTTCTTCTCTGAATATTCAAATTGGTTTAGTTCTGCTAGAATTTTTCCAAAATTGCTTCTCTACTCTAAATGAGGAGGAGTCAGACTTTGACGATATGGAGGAGTTGCATTCATGAATTTACTCTCATGGAATATTTGAGGTTTAACATATCTCTTCAGGAAGTATTCAGTTAGGGATACTTTGTAGAAGTATGCTAGTATTGAATTGCTTTGTCTCCAAGAAGTTAATTTTTTTGGTTTTTTGCTTGTGTCATCTTGTCATTCTATTTTTCCAACCAATCATATGTTTGTACTACTCATGAAGCTAGAGGTGGTGGCACTGTCACCCTTTGTCCCCATGGTGGCATGATTGTGTGGTTGACCATGGGTCTTGATGAGTCCAAATAAAGACTCATTTTTGTTAAGATTTATTACATGTTTGTTATTGTTACTATGGGGTTTTAGCACCTGGTTACTAATACTTTCTATGTTATTTCCCTAAACTTATGAACTTTGAACATGAACCTATCCCTATAAACTTTTGATGGTATTAACTTACAATGTGATATATCTATATTAATTTTACATGTGATTGAATGTTATTCTAAGGTGATTATGAACAAATAATTTTCTTGCATATGCTAATGTCATAATGCAGGTTCAAATTAATATGTAGATATAAATGGAGCTTGCAAGGTGGAATAAGTTCATGCCAACTTCCCAGTTAGTAAAAGAGTAAAAAAGAGATGGACATTGAAGAGGTCAATGGTTGGAAACTTATAGCTCGTGTGGAAGTGATAACTAAACTTTAAATGACCATGTCTATTAGTTGAGTAAATTTAGGAGGTGTTGTTATGTTGGATCCTCGTTGAAGAAAGATTGGTTTGACTAAATCTTAAGCTTGCATAACCCTCTTCCTCTTTCTCATTCTTTTAATAAATGGCATCCTCCTAGTCTGTTGGAGTCAACTACCTAGTTAGTTAGAGTTAGTTAGAATATTTCCTTATATAAATAATGATCAGATGTTCCTCTTCACATGGTTGGATGATTTGATATTGTACTTTCATATTTAGTTTCAAGGAATATAGTCATGTTGCTAATATTATGTAACAATGTTTTCAATGAATAAAATGATACTTTAATTTGTTGCATCTGAGTTAGTTTTAGGGAAGCTCATTCAAGAGGGCCCACTTGGTGAGAATTCCATCCATTCAATTCAGTAGTTACTTTTTTGTTCAACAATTAGTTAAAGTTTTAGCAGTTTTTTGTTCTTGCAACCATTGGAACTTCATTATGTGTCTATTCCTACAACCAAGGCAGACAAAGTAACTTCTTGTCTATTTGTTGAGACTTATATTTGTCATTCATTTGAGTTCAGTTGTTGATTTATGTTCAGTACTTATGCCAATTCCTTTCAAGCATTTCACTTTCAATACTATTTTCTCTGTAGTTATAGGATAAGGATGACTACTGTTGTGCATATTTTGCACACACACCCCATCAAAGGCAGGGACCCCCTCCTTTTTCTCTCAATGGGTTGTTTTGCTATCGCCTCATTTTGTGTGCCCCTGTTTCTTGGCCTTAGTTGTTCATGAGCCTTAAAATGTTTAAAATACCACCGACCAAGTTCACCTAGCTGATTTTTTCTAAGCCATTTGCCTTCGCGGGCTCCCCTTAGCTTTTCTATTGGCATCTGTTGACCCCTGTGGACCCGCATTCATAGGCTTCCTCTTCTTGTTCGTCGTGTCACTCTACCATCTACCCACGACCAAGCCCTGGAGTTTGCCTGCAAGGTGGACCCCGAATTCATCCTTGTCGTAGCGTCCTTCAAGTATCACGAACCCGCCATTGCGGGTCACCCTATGTGGATCTTCGATCTTGTCTTGTAATTTTCACGGTGGCCGACCCATTGCTTCCACTCGCCTTGTGGGCCTCACTATTCCTATTTTTGTCCCGAAACTGCCATTGCTGAAGTTGATCCCGTTGCTCCAAAATTTCCCAATTCCAAAATGTTTGTGGATCTTCGTGCACTGCTTTCCCTCACCCGACCATCATTTCTAGAATGGATAGGCTCCTAGCATCATCCCACTATGTGGACCCTGCATGGGCCTTTTCCTCGTAATAAAGCCTAAAGTCTATGGGCATATTCTCAAGTCAAGGCTCACTAGAAAGTCTACCCTTGTGTTTTGCCGCTTGCGGAAGTCCAGAGTTCATTTCATAAAGGTGACCCTTCAGTGCCTCCCCACTTTGCAGACCCGCAACCCCTTAGTGTCGTCACCCTCTTGCGAGCTTCCTTATGGTGGTTGTCGTCTGTCATCTCCTTATGCAAAAGGAAAAATCCAAACATAACATACCCACACGTTATAATGCAGCGTGCCCGTTACTCGCTAAACAGTTCCCAAACAAAATTCTTAGTGGCATTTAAGATATTTGAGGATTGGAAAGTGACACCGCGTGCTGCTAAGTTGAGTGAGAGATTTAAAATTACAGTTGATGATATTCATGATTGGCACCAACGACCATCATCTATGTGGGGACCGCAATGCGGGCCTCCGCTCGTTCTTCATCGTTGTATTTAGGAAATTCCAAACATGGTGCCCCAAATTCCTTCGTTCGCGGCTTTGGTCGCGGCCATATGTGCAGAGCCCGCTATGTGGACTTCCGCCTCTCCCTCCTCGATATCGTTCATACCTCCTACCATGGAATTCTCATGACCCTTGCCTGTACATCTCCCATGCTCCCTCTACACTCGACATTCATCATCAATTGTGTGCACTATCAAAACTTATTAGGAGGACAAGAGTTTATTCGTTGAGATGTAACTAATCACATTTTCCCATGATTCAGCTTGCATTTATGTTTATTCAAGTGGGATGCATGATAAGGATGAAGCGGCGACCAAGAACAGGGGGAGCTCTTGGTGGCTATCCCAGAGGTATTTCTCATTCAATAAGGCGTTGTTGTAACATCGAAAAAAACGAAGTGTTAGCGAAAGAGATGATGCCTTGGGGCTATGGGTCTAAGGCCGAGTGCCACTATTTTAGTTAAATGGCCCAAAAATGCAATTTACAGAGGATGATCTATGCTAAGAAATGTATTACCAACCTAAGGCAAAGGGAGGAGCGATCTTGGTGATCAGGGGTTTTTCTTTATAGGACACACAATAATTTGAAGATGGTAATTCATCGTGGAGAAGCTAACATATGACTATTTTCCAGATCAAATGAAGTGGTGGGTTTTTTCTAATTGAATCTATAGTCAGAACTGGATTAAGTTCGCCAAGAATGGTGAGGAATAAACATTGAGGGTTCAAGTGGTGAAAAGGAAGACACTGGTTTCGTGGGGCTCACTATCGTTTTAACGAAATCCTCACTTCAGCCTCTCACACCCCTGTGCCCATGATTTCAAATAGAAGTATCCAATGCGGGTTCCTCTTACTTGAAGATCGACAACATGTCACCATTATCATGGTGGCCCTCACTTGGCATCCCCCCACATCTTTTCTCCTGAAGGATCTCATACCTATGGGTTCCATAGCTTGGGTGGTTGTTAACGGGAATTACCATTCTCTCACCACGTTCCAACACCTTCCATCTATGCCCTTATTGCCACAATGTGACTAGGAACTCCTTCACTCCCACATTTGGTTAGCTCCTATTGATGCCATAAGATGTGGAATGTTTGTAATGAAGCACAACAAAAGATAGAGTCTTGTGGGTGTTCAACGATGAAATCAACCTTTGTTCCCATGGTCATCCAAGGTGGCACTTTCATTACGTCCTCATATGGAGGCATAGCTCAAGGATTTTCAAATGGATAGGTTATTTTCTATTGAATCATACTACTAAAAATATGGGAATTGTGTGCACAAGGTCACCATGATTCTTATATGAGGAAAGCATCACCTAAGCCTCGGTCAATGATGCTAGTTGAACCATGACTTGTTCCCATAAAATGCGAGTATTTAGGCCAATATGGTGCACGAAGAATGGCTCACTTTTCAGAGAAATGAAATCACCACTTGCGGGTTCCGACTGTGGGTTTGTCATGGGTGAAGTCTGTTGCCCAATGAATTTTCCATAACCGCCACCCGCACTCCCAAGTCTTAACATAATTCTCTTTGGTGGAGGTTTCCTCCATCATGGTTGGTGCCCTCTTCATGCATGTTGAGTCCACTATGCCTACCCATGTGTCTCCATCTGTAGTCCCTCATAGCGACTTTTCTAGATGCCCTCCCTACATGTTTTCTCTGTAAAACTGAAGCATGAGGATCTGTTGGGGGATCACTGTAACTCGAGCGAACTTGCTGAAATAAAGGGATGATAGATTAAATTGGCAAGAAATGCAGCTAAAGGACTGGGCCCGAGGTGGATATGGCATCGATGCTTCAGAATCTATGGAAACGATCTATTTGTTATCATAGTAGGAGGTTGAGATACAATTCCAACATCATGGTGAGGGCAAGCATACCAATAATAGGTGAGACCCATACATTGAGTCCATTAATTATGCAAACTTAAGCAAGGCGAGCTTCCCATTGATGTGTTTTTGATTTTCTTGTGGGGACTAAGCATCATTTGTGGACCTCCACTTCCCAGGTACGGTGGTAGTAGTGGGCCTGGTGCCTATATCCCTAACAATAATAGCGTCTTCCATTCCCACTTGCAGAATTAGGTATGTTGTTGGTTAGGACTCGACCAATTAAAGGGTCTTCAAACTTTGAGCAATTATGCGTGATTATTTGAGCTAGTATCGGGTGTGAGGCTGAAGGTGTACCATCGAGATTGATATCATCCATAATGATATTCCAGCCAATGGGGGAAGAGTGTTTAGGGTCAAATTCATAAGATATCCCCCCTATCGATTAGTGAAAATTAAGTTTTGCTACCATAATTAGCACAAATTTTTTTCACTTGCTCTTATCTATTTCTAACGAGGGGATTCTCGAGCATTGGGATCTTGGTAGAATAAGTGGGGCCATGTGAATATTACTTTCTCGTTGGCTAATTAGTATAAATGATTTCATGAAGATTATAGGATTATTTACATGGGCCTAATTTAATTTGTTATTTTGTGCAAAGTTTTGGTTATAAATGGAGGAGCTTGTTGCAAAAGAGCTTACTCATAATGTTCTCACCTGTGAATGTAGCAAGGAGGAGCTCTCACATACTTGATCATGGGGCATACTAAGAATAATGAAGGATGCCAGAAATGGGATGTTTGCATAAATTATGATCTACTCGTCAAAAGGGACTAACCAAGATAGGAGTGTCGACCTAAGGAAGTCAGTATAATGAAATCAGACGCTTGTCCACCAAGGTCCAATGCAAGAAATAGTTGTTCTTTCCTCTCATCAAACAATCATGACCCATCAAGAGATGTCCATCGAAATCAGGAATGACATGTTTTTCTCTTCGACAATATAAATCTGCTAGCAAGATTCGGTTGATCAAATGAAAAATGCTAAAAATCCATCAAGCAAAAGGACAACCTTTGACAAATTTCAGATTTAGCAAATTCAATCAGCTAGAAGACAAAAGTGCCACAGTTGCAAGGTCACTATAAGATAAAATAGAGAAAAGACAAAACGGTATTTTATATTGCTATATATTGGGGGTAGTTGAAACCCTAATTTAAAATGAATTTGGGCCATACAATGAAAGTAAATCTTGGCCATTTAGTTGGGCTTTGGAAAACTATAAATAGGGCCTTGCTCCTCATTTATAAATGGTTGGAGAATTGGTGCAAAAGACATTTGCAGCAATAAAAGACAACATTGCATGATTTCATGGATGTTTTATTTGATTTTTCTCATCTTGCATGCATGGTTCTACTCCCATATTAGTTTTAGCTTGAATTTTCCTTAATGGCTATGATAATGGTGTTTTTTTTATGGTATTTGATGAATTTCCAGCCTATACTTTTGGCACTTGTTGATGACAAGTTGATGTGAAAAGTTAGCCTGGGCTTCCATATTTCATTGTTGTAACTTAGTTCAATTGTATGTTCACGATGTGCATGTACAATCTGAAAATCTACAGTCTTTAGAATATTGCACTGGTTTTGTGTAGTTGTAGGTTCTCTTGGTCAAGTAAGACCCAGTTTAGGAATTTTGTCTACTATATCAGCCTCCATTGTTATTGTTCATTCATAGCTTAGATTTAGAATAGCCCATCTACCCTTTCCCTTTTTCTATTTCTTTTATTCCTTTGTTAGAGTAGGATTCAAAGCATCAAAACAATGCCAAATCTAATGAACATGGTGAGTTTTAGCTTGTTGATTTGAGTGGAAAACCATTATTCATTCACCTCCATCATTGTGAAACTCCATTTGCAGACCCATCTTCCCATGCTTTGCAAACCATAAAGGCTGACCCTATGTTACCATCAAAACACTTCAACCAACTAAACTATTCCAAGCATTGTCATGACCTGACACTCGAGAGACCTTGGGGTAATTTTTAACAACTTGTTGTTGGAGATTTCCTTTCAAGAGAGGTATTGTATTTATGCATTACCTGTGTTGAGAAGTGCTAAAACACCCATCGACAACTATAATTGAGTCTTAGTGCACAGATAATGATGACCCATTTCAAGTTCACGTCCCTAGGTTGATAATGAAATGAACCTTCACGATGAGCAAGATAACTACTTGGTGTAGATATCTAATCTATAAGTTATAGCTTTAAGGGCTTAGTTATTGAACCATTGGAGGAGGCCAATACTTTGGTGTTGTTTTCATGGATGGTGTCAAACTAGGAAGTTCTTTGGATTCATTTCTAGTTTCTTTCTTGTTTTTAGTATCTCTAAAGTTTTTTAAGCATACTCTTCATTCAAGTAAAGTAATGATCCACTATTCTTTCACCAATTATTTGTGTGAGTTTGATGATATTGATTTAAAACCACATGCATAGGGGCAATAGAAGAGATGCTCCAAGGAGATTCCTTCCTACTGACCCTAATCTTGATAACCAACTAGTTGAGTTTTAAAATTTTCCAAGAGATAAAGAAGAAGAAGAGGCAAATCCTTTTGCTGACGCATTTTCCAATTTGACTACTTTTGAAACTTCCTCTGAAGAGAAATCTACCCAAAACTTGATTGAGAACCCATTTTCTTTGATAATCCATCAAGAAATTATGGCTGCCCCAAATAGACCTAACTAGAAAACTCTTCCATTTCTTATCTCTCACCAAAATGAAGTTGATAACCTCAAGAACATCCCTGCTTTAGTTCTTCCTAAGTTATATGGGCTTATAACAAAGGACCTATAAAATTTACCATTTGAATTTGATATCCTCTACAAAAGCTATGATTACACTACTAATTCTCATAGGCTAAAATTGTTTCCTACTACCTTGAAGGAAGTTGCATTAAGATGGTTTATGGGCTTAGGTAGAAATATTGTAAATACTTGGGATGTTATGAAGGAAATTTTTCTTGATAAATATAAAGAATACTATAGGGGAAATGATATGAGAGGAGATGATATCTTCAGGATGAAGCAAAAGGAGGATGAAATTTTGGAGGACTATGTGTCAAGGTTCCTATTTTTTCTATAGAAATCCCCACATCATGCACTCAATGAAGAGTCTCAAAATTTTCTCTTCCTTAGAAGGATCAATGAAAATTGCAATAATTCATTGGACTTGATAGGAGGAGAAAATATCACCCAAGTTCCTTGGGATGATATTAAGAAGATATGTAAGAATTACACCAGGGTATTTATAAAGAAAGGAAGAGGTTACCAATCTTCTATGGGTAAATCCTCCATTAATGGAGTTTCAAGGATGGAAATCACTCATTTACTGTCATATTTCAAGCAGGATATCATAGAAAATATGGCCACTTAACTAGATACACTTTAAGAAAATATGAAACATGAGGAGGAAGATGCAATGTTGGTATAATATTGTCATCATTGTAGGTAAACGAAGAAGGATTTCATATGTAAAATGGTAGCAAAAATTGGCAGCAAGAAAATTCCACCAGAGTTCAAAAAAATTGAGGGTGATGATGATCAGGTCTTCTACATTGCACAAAGGACATGGGCTCCAAGACAAGGTATGCCACCAAACCCATTATCTTTTAGTGGACCTTATATGTATTCTAATGCCTCTGGTAATCAATGGTAACCCCCATACCCATCAAACTTTAGAGGTTATCCATCTGAGCCTTGGAAAAACCCTCCAAATAATTTTACCAATTACCAAAACACTCCACCTCAGTGGTATCAACCCCAGGGGAATTGGAAACAACCTCAAGGAAATTGGCAACATACATCCCAATGGAGGGAAGGATACCAATGGCCAAACCAGGAATTGGTTACATACAACAGCCTCCATAGCCTCAATAAATTTCCACAATGCCTCCTCCTCAATAAAATTCTAGCACATCTAGACCTACTCAGTTACTAGCTCAACCCACACCCAACCTAAATAACAAACCACAATAGTAGCTAGTTTACTCGACATATCCCAATAAATTTCCTACATATGTTGTGAGTGTGAGTGATATTCATCTATGTTAAAGAACCACTTTATCATCTCCTTCCACTCCTATTATAATAGAGATTCCTATGGAGGAAGAGGGGCATCAAATTATATCTAATATCCCTACTCAATAAAGTGTGCCCAAGAATCTTGAACCAGTTTGGCAGTTTGATCTAGACCCACCATTTCCTCAAAGGCTAGAAGTTGTTAAACAAAAGGAAGAAACAACCTTTGATATTCTGGATTAGTTAAAACACATATGTGTCTAGATACTTTTATTTGAGACCATAAAAATGTCCCCATATATAGTAAGGAAAGTAAGGAAGCATGTCTCAAAAAGCCAAGGAGGAAAAAGAAGGACCCCACCGCTGTTCATGTGGTGGGGAAGTTGGCATATATCATGCTTGGGAAAGTAACTATTCCTAAGTATACTAACCCAAGTAGTCTTGTAGTTGGAGTCATTATAAATGGAATCCAAGTAAAAAATTCTCTAATAGACTTGGGAGTAGTTATAAATGTGATGACTAAGGAAATCCTACAACAACTAAATGTTAAAAAACTGAGACCTACTTCTATTATCTTGCAACTTGCTAACAATTTCACTGTCAAAATAGATGGTATAGTAGAAGACCTTATTGTTATTCAAGAATCTTGGGAATATCCATCTGACTTCATGATCCTTTCCCCTAAAGCTAATTTAGGAGGGTATCCCATTATTCTAGGAAGGTTGTGTTTTTCTACAACATATGATTACATTGGATGTTGGTCAGGGGACATGACTATTCCTAATGGGAGAAGCACTAAAAATATTGTCATTTATCCTCCTAATCAACCATCCCATGATATGGGCCACCCGATCTAGCCACATGTTGGAGAAGAGCTTGAGGAGGTCAATTTGGTGGATGATAGGAAAAATTCCTTTTATGCAGCTTTAGGAAGATGATGAAATATTATCCCATATAATTTAGAACCATTGTGAAGTGCATAAAGAACCACCCATTCATGAATCTAAATTTCCTGCACCAATAGATATTCTTGATATGTTGTTACCACATGAATTAAAAGTGCCAAGCATCAGCAAAACAACCATGATTGAGTTGATCACACAAGTGCAAATTTTAAAGGGGAAACATTTGAATATTAATAACAAGCTTAGTCAAGAGCAGAAGTTGTATCTAATAAAATTATTAAAGTTACATCAGAAAGCATTTGCATGGGATTACCGTGGCATGAAAGGATTAGATCCTGAAATTTGTACTCATAGGATCTACATTCGAGATGATTGCATGTCAATAAGGCAGCCACAAAGGAGAATCAACCCTGCATTGAGGGAGATTGTGAAAAGAGAACTATATGTTAGAGTAATTGGACATTTACTTTATTAATTAAACAATATTTGTTTAATTACGTAAAGTTTCCTTTTAACTCTTTTTCACCTAAGCTAACATTAGGTACATAATAATTAATTTCTTTATTAATTATTATTGTGCAAGCCTAGGGTTTTCCTTTTTAGGGTTTTCATCTATATGTAGTTGAAAACTATCTTTTGTAATATTATTCTTTTTACATTTTTCAGGTGAATACATTGCTCCACATTCTTGAGTATTTCTTTTGTTGCTTCTCTTTGTTTCTCCTTGTAACAGGTTATTTGCTTGCAAAGATCTTTTGGACTTCTGTGGTGTTGTATCTTCTCAACTCCAACATGGTATCAGAGCTTCAAATTTGCAGCTGCTTGTTCTTGTTTTGAGATTTTGCATTGGAAGCAAATCTAGGGTTCTAAAGTTTTTTTTGGGTGGATTCAGCATACTCCTTTTTTTGGGTTCACTTTGGGCTCAAATGGACAGTGCCATTGGATTTGTAGCACCCAAAAACCCCTAAATCGACTGTCAAATCGTCGATTTTGGTTACAGTCAATTTGGAAGGCAAAATTTTTTTGCCCTAAGGCCGTACGAAGCAAAAAAAGGCAAAAAAATCAAAATTTTTGTTTTTAAAAAATCATTTTTTTTGGTTTACTTTGTGCGGCCAGTATTAAACCGTCGTGCCACCAGAGCTCCGCTCGACGGCCACCACCACCGGCAGCTACCACCGATCGTGGCCAAGCGACAACCACCGCCCCTACCGACCCGCCACCTGGTCTGCTCCGCCCGAGCGCCGCCTGCGCACCACCGGCTGAGCCGCCCACCACCGGCCATGCCGTTCGCATGCCACCACCTCCTACGCGCCAGCCCCCGATCCGCCATGTGCCCTGGGGCTGCCGAATTTTAAGCCCTTGAGGGCTATTTTTTTTCTCTCCAACCCCCTATTATGTCATTTTTGGTCAAATGGGCATAACTTGGGCATCCTAGCTCCGTTTTTCGAACAGGAAGATGTGTTGGAAAGCTAAGAATGACACCAATCTGATGGTATAGAAATATTTTTAATTTTTTTACCAGTCTGGATATTTCTTACCAGTCAAAGTGAGGTCTTCTTTCTTCACTTCCGGGGTCATAGAAGATGCAAACGGACTCTGTTTTTCAAACTTGAATAGGCGTTGGAAAGATCTCAACATGCTCTATTCAGTGATGTGATCTATTTTATCAGAACTTTCACCAGGTACATGAGAATTTGTCTTGAATTATTTTTTGCTTATGCATTGCTTCCTTCTTCTCAGTTTGTACTAGGGTTTGGGTTTATCTTTTGTGGGGGGTGTTTTTTCTCTTGCTTTCTGTCATTTATCTCAGAAAACCAGAACACCAAAACTCTCAAAAATACAAACCCTTCTGCATCTTCTGTCTATTCTGAAAGATCACATAATAATAAAAAAAAACACAAGCAGGTACAGGTGCAGGGTTTCATGGCAGACTCTTCAGTTGAGCTACTCACATCACATAACTATCACACTTGGAAGTCTCGTATGATGAGGCTACTCAGGTCACGAGGGTTATGGTCTTGTTTAGATGAGGTTCAGCCTCAGTTGCAGCGTGCTTTTGAGATTATGCAGCACAGGAACAAGATGGATGAGGCTATGGGTTTGATATGCCTGCATGTTTCAGACAGTCTTTTGTTTCACCTTGATGCTTTGCTCACTCCTCGAGCCATGTGGCTGAAGTTTGAGACACTTTTTGGGGCCATTAATGAGTTCCGCGCATTACAGATTGAGGCAGAGCTGACTTCATTGTTACCTGATTCCTTCCCCACTATTGAGGACTTTTTGAACAAGTTCAAAACTATCCGCTCTATTTTACAGGGTTGTGGGAAGAACAAGACAGACACACAGTGCATTTATTTGATTCTTTCGAAGCTTCGTGGTCCATTTCAGATATTTGCTTCCTCCTTCTACTCCACCATGGATGGTTTGGGTGCCAATTTTACCATGCCTACCTTTGATTTATTTTGTGAGCGTTTGTCTCAGGAATAGTCCCACCTTTCTCAGATGGATATGCTCTTAGGTTCAAAGAGCAAAGCATTGGTTGCTCAATCACCGAAGGGGAAACAGAAGTAGAAACCGAGGCCCAAGAAAGATTTTGTAGGTAGTGAGCATTCCTCCAAACCGCCTCCTAAGTCTGATTCTAAACCACCATTCAATCCTAAACATGGGAAATCTTCGAAGTCTGGTTAGTCTTCCTCCAAGACTAAGGAGAAATCAGGAGACAATTGCAGTTTCTGTGGCAAGCAAGGTCATCCAGTTTCCAGGTGTTGGAAACGATTAGAGGCTTTAGAGGAGGCCATGCAGCAGCAAAACATCTCCTCACCGCTGTCTTCTTCTTCTTCCACCACAGGGAAGGGTCATGCTCTCACTGCACGCGCATCGACCAATGGGTCCACTTGGATTTTAGACTCTGGTGCTTCTCACCATATGACTCACACTCAGCAGTTGGTCACTTCTCTTGCCTCTTGTGGTACTTCACAAATTGCAGTGGGTGACTCTTCACAGCTTTTCGTCTTGGGTTCAGGTTCTGTCTCTTTGGATGGAGGCACTTTACAGGATGTTTTGGTTGTTCCTGCCATTTTGACGAACCTCTTGTCCATTTATCAGATTTGCCACACTGGCTCTGGTAAGACAGTTGAGTTCTCACCACATGATGTGGTTATTCGGGATCTCCATGATTCTGATTTGGTTGTGGCTACTGGTAGTGTTGATACTGCATCTCGTCTTTACAGATTTGATGGCTTTGCGCCTTCTGAGGGTACAGGTTCATCTCTTATAGCACATGCAGATTCAGTGAGTCAGCTTTGGCATGAGCGTTTGGGCCATGTCAATTATAGATATCTTCAGCAGATGAGTACACAGTCACTTGTTCTTGGTCTTCCACGGATTTCCTGCACTGACGGTGTTTGTCATGGTTGTGTGCTTGGCAAGCATCACAGGGATCCCTTTCCGAAGGGAAGTACCACTCGTGCTTTGGCACCCTTGGAGTTGATTCATAGTGACCTCATGTCATTTCCCACTCCTTCTTTTTCAGGGGCCAAGTATGTACTCACATTCATTGATGACTTCTCCAGACGCACATGGTTGTACTTTCTTAAGTACAAGTCTAATGTCTTTGATTCCTTTCGTGTCTTCAAGACATTTGTAGAGAAGCAGTTTGGTCTCTCTATCCGGCGGATACGTACAGATAATGGGGGGGAGTATGTGAATCAGGCTTTCAGAGATTTTTGCACTGAGCATGGTTTACAGCATCAATTTTCTGTTCCCTACACCCCTCAGCAGAATGGTAGCGCTGAGCGAAAGAACAAAACTTTATGGGAGATGGCTAATTGTATGATTCAGTCCAGGTCCATGGATTCGTCCTTTTGGGTTGAGGCAATCAATTGTGCCAACTATATTCAAAATCGGATGCCTCACAAGGCGATTCAACATATGACTCCTGAGGAGGCTTGGTCTCATGACAAGCCTGATATTTCATCATTTCGAGTATTTGGTAGTGAGGCATGGGCTTTTATTCCTGATGCTTAGAGGAGAGCTATGGAGCGGAAGAGTCGATCCCTCATATTTGTCGGCTACTGTGAGGATGTTAAGACGTACAGGTTATTTGATCCTGATTCCAGAGAAGTCTTGTTTCGTCGGGATGTTCAGTTTGATGAGCGCCTTCCTCCAGTTGATACCCTGTCTCCAGTGTCCACTTCACTACCTACTCCACCCTCTACAGCTCTTCAGGATTATTTTGAGGATTCTGATGAGGATATTGATGATCCCCCATCTCCACCTCCACTTGCTCCACCTCAGAGGCCCAAATGGGCTCGCTTTACTATTGAGGCAGCAGGATCTATGGACTCGTCTTACTCATTCTCATACTACGGGTTCTAGTCTTTTGACTCATGCTCTTTCAGAGGATGCTCAGAGATTTTCAGAGGCGATAGGTCACCCTGAGTGGGATAGTGCCATGGAGGAAGAGTATTCTTCTTTGATGAGGAATAATGCATGGGATCTCTGTCCTCTTCCTAAGGGCAGAAAGATGGTTCGGTGCCGATGGTTGTATCGCACCAAGTATGCTGCTGATGGTTCTATTGATAAGTACAAAGCACGTCTTGTTGCGAAGGGTTTCTCACAGGTTGAGGGTATTGATTACTCTGAGACATTTGCCCCTATCGCCAAGATGAATTCTATTCGCTTTGTATTATCACTTGCAGCTTCTAGAGGATGGCTCATTTTTTAGATGGATGTGAAGTGTGCCTTCTTACATGGTGACCTACAGGAGGAGATCTATATGGAGCAGCCTCAGGGATATGTTCATGATTCTTCTTTGGTTTGCAGACTTCAACATTCATTATATGGTCTCAAACAAGCCCCTCGGGCTTGGTATGAGAAGATGGACTCTTTTTTGCTCTCCACTGGTTTCACTCATTGTCATTCTGATCACACGGTCTATATTCAGCATCTTGAGGGTGAGATCCTGATTCTTGTGCTATATGTTGATGATCTTCTCATCACAGGTAGCTCATCCTCTATGATTCAGAATTCTCAGCTAGCCTTGATGGAGCAGTTTGAGATGATAGATCTTGGCCTTCTGCACTATTTCCTTGGTCTTCAGGTGATTCAGTCTTCAGAGGGGATCCATTTACCAGCAAAAGTATTCTTTTGATATGCTTCAGCGCTTTGGCATGCTTGATTGCAAGCCTGCCCCCACACCTTTTCAGTCAGGGGTTGTTTTGACTACTACTTGCCCCACTCCTTCAGTAGATGCTACACTTTACAGGCAGTTGGTTGGCAGTTTGTTGTACCTGACTCACACTCGTCCTGATCTTTCCTTTGTGGTTGGTCTTGTCTCTTGATTCTCACATGATCCTCATGAGAGTCATTGGCAAGCTGCCAAGCGTATTTTGAGGTACATTCAGGGCACCACTTCATATGGCATTCACTACACATTAGGGGATCCTCACATTGTTGGCTACACTGACTCAGATTGGGCTGGTGATGTCAATGATTGGAAGTCTACTTCTGGCTTTGTTTTTTGTCTTGGCTCTGGTCCTATCACATGGTCGTGCAAGAAGCAGACTGCTCATGCATTATCATCTACAGAGGCTGAGTACCGAGCTGCAGTGCTCGCTAGTCAGGAGATTTTATGGCTTCGTCAGTTGATGACTGAGTTTGGTTTTCCTCCTGATAGTCCCACTATTCTTTGGTGTGACAATCAGAGTGCTATACACATTTTGCGCAACCCGGTGGAGCATCAGCGGATGAAGCACATTGAGCTTCATATGCATTTCATCAGACAGTTGATTCAGGATGGTTCTCTCATCTTGGAGTATGTTCCCACTGCCGAGCAGGTTGCAGACATCTTCACGAAACCTTTTGCATCTCTGCGCTATCTTCAGTTGCGCTCTATGCTTGGGGTGAAGGAAGTTGTCCTTGGGGGGTCTTTATGAGGCCTTCCTTCCTTCATGTTTCTTTCAGCATGTTGTTCTATCTCTTTTTGGAGAGGAGTTTTTCCCACTGGGTTTTCTCCTTTTCTCCGTTTCATAGAGATTTCATTGTACTTGGGTACCTGATCTGGCCTTGTTGCTGGGACCCATTGCTTTTGCTTTCAGTAGCTTCTTCTAGGTTTTAGCTTCTCCCTATGTCTATCTTAAGGGGGGGTGTTAGAGTAATTGGACATTTACTTTATTAATTAAACAATATTTGTTTAATTACGTAAAGTTTCCTTTTAACTCTTTTTCAGTTAAGCTAACATTAGGTACATAATAATTAATTACTTTATTAATTATTATTGTGCAAGCCTAGGGTTTTCCCTTTTAGGGTTTTCATCTATATGTAGTTGAAAACTATCTTTTGTAATATTATTCTTTTTACATTTTCAGGTGAATACATTGCTCCACATTCTTGAGTATTTCTTTTGTTGCTTCTCTTTGTTTCTCCTTGTAACAGGTTATTTGCTTGCAAAGATCTTTTGGACTTTTGTGGTGTTGTATCTTCTCAACTCCAACACTATAGAGGTTATTGAATGCAAAATTTATCTACCCTATCTTAGACAACCAATGGGTGTCCCCTTTGGTAATTGTGCCTAAAAAAGGAGGTAAATGGATTGTGTTGACTACAAGGAACTAAAATTTGTCACCAAAAAGGATCACTTTCCCCTTCCTTTTATAGACCAAGTATCAGATTCACTTACAGGTAAGCAATATTTTTCCTTCATAGATGGATTCAATGGTTATAATCAAATACAGATTGCACTTGAATATCGAGACAAGACAACTTTCACCTATCCTTGGAGGGCTTATGCCTATTTAGAATTCCTATTTGGTCCATGCAATGCACCTGCAACCATACAAAGAGAATTTATTAATATATTCTCAAATATTTCACATGATTGTATGTAGATCTATATGGATGATTTCACTACTTATGGTGATAATTTTGCAGAAGCATTAGAAAACCTCAAAATGTTTTTGCAAAGATGTGAGGACCAAAATCTATCCTTGAACAGTGAAAAATGCTTTATGATGATGTCAGAAGGTGTGGTCCTTGTCCATTATATCTCTCAGAAATGAATTGAAGTGGATCCAACCAAAATTTAGGTCATTACCAATCTTTCTATTCATATCAAGAAAAAAAATGTTAAAAGTTTCCTAGGACATGCAAGATACTATAGGTGCTTCATAAAATATTTCAGTAAGATGGAAACACCACTTTATAATATTTTAACTAAATATGTTGAGTTCCAATGGACAATGGCTTGTGATAAATCACTCTAATTTAAGAACAACATTAACCCATGCTCCTCTACTCAAAGGCCCTAATTGGGGACTCCCTTTCCATATTCACATAGATGCATATGATTATGCTATAGGGGTTGTCTTAGGAAAAAAACAAGAAGAAATTGAGAATGCAATCTACTTTGTTAGCAATAACCTAAAAGGAGTTGAGTTTAACTACACAATGATAGAGAAGGAGATGCTGGCAGTCATTTATGCTCTCAACAAGTTCAGGCATTATATTATAGGATACTAGATCTTTGTCCATACATACCATGCAAACATAAAATACCTGTTGATGGTGTTTTTATGCACTTCACAACATAGGTAATACATAGGTGCATTACCTCTCTTGAAAGACAATCTTCCACAATCAAATTGCAGAACACTATCCCAAGGTCTCTCAGATGTCAAGTCATGATGATGCTTGGAATATATCAGTTGTTTGATGTGATTTTTGCTAGAATCACAAGGAGCTCTTATGTGGTTTAAAGCTATAGGAGAGTTGGGTCAATGAATGGATTTCTTCGAATATGGAATTACTGCACTTCGTTGTAGGCTCGGACAATAGTCTTGGACTCCATTGTTTCGTCAGATTTGGCTTTACAATGTGCAATGAACCTTAACACAAATTATTTCTAAAAAAAGGGAAAAGGGGTGAGGAAGAAGGATGGTTCCTGGACCCACAACTATTGATGAATAGTGATCATGGAGGTTCTTGCTATGGATAGTTTTCTTAAATAGAATTTCACTTAATTTGAATTCTCACAATGTCATGAAATATATGCTATCTTCTAAGGATTGCAAATATTCATCATTCATTCGCCATGTAATGTGAACAAAGACAAAGTTTAATAAGCAACTATGAAATTATAGTCCAGGCTAACTTTACACAGTCATTTACTAGTAGCAAATGACCAAAATTATGGACAAGGAAAGAATACACATAGCATGAATCTTCAAAACCAGAGACAACATACTAAATCTAGTACAACTAACTAAGGAAACTAGAGCAGAAAAGTAATTTGAAGAAAAGTTTTAACTAAAGGGACAAGAATTATGAAACATGTGGAGAAATTGAGAAATACAATAGAAAATGATTGTATTTTTTATTATAATTTTTGCAGCATGCCTTTACAACAACTCAACTCTCTTAAAATGAGAGGAGGAGAGCCCTATTTATAGTTTTCAAAAAACAAAATGAATGGCCAAGATCTGATTCTATTGTGTGGCTAAGATTCACTTTACACTAGGGTTTCACCCACCCCCAATTAAATTTCATTTATAAGAATTTTCTTTTCTTTTCCCTATTTTGTCATCTAGTGGCAACACTGTATCAATTTCATCCTTTTGTTGTTTGCCCTTTGCTACAGCTATTCCTTGAGGAATTCTTCATCGATGACAGGGTTGCCTTTGCGTTTCTTTAACACTTCATACTCCACAAAGTTCAAGATCATCGGTTGGAGCTTATCTACTTCCATGATATCCGATCGTAGCACTTGGTAGCTCCATTCCTGAGAATTGCTAACAAGATTTTTCCAGTCATCATCATATTTGGTAGTATTATCTCTGAAAATTTCTGATTGTGCGAAGGCTCGGGTAGCAAAACTCATGAATTATTTGGTGATTTTAGCCAACATCCCATCTTCCATTCTCTTCAAGAAGTGTGGCTTTATGCTCTCTGGATTTATTTTAGCAGCAGGTAGATCATACCCTATCATTAACTTGAGGTACCAGGTGCACTCTTCTCTTGACTCCTTGGCCCATTCGAACTCCAGCACTATACACTCCAGGATCTGCTCCAACCTTTTCTTTCGGTGATCAAAATCTCATCTCCATGTATCCACTAGCCAGTGATCATCATCTTTGAGGGCAAGTTCCTTCTCCCAGACCTCACTTGGCAATGCGAGTATGGCCTCAATCTTTAGGTAGGATTCTCTGTATTTCCTTAGGAACTCCTCACAGACCTGCCTAGTGCCCTCAAGGGTTCTTTGTACCTCCAAGAACTTATTCGTTGTCTAGACAGGCAAGTTAATACCTGTGTTCCCCCATGTCTAAGACTTACTGGAACCAATTTTCCGTAGTCTTATCCAGGTTCCTCCTCTTCTCCAATTTATTGATCTATTCTTGGGTCAGCAGTTGAGGCAGGGTGAATGATGTTGTGGGCTGCTCATCTGGGCATAAACATTGTTGAATATAGGTTGTTAGATCAACCACTTGTGCTTTAAGTTCTTCCTTAGAAACCTTATCCTATTGGATAAGATGCACCACCATGGCTACTGATTCTTGCAGGTGATCAACCTGTTGCTCCCTTGTGGCCACTCCCAAGTTGATGGTGGAGACATTATAAGTTATTCCTTGTTCTCCAACCATCGGTGTAGCTATTTGCACCGCCCCAGATCCTTAGGCATCCATAGTTTTTTTTTTATCTGATCTTTGGCTTCTTCTCTTTTCTGGTACTTATTTGGGCTCTAGCCAAAATGGCTTCTAGCCTTGCCTTGGGATCTTTCAGGGTGGGAGTCTTTTGTTTCAACTACTTTTCTAGCCAATCGGGCATTTGAGGCTCTTCTCTGGGTGGTTCGGTCTGATTCCTACTATCCTCCTTCTCAAGCTCAATGGCTTGGACAACAAGAGTGCTCTTCTCAATTTATGTATCTCCCTTATCCTCATCTAAGTCTTGGTCAAGCATTACATAGTTAGTGGGAGACTTGGCGCACAACTGCTCATTGGAGGGATCCTCTATTTCAGCACCCTTTCCCTCTTCATCTTGGCCTTGTTCATGTTCCTCGGGCTTCCCCTCTTGCTCAGCTCTGTGGAGGGATTCTTCCTCATCGTGTTCCAGGGTTTTTTAATGCCCTTGAGTTAGAGAATTGCTACCTTCAGTCTCTTGAACAACAATTTCCTCTTCTTGTGCAAGTCGATCCTCGATTTCCTTATCCTCGATCTCCTTAAGCTACCTGCCCCACTCTTCAATGACTTCAGGATCATTTTTTTCTCTTAATAGTTCAGTGTCCAGCTCCTCACTGCTCTCACTGGAGGACTCATAGGGTACCTCATCTATCTCCTAGCATTCGAACAGAGGGTGTTCGTGGTACTCAAATTCTTCATCCTCCGGCCTCATTGTAGCCTCTAGCTATTGTCGCTTAATTTCATCAGATATCTGCATTTTTGCCTCCATCCTTGGTGGTTCGAAAGGTGGAGGGAGAGTTGGAGCATGGGCCATAGTCTGAGCTATTGCAGCTTGCACTACGGGATTAATAAGCATCCCCAAAACCTCAGACGGCACATTCTGCATGTATTTCAGAAAAGATTTCGGGAGGCTGAGGGTAGGCATTGTAGCAGTGGAAACAAAGGGAAGGGGAGGAGATATAGAGGAAGAGGAGATCGGTGAGGTCATGGCAGAGGAAGAATCCACAAGAATAATTTGCATGATCAGAGAGGTGGAAGCAAGGTGAATGGAGATGTCCACTGGAGGCAGGGTGGTGACAGAAGCAGTAGCAGCAGTAATCATAGTAGAAAGAGACCTTGGCAAGTCTGATCCCTCTCCCTTGGTCCCACGGGGCGGACCCTTGGGTGTCCCAGACGTCCCCATGCCTCCGGTTGTTTTCCTTTTCTTTTGGGAAGGTTTGCCCTCTGATGCCTTGCAGGCATAAACCTTTGGTTTGGGTAGCTGCTCATTGGCCTCTTTTTTCTTCTTGGTCTTGGTTGATGGTGGGGTTTTGGATGCTTTCTCGGTTGCAGCAATAGTTAGCCCTCCATCAAATCCACTTGGTTCAGTTTCTAGTCCCTTAAATGTCAAGGCGACTCCTTCTTGTTTCAATTAGGCTACCTATTGGTCGATCCATGCCCTTGTCCGGATCTCAATGGGTTTAGTGAGCACGTCGATGTCATCAAGTTCTCGCTCATCATAGTCAATCGTAGGTAGTGGAAAATTGGTGACAGCATCATATCCTAGATCAATCAATGTATCCTCATCCTCTTCAAGCTAGTCAGGAACTAGGCATAGATTTATTCTTCATACGTAGATTGCAGTCATGCGCATGTAGTGCCGCAACCGCACCTCAAGATCATCTTTGCAGTTGGCCTAGAAATATTCGATGTTGTGGAGGTGGGCATACTCCCATCCTAATGCCTTTTTGATACGCCTGTATGGGTCCATTTGAGGCCGACCTGTATATTGTCGAAAGTGGTATTTGGCCAACTCCCTTTCTGAGTACCTTGCGCACTGGGAGGTATGAATGTTGTACATCCCTTGGCCGAGTCGATTGGGGAAGGTTTACTCACTAGATGCTTGTTTCTCAAGATGTTATGAATGTGCCTCAATTTCCAAGTCAGCTCCAAGAGTATAATCCGGTCATTGGGGTACCAGGGCAGCTTGTTTGGTCTTTCTATAAATCCCTCAGCCCGAATGTATGTGAACTTTGGAAATTGAATGTACAAGAAGGCATATTTCCTGAGGAGGGCTTTGGCACTATCTGAAACTCTTCTCTGAAAGTTGCCTCCTAGGGATCGGATGATGTGGGCAATGAACACATTGTTCACCCTACAATAATCTTTCTTGAAATTTTGGAATTGTAGTTGAGGGTACTTATCATAGGGCTTGAGTTCTACCCCTGATGCCTCACTAGGTACCACAGTTAATCCCTGATAGTGTCGTCGGTCCGTGAGGGAGTACACAAGGTAGGAGGTCATGAAAAACTTGGAGGTCTTCTTCATGGTTGTAAACTATTTGTGGAAGTGATCACTAATTATCTCCCCCTAGTAGAAGGCGACGCTATCACCGCGAAGAATCTGCTCCACAAAGGAGAACATCCATTCCTAGAATAAGGACACAGTAGGAAGGCCCATTACTCGGCTCAACATGGTCACAAGGTCATGGTAATCCTCGAAGAAGTCATTGTGAAAAAGCTCCTAAGGGAGCTTGCCAGTACTACCTCGCTTGTCCTTTAATTAATATTGATTGATTAACTTCTTGCGCCTCAATGGATCATGTTCCCACAATTCTTTGCATTCCTCCATGGTGGGGGTCTCCATGCTCTTAAAGGTAGGGATGTGGAAAGTTGTTGTTATACTTGATGGGGACATGTCTGCGATGATATTCCCATCCCGGTTCTCTATTGTTCGGGTCTCAGGTTGGTATGCATCAATGCATGTCGTTACCAATTCCGAGGCCACCAAGGCTGGTGGGAAGCCTATAGCTTTGGCAATCCTGCTGCTCCTTATCAACTTTGCATTCTCTATGTTGGGATTGACCCTGACCCTTTCTATAAATTCATCAATATTGACCTGGCTGATGTTCGTATCCATGACATCTCTCTAGAGAGTGGTGACTCTGGATTGTAGGGGGACCCCTTGAAACTTATACTTCATTAATTTTTTATCCTCCTTGCCTCGAGGAGTCTTGGCAATTCCCTTCCCCTTTTCCTTGGAAGCACAAGAAGTTTTTGCACCGGATTCCATAAATCGTGCACAAAAGACGTGAATTAGTAACATTAAACATGAGATAATGGTCCCAGACGAGTACCTACACATCAAAGTTAGCCCTGCAATCATTATTCATATTCAATAGTCGCATAACATTTGATACTTCACCATTAGTAAGCAAAGCAGGCAATCCGAGTTCCTAGGGCCGAAATTCCCTTGGCAGAATGTCGTTTGGAGAGGAAAATCAAGCATGGAACTCCCAAAGGCATTTCTTGGTGTTGGATTTGGTCAATTGAAGGTTGTCGTGAAGGAAGACCTAATTTTGGCAAGTGGGTCAAAATCCATTTTGGATTTGGAGGTCATTTGATTGTTTATTTGGGAGTTCGGGCTTTAGCTGTAGGACAACCATTAGAAACAATGTAGAGGACATGGAACTCTGGGTGCTAGAATCTGGAGCTTGGACCACCATCGTCGGGAAGCAGTTGCAGTTTAACCATTCACAATGGCAAAATGGAGGCAGAAATTCAGGTGAGGAATTATGGAGGGTGATCTTCGGAGACGGTTTGAGGATCCGAGAAAGCTAGGCGGTGAACAACGGGTCGACACTCAGAGGTCGGAAAGTCGCATTGAATTCGCCGTTCAAAACAACAATAGTAAAATGAAATTCTGGGGGATCGGGATCTGGAAGAGGCTAGGGCTTCAAATTTTTCCTTAGATTTTGGTTTCGGCGAGAAGCAGACTGGGGTCCGGGAGTCGGGAAGTCTCTTCAGAATGGCTGTTCAAAACGGCGAAAGCAAAATGAAATTCCAGAGGTTAGGGTCTAGAGACACTTTGGATTTTGGTAAGTTTGAAAGGGAGGATGCATATTCGGGAAGCCATCTAGCCATTTCCATTTAGAGCGGCGAAGTCCAAATGGAATCCTGAGGATGGATTTTCGGATAGCGGAGTTCGGATCAATTTTGGACGTTGGTATCTCTTTTGTCGATTTTTTGATTTTCTGCAAGTTCTGACACATAATTCATGTGGTCAAGGCCCAGAGGTCGGAAAAATGCTTGGAGAAGGTTGTTCAGAACGGCGAGGACACAACGGAGACCCGCGAGGGGAAATCCAGATCTCGGGGTCCGAGATGAATTTGGGCGAATTAAATTTTGAAGTTCAGTTTGGAGTTTTGCGGATGGCCATGGGAAGGTCCAGGCCCAGGAGATGTTGACGACTATTTCGAAGAACAACTGTGGAAAGGTTAAGCTCCAGTTTGAATTTGGAGGCCTCAAACAATTGATTTTTCATACTTTAACATATGGGTTTTTAGGGGAGGGTACCAATTTACCAATTTTAGACCCAATTTTACATTTTTCATTGCTTTAACACTCATAATTTCACAAAATAAGGGACAAGTCATGAAGACAATGGGCATACCTCAAGATCTCGAAGAAGTAAGTTGTTGGCTGTGCGGAAGATGTCGGGAAAAGAACTCAGACTATGGGGCTGAAAATGTTGGATGCCTCGGAGCTCTGCAAATTTCTCAATCACTTGGTCTGTTGACAATGACAGTTGAAAAATCTATTTAAATAGCCAAAATGGCCATTAACGCAACAATTAATTCCTTCGTATGGTGGCTAGAAAGTTGGTGAGTTTAAATCCCACAGACAGCTATGGGAGATCTGGAGTCCAGCGGCTGGAAAGACTTCCAGCCACAGCCATGAGAAACGGCAAAGCGTAACCGGGATTCCAGGGGAAATCCGGGGTCCGGGTTCCAGGGTCGAGAAGGCCATCGGGTTCCGGATGCTAGCAACAACAAACCTACAACAGAAATCCAGAGAAGGAAACCTGAGGGTCTGGGCCCAAGAGGGGCCGCAGACGTTAGAAAGGGCATTCTGACAAGGGAAACCCGAACCGACTTTAGACTTAGCATTTTTTGAAGGGGGTAAGTTCGGTCAAACCTAGTATGTGACTTTGAAGGGTGAGTTGACCAATTAGGGCACAAAAATGGACACACAAAATGAGGCAAACCAAAAAGGGGCCGACAATCAAGAGGAGGGAAGAGAGGGTCCCCATTCCGAACGGGGCGTGTGTTCAACAGGCATAACAATACCTTATGAACAATCCATTTATTACAAGAAGGTTAGAAACATGGTTGTTGTTAATGCAGGAATTTGATATCACCATTATAGACAAGCTAGGTAAGGAAAATGTTGTGGTAGATTTTCTCTCCAGATTGACCACATCAGAGGACACTCAAGTCACTGATGACTCCTTTCCCGATGAAAATTTATTCTCCATCAGTGTGCAAACACCTTGGTATGCAGATATAGCCAATTATTTGTCTACAACCACTTTGTAGCTAAGAGGACAACCATGAATATTCTCAATACATGGTATTATTGGCCTACACTTTATAAGGATGTGAGCAATTACACTAGGAAAAGTGAGAGGTTTCAAATAATTGGATGACTGACTAAATCAAATGAGATGCCTTTATACCCTTAAGTAGTTATTGCACCATTTGATAAATGGGGACCTGATTTTGTAGGTCCAATTGATCCACCATCAAATGGAAAATATTACATCTTGATTTGTATAGATTATGTGACTAACTAGTTTGAGGTCAAAGCCATGAAACATGTTAGGGACAATAAAGTTTCAAAATTCCTCTATGAAGAAATATTCACACGCTATGGAGTTCCTAGAGAGATAGTCACATATCAAGGGGCTCAGTTCACAACCACTCTTGTCACAACATTGGAGAATGAGTATAATGTTAGGAATAGGAAATATACACCCTATCACCCTCATGACAATGGCCAGTCTAAGGTAAAAAATAGGGAAATATAATCTATTATGACCAAAACAGTAGAAATCCACATAAAATATTTGGAAAATAGATTTCCAAAAGCTGTTTGGGCCCTTAGAACCTCTTGGAAAACCACCACTAGTTTTACTCCCTTTAAACTATTATATGGAAAAATAGCAATGATTCCTATAGAGTTTGAACACAAAACTCTTAGAATAGCACTAGACCTTGGAATAGATATAACTGAGGTAGAAAAGGACAAGGTTATGAAACTAAATGCCTTAGATGAGATGAGGAAAGAAACTCTCCACCATACTGAGATGGTGTAGAACTAGAGAGTTAGATGGCATGATAAATACATAAAAGAAAAGAAGTTCCAACAAGGTGACTGGGAACTTCTTTATGATTCTAGGTATAAAGACAACTTAGGAAAACTTCAAACCCAGTGGTTGGGACCATATGAGATTGCAAAGGTCTTCCCCAATGGTGTTGTTTATCTTACAAAAATTGATCCTATCAAGTTCAAGATCCTAGTCAATGGTCATCATCTCAGGCTATACCATAAGCCTTCCTCAAAGCAAGAGTTCATGCAACAATTCATTGAATACCAGAACTTGAAAGTTCTTGTAGCCAAAGGAAGTGGACCTAGTGTTCAACCTTCTAGCTAGTCAAAGGTATGCATGCAACCATAATAAAAAATTCCACTTTTTGTGGGAACTAATTTCTCCATCATCACCACCACCCATTCTTCTCAAATATCTCTCTCTTTCACTTCACCCCACCATCACTTCATTTAAAAACTCAGCAATAATTTTTTGATGATCGGTACTTCCTTCAATAATTTTTGGAAAAGACATTCCAAATTTTCAGGTACGTGCATAACACTTAATGTATATTAATTACCTTACATGCATTTGTTTGATTACTATACTTTAATATTGATATTTCACATAACAATCTTGTTAGGATGCCTTGTTTTTTTCATACTTTCATTCCAGCCTATGTAGACACATGTTGTTATTTAGGTTGGGAGGGAAGTGTGAACCTACATTTCACACATGTCATTAAGTCATTTTATGCTCTAGCATGGCAATAAATTTGAATAATGAGTTGAAGTGACGTTCTGAATGCATGATATGAAATTAAGCCGCCACCATTTTCCTTGATAATACCCCTCCTTTATGTCTTCTTTACTACCTTATTCAGAATAATAATGACAATAAAAAGGTAAAATTGAGAGGTAATACAACATTGGCGTTAGTATTGGTGAGAATTGTAGGAAGTGGAGGAGAAGTTGGGTTTTCGGCTGAAGGATTACAGGAAAGAAGTATTTGTTGAGGTGTTTTCTAGAGTGTGAGTGGAGGTAATAGGATGCTAGGTAATCATAAGTGAACCAATAGTTCACCAAGTAATCCTATAGGATGCACTCTATAAGCTTGAATTTAGGAATTGTGGTTGGCTAGATTACTTTCTGAAGCTAAATAGTTTCAATAATGGAATTTCCTTAGAATTTGCACAAACATTTTCTAATGGCGAGGCAATGGTGAAAGGATTAAAAGTTATAGCCACCAAAGAAAGGATTGCTGAAGTGTTAGGTTTTCCAACTAAAGGAGAACCCTACCCTGCTTCCAAGGAAGCTAGATCAGCAAGAAAAAAATTCACCGAGCCTAGTGATCCTCCACTTGTTATAGACAAACAAGGAACAAGAAGACTTTCTTTTTCAGAAACATGGAAGTAGGTTGTTGTTTATATTGTCAAATACATTACTTGTAAGGGTCACAATTCTTGTCTTCATTTTTTGCATTTCAACCTTTTAAATCACATGAGACATGGTAGGAGGATGAATGTTCCAAATGTCTTGTACAATCTTCTTGCAATCATGGTTGCTGAGACACAAAAAGGTAGGGAAAACTCTATTTTCCAACATTGTTTGATTAAATTATTGGTAGAAAAGTCTTTGCAAGATGTGTCTAGTATGTCATGGGATGAATTTTGGAAGATAAAGAATTTTAGATTCGAAAATGTGGGTCCTAGAGGTCTCCCCTAACTCATAGGGTTAGTGGGGATGAGGGGGTTATTAAATTTGCTCTTGGGGCTTTAATATCTAGGGAAATTCCTAGCACAAACCCTCCTATAGCAGAACCTGTAACAGAAATTAGTTCCTCTAAATCTGAGCATGCACATGAAGATAGTTCATATTTAGACCCTAATGTCTATTTTTCCCATAAAACCATAGTTCACACTAAGAAGCAAAAGGAAGGCTAAGAAACAAAAACCAAAAAAGGTAAATCCTAGCCCTAGGAAGTGGAAAACTAAAGAAACTAAGTATCTTGTAGCCGTTGGGAAAATAAAATTCCTCCAATGAAATCAAAAGTAATCAATTTCTATTATTGTGCCTCCAAGAAGGGGCTATTTTCTCATAGAGAAACATAAAAAGAAGGTGGAAGCTCATGGGGAGTAGGAAAATATAGGGTTGGTAGAACTCGCTATTGTTGCATAGCAAGTTGAATATTAGGAACTAGTACAGGGGAAGATCATAGTAGGAAAGTACATATCTCCTACTTTTTCATGGGAATTAGCAGCTCTAGATTTATGGAAAGAAATGTAGGAGAAAGAAGAATGTAATAGAGAAAAACTTGAGCTACGAGAAGAGATCAATAAGAAAAATGAAGAAATTAAGGAGAAGAATGCAGAGATTATTGCATTAAAAGATAAGGTAGATAGTGTGGTGACTCTAGTACCACAAATTATGGAATGTAGTACTCCCACAAGGATATATGCATTTCATTTAAGGGAGTGTAATCTCACTTTTAAGTTTTCAAGGGTCATTTCCATTCTAAACTCTTCTATTGAAACCCCACATAATTTTTTCCAATTTTACCAGTCTTCTCTTCTTAAAGTTAAGAATTTGATGTGTGAGTTATATTTACACAACTATGATGTTCCCAATGACCATGAATGAAATCCATTGATATATATTGGGGATATTCACTAGAGGGCATTAATTTCATGGATTCAAAATGAAATCAGCTAGGGGAAACAATTCAAAATAAACAGAGAAAAAGAGCTCCATATCCCCTGTATCTAAGAGTTGAATCAAGCAATCCTACAAATATCTACTACACATGGCACAAAATTCTTTATAGTCCATAGTACAAAAAGAGGATCATGTATTTTAGAGAGGAAGCATACCTAGAATATGAACAGGTAATTGCCACTACAACAAAGACAATATTGGGATATTTATCACATAGATGGAATGACTTTCCAAATCAGTTAAAATAGGTTGAACCCCATTACCTAAAAAATTATTATTTAGCTTGTAAACGAAGCATCAAGTAAACACATCTTGGGAGAAAAAAGTAGCAATATTGGCTCCCATTAATTTTCTAGCCACCTATTCTATTGTGGAATGTACTAGACCAAAAAACTTATTGGTATGATGTTGATACAGAGAGGCCAAGGTGGGGTAGACTAGAAATAAAGCAAGGGTTCTATTGGGATCCAAATTCAGAAACTACAGGGTAGACAAAAATTGGTGATTTCAGGGCTTTAGTAAGACAAAAGAATTGAGTTCCCTATGCTAGAGGACCAATAGATCATAGGTTGGGGGGAGATGATGAGTCCAAATAATGACTCATTTTTTTTAGGATTTATCATATGTTTGTTATTGTTACTATGGGGTTTTAGCACTTGGTTACTAATACTTTTTATGTTATTTCCCTAAACCTATGAACTTTGAACATGAACTTATCCTTGTAAAATTTTGATGGTATTAACTTGCTATGTGATATATATATATATATATATATATATTAATTTTACATGTGATTAAATGAATGTTATTCTAAGGTGATTATGTATATATAGTTGTCTTGTGAACACTAATGTCATAATGTAGGTTCAGATTAAGATGCAGATATAAATGGAGCTTGCAAGGTGGAAGAAGTTCATGCCAACTTCTCGGTTGCTAAAAGAGTCAAAAAGAGATGTACATTGAAGAGGTTAATGGTTGGAAACTTCCAGCTCATGTGGAAGTGATAACTGAACTTTAAATGACTATGTCTATTTGTTGAGTAGATTTAGGAGGTGCTGTTATGCTTGATCCTCATTGAGGAAAGATTGGCTTGACTAAATCTGATGCATGCATAACCTCCTTCCTCTTTTTCATGCTTTCAATAAATGGACTCCTCCTAGTCTATTGGAGTCAATTTCCCAGTTTGTTACAGTTAGTGAGAAGCTTTCCCTCTATAAATAATGATAAGATGTTCCTATTCACTAGGTTGGATGTTTTGATATTGTACTTTCATATTAAGTTTCAAGGAATACAATCATGTTGTTATTATTATGTAACAATGTTTTCAATGAATAAAATAATAGTTTAATTTGTTGCATCTGAGTTACTTTTGGGGAAACTCATTTAATGGGGGCCACTTGGTAAGAATTCCATCCATTTAGTTAAATAGTTACTTTTTTTTTTCAAAAATTGGTTACAGTTTTAGGAGTTGTCTATTCCTACAATCATTAGAACTTCATTTTTTGTTTATTCCTGCAACTAAGGTAGACAGAGTAACTTCTTGTCTATTTGTTGAGAATTCTATTTTTGTCATTCATTTCAATTTAGTTGTTTATTTATGTTTAGTACTTATGCTAATTCCTTTCAAGAATTTCACTTTCAATACTATTTTCTCTCTAGTTATAGGATAAGGATTACTACAATTGAGTCCTAGTGCATAGACAATGCTGACCCATTTCAAGTTCACATCCCTAGGTTGATAATGAAATGAACCTTCATGATGACCAAGATAACTACTTGGTGCAGATATATAATCTCTAAGTTATAGTTTTAAGGGCTTAGTTATTGAACCATTAGAGGAGGCCAACAATTCTGACCCCATAAATTGGATCATCTAGATCCTCCTCAACATTGATAATCACTCTTTTGGGATTACTAATTTTTATGCCTCTAATGATGTTGTGGAATGCTCTTTTCTTTGGCGTTGGATTGTTGATTCATTTCCAATTGTTACTTGGCTATTGTGTGGGGATTTCAATATGGTTGAGATGGCACATGATAAAGATGGAACTCTAGCATTTAGATGGGAAGCTAGTGAATACGACATGTGGTTTTACATACGTAATAAATTGGAGCTCTTTTATCCCAATATTGGTCACCACCATTCTCATTCCCTCTGGCATACTTGGTGTAATTTCAGGGTTGGCTTTGACATGATATTTAAGTGCCTTGATTGTGCCATGTGTTGGATGTTGTGGTTGTATTATTGATATGTGGTTGTCATTGATGTCAATACTATTAGAATTAATGTCTTTAAGACTATAAATGTCGAGGGTATTGAGAAAATTATAATAAAATATGTTACAGGTTGTCTAAGAAGTAGTGAAGATCAATATGATGGAAATTTTAGTATGTTGATGGTGAGAGGTTGCATATTAAAGGGTTTATTTGCTGATGTATGAAGTTTATATTGGAAAAACAAAGATAGACAATTGAGAGGGGGGGTGAATTAGTTGTTACCAAAATCAAAATTCTTCAACATTAATCAACCTTAAATCTCAGATCTGATAATTAACAGTCCAAGCATAAATCAATAACACATCAGAGACACATGAACACCAATATTTTATACATGGAAACCCTGTTAGGCGAAAAACCACAGTGGATGTTAGTCCACAAGATTACCCTATTAGAAGTATAATGAAGAATGAAAAAGGAATGCACTTGCATTTAGGTGCACTGCCTAGAGCTTACTGCTCAGAGGAAGGCTCATTGCCTTACATACAATAATCAGATTAAATCCATTTGATGATTTTGAACTAAAAAATTAGCTTCTACAAAAGCCTGATTACAGTTTCAGTTAGGCAAACAAAAAATTCACACACTCTTCCACACTCTGCTCAATCTCTTTCACACTTTTCTATGCTCTTGAATGATTTGACCTTTATTCACACATGTACATCACTTTTACACACTAATAATTTCACCAAAATGAAAAAAAAATCGTTGTTATATATCTACAACATGGATTTACATCAACTATTCAATTGGCCACAAATAAAGAGTAAATTACAACTATTGGCCTCAATACATGAATAAATTTTAATGTGTACCAACATAAGTTGTTCACAACATAGTGAGGACCCAAAAAAACACCTTTGAACACACCAAACAATAAAATATTAATCCTCATGGATTCACAACATGGTACCACGATCATGTCAGCCAAGAACATGAAAAATCTGGCACACATCAGAAAAATCTTCAATCATGAATACTCTAATCAATGCGGATGTACAAAAAGGATAGAGAATGATCTAGGCTCATCCATGAATGTCACAGGTACATGCACAACAACTGAAATTACCATAATTTCATCCTCTTCATCCAAGAACACATGTTACAGTAACTAAATCACTATAGGAACATAGTGTTGGTATGTGGTGACTGATCACTGTATTACCGAAAAAGGAAAAAAATCCTCAAAAAGGGGAAAACCCCAACTTTGTATAACCCTAATCCGAAAGCTTCTAAAAAGCTGGTTATAAAGGGTTTGTAATAGAGTTATAGTAGGACAAGGAAATGCGATTATTCACGATATTGTAATAGGGTTTTACACTGGTTAATTAAATCATTGGATGGCTATGGTTTGGTAGGTGTAGCCCACATTGGATGAACCACGTTAAATTCTCTGTGTTATTTTCTATGTGTTTTTATTTCCTGGTTTATTTGATAAAATCTGCATTTAGCTTTTAGATATCTGCCTTCAAAACCTAACAAATGGTATCAGAGCGGGTTGTTTTCGATTATCGTCTGCAGGAAAGTATCACGGTTAAGTGGGAGAAATGGCAGATGAGGGTAAGTTGAAGGATGATAAGTTCAATGGGAAAAACTATTAGTTATGGAAGATGCAGATGGAGGACTACCTCTATCAGAAGGATTTATGGTGGCCATTGGAAGGGCAAACCAAGAAACCTACAACAATGTCAGATGAGGACTGGGATATTTTGGACAGAAAGGCACTTGGCAGTATTCGCTTATGCCTGGCACAATCGGTGGCATTCAATATTACAACAACAAAGACAACTCTAGAGTTGATGGAAACCTTAGCAAAGTTATATGAAAAGCCTTCCGCTTCGAATAAGGTATTTCTTATGAAGCGTTTATTTAATATGAAAATGGTAGAAGGTGGATCAGTTACTGATCATTTGAATGAATTTAATAAGGTTACCAGTCAATTAACTTCTATAAAAGTTAACTTCGATAAAGAAGTTAGGGCTCTTTTGATTCTGTGTTCTTTGCCTGAAAGCTGGAATAGCTTGGTAATGGCTATTAGCAATTCTGTTTCTGGTTCAAATACATTGAAATTTGATGATGTTGTTGGTGTTATTTTGAGCGAGGAAATTTGTAGAAAAGCTCAAGTGGAACATCCACATCAGGCAGTGTTTTGAATGCAGAAAGCAGGGGCAAAACAAACGAGAGACAAAACAAATTTGGGAGTCATGGGAAGTCACGAGGAAAATCAAGGGACAAAAGGTCCCAATCTAGAGACAAGAGGGATTGTTGAGACTGTGGTAAGCCAGGTCATGTAAAGAAAGATTTTTGGTCATGGAAAAATAAAGAAGGAGACAAATAGGAAGGAAATAAAGAGGCAAATGTGGTAAGTAATAAATCTAATGAGGATGCTTTGATTCTTTCTCTTGACAATGCTGATGATTCTTGGGTGTTAGATTCAGGGGCTTCATTTCATGCTATGCCCCATAGAAATTATTTTCTTGATTATGTCCAAGGGGATTTTGGGCTAGTTTATTTGGGAGATAATGAACCCTGTCAGATTGTTGGAAAGGGAAGAATCAAGATTAAGTTGCAGAATGGGAATCATTGGCTACTACATGAGGTAAGGCACGTTCCAAAGCTAAAAAGAAATTTAATTTCAGCAGGGCAACTAGATGATGAAGGTTGTGTTGTTACATTTAGTGATAAAAATTGGAAGGTTACAAAAGGTGCCTTAGTGGTAGCAAAAGGTGTGAAAATAGGCACCTTATATCTTTGTACAGGTCATACTATTCTTTCTACTTTAGCTATTGCAGATAAAAATCAATGTTCAGGAACAGTTGCTGTAGTTTAGTAGGAAGGAAACCGGATAGTTGCTGTGAATTTTGAATCAACACTATGGCATAACAAACTTGGGCATATGAGTGCAATAGGTATGAAAGTACTTCATTCAAAGAATGTTTTACCAAGTCTAAAATATGTTAATATGGATTTTTGTGAAAGTTGTGTTTATGGAAAACAAAAGAGAGTTAGTTTTCTCAAGGATGGGAAACAAAAGAAAGATGAGAAATTGGAGCTTGTGCATACGGATGTATGGGGACCAGCTCAGGTATCTTCTCTTGGTGGCTCTCATTATTATGTCACATTCATTGATGATGCAACTAGGAAGGTATGGATTTATTTCATTAGGCAGCAATCTGATGTATTTGAAACTTTTAAAAAATGGAGAAGCTTGGTTGAGAATGAGAAAGGTAAAAAGTTGAAATGTCTCACATCTGATAATGGTGGTGAATATTGCAGCAAAGAGTTTGAAGATTATTGTTCCTCTAATGGTATTTGTAGGCAGAAAATGGTTCCAAGGACTCCATAAGAAAATGGAGTGGCTGAGCATATGAATAGAACAACAATGGAGCGTGCACGAACTATGAGATTGCATGTTGGGTTGCCTTTAAACATGTGGGAAGAGGCTGTAAACACTGCTGTTTATTTAATTAATAGAGGTCCATCTAATCCTTTGGGTTGTGGTATTCCAGAGGAAGCATGAATAGGTAAGAAGTTGAGTTATTCTTTTCTGAAAACCTTTGGTTGTGAAGCATTTGCACATGTAGATTTTGAAAATAGAACCAAGCTTGATGCAAAATCAAGGAAATGTATATTTGTTGGATATGGCATTGATGAATTTGGTTATAGGCTTTGGGATTTTGAAAATAAGAAAATTGTGAGAAGCAAGGATGTCATATTCAATGAGAAAGTGTTGTACAAAGATCAATTGCAGTAGCATGAGAAGAAAGAAAATGATTATGCAGTGTTGGATGATACTCAAAACAATGAAGTTTCAGTGGATCCTCATGCTCTGCAACAATAGCAACAAAAAATACCACAAACTCCAGTGAATGTTAGATGATCTTCAAGGTGAAGTAGACCTCCAAATAGATTTTCTCCCTCTTGTACTCTATCTTATTAACTGATGCTGGTGAACCAGAATGCTATCATGAAGCTATGCAGGTGGATACCAAGGTTCAGTGGGAGCATGGAATGGAAGAAGAAATGGACTCCTTGTTGAAAAATCTGACTTGGGAATTATGCAAGTTGCCTGTAGGTAAAAAGGATTTAGCAAACAAATGGGTTTATAGGATGAAAGAGGAGGATGAAGGTAAGAAAAGATTTAAATCTAGATTAGTTGTACAGGGATTTGCATAGAAACAGGGTATTGATTTTGATGAAATATTTTCTATAGTTGTTAAAATGACCTCTATTCGTACTGTGTTAAGTATTGTGGTTGTTGAAGATTTGCATTTAGAACAACTTGATGTTAAAACTGCCTTTCTCCATGGTGATTTGGAAGAGGAAATTTATATGGAATAGCCACAAGGATTTGAGGTCAAAGGTAAGGAGAAACTAGTGTGCAGATTGAAGAAAAACTTATATGGCTTGAAGCAAGCACCTCGACAATGGTATCTTAAATTTGATAGTTTTATGGCTGAGCAAGGTTACAATAGGTGTAATTCAGACCATTGTGTTTATTTTAAGATGCTAGGTGAAGATAGCTACATTATTTTATGTTTATATGTTGATGATATGTTTGTAGCGGGGTCTAACATGGATCACATAAAGGAGTTAAAACAATAGCTAGCAAATTCATTTGCTATGAAGGATTTGGGGGCAACAAAACAAATCCTTGGTATGAAGATTATAAGAGATAGGAAAAATAGGAAATTGTTTTTATCTTAGGCTGATTATGTTAAAAAGGTGTTGTAGAGATTTCATATGGAGAATACAAAAGCTGTTAGCACACCTTTGCCAAGTCATGTAAAATTGACTAAGGATATGTGTCCAAAGACACCAGAGGAGGAAGAAAAAATGTCCAAGGTACCATATGCTTCAGCTGTAGGTAGTTTAATGTATGTCATGGTATGCACGAGACCAGATATTGCACATGCTATAGGAGTTGTTAGCAGGTATATGAGTAATCCAAGAATTGAGCATTGGAATGTCGTGAAATGGATCCTCAGGTATTTGAGAGGTACATCGGATAAATATTTATGTTTTGAGGGATCTAATACAAATTTAAAAGGCTATGTTGACTCATATTTGGTAGGGGATATCGATACCAAGTGGAGTACCACAGGTTATGTATTTACCATTGGTGGGACAACAATAAGTTGGATTTCTTGGTTGCAAAAGGTGGTTGCTTTATCCACCACAGAGGTATTGTATGTGGCTTCCACAGAGACATCAAAGGAGATGATATGAATGCAATTTTTCATGGAAGAGTTGGGAAAACAACAGGCTGAAAATTACTTGTTCATAGACAGTCAGAGTGCTATACATCTTGCAAAGAATTTTTCCTTGCACTCTAAAACCAACCACATACAGTTGAGGTATCATTTCATTCGGCCAGTGATGGAGGATGGATAAGTAAAGCTGGAAAAGATACATACAGATGTAAATCTAGTGGATATGTTTACTAAGGTGGTGATAAGGGAGAAGCTAAGCTCCTCTTCAGCTTTGGTTGGCCTTCAAGGTTGAATTAAAGTATAACAAAGCAGTAGGGTCCAAGGTGCTTATTTCTAGTGGGAGTTGTAAGTGCAGTGGTGTCGTCCAAGTTCAGTCTCCAAGTGGGAGATTTTTTTGGTGTGGAGCCTGATCAGTCTCCAAGTGGGAGATTGTTGGTATGTGGCAACTGATCATTGTATACTGTACACTCTTCATGTATCCGAAAAAGGAAAAAAATCACCGAAAAGGGGAAAACCCCAACTTTGTATAACCCTAATCCAGAAGCTTCTAAAAAGCTGGTTATAAGGGGTTTGCAATAGAGTTATAGTAGGACAAGGAAATGCGATTATTCATGATATTGTAATAGGGTTTACACTGGTTAATGAAATCATTGGATGGTTGCGGTTTGGCGAATGTAGCCCACATTGGGTGAACCACATTAAATTCTCTGTGTTTTTATTTCCTAGTTTATTTGATAAAATCTACATTTAGCTTTTAGATATTTGCCTTCAAAACCTAACACATAGATCTTCATAACTTCCATAAATCTTGATGCGAACGTTTGAAAATTTTGGACAACATACTAGAAAGTTTCAACAACAAACCCTTTGAAGTACACCTTTAGATTAGAAACTTATAGATATTTCCACCATTCTTACCTTCTTAGCTTCATTGGCTACCTACAATATATTTACAATTTTCTCAATATCCTCGACATATACAACCTTCAGAATCACCAATGCTAATAGTTTTAACATCAATGAAAACCACATACCAGAAATGCAACCACAAAATCCAACAATCTCCCCCTTTGGCATTGATGGCAACACATGATGTGAAAAATAATACCATCAACCCAACTAGCTCTTCTCTAACAATCTCCCCCTTAGATTGTGAACTCTTTTCTTGATTCTTTCTTGTCCCATATTTTTCACAATTTTCTTCTCCCCCTTTGACATCAATGGAAAAGGTACACATGCTCTGACCACATATTTGAATCATCTAACTACTCCACCTGAGTAGCAACCACCACAACATCAATCCAAAATAAGATATGGCTATGAATTCATGGACTGATGCAAAGACCTACATCTCTTAGTTCTAATCAAGAGGGGAAATTACCTCTAACTTGGCTCTAAGATATTGAAAATTATCCTTAGGAAATGGCTTAGTAAAGATGTCTGCAATTTTCTCCTTAGTAGGTATGTACTCCAGTCTAACTTCTTTGTCACTTACTTTATCTCTCAAAAAGTGATATTTGATGGATATGTGGTTTGTCTTTGAATGCAACACTAGATTCCTAGAAATGTTAATGACACTTGAATTATCACAGAATATGGCAATGGGTTCTTCATACTCAATTTTGACATCTCTCAACATTTTATTCATCCACAATACTTTAGTACAATTTTTTGCAACAACAATATATTCTTCCTCAGCACTAGACAATGAAATTAAAATTTTCCTTTTTGCTTAGCCAAGATACCAATTTCCTTGCTAAGAAGAATGCACCGCCACTAATACT
Source organism: Sequoiadendron giganteum (assembly GCA_007115665.2). Classification (NCBI taxonomy): domain Eukaryota; kingdom Viridiplantae; phylum Streptophyta; class Pinopsida; order Cupressales; family Cupressaceae; genus Sequoiadendron; species Sequoiadendron giganteum. The sequence continues at coordinate 410,745,359 of CM021107.1, forward strand.
CTTCCTGTCATCCACATGTCTTGCCTAATCAACATCAATGAAATTATTCAGGATAAGTTCATCATCCCTGGGATACCAAAGACCAAGATCAACTATCCCTTTCAGGTATCTAAAAATTATTTTCATAGTAGTCACATGAGACTCTTTAGGATTAGCTTGATATCTAGCAACCATGCATACACCATTCATTATATCTGGCCTATTCTGAGTCAAATAGAGTAATCCACCAATCATTGACCCGTATCTTGTTTGATTTTGTTTAGGAGAATCATCATTCTATGTAAGTTTGCATCCAATTACCATAGGTGTACCAATTGTCTTTGAATCTTCCATGCCAAAATTTTTCAGTAGCTCTTTCGCATACTTAGACTGAGATATGAAAATTCCATCATCTAATTGAGTGATTTGCAATCCTAAAAAGAATTTCAGCTCTCCTATCATTGACATTTCAAACTCACTTTTCATTTCATCAACAAACTTTATACATAAATCATAATCACCTTCAAAAATAATATCATCAACAAAGACTTCAATGATCAACTCTTTATTTTTATCCAACTTGAAATACATATTGTTGTCAACAGTACCTTTATTGAATCCATGTTTCAACAAGTATTTATCCAATCTAGCATACCAAGCTCAAGGAGCTTGCTTAAGTCCATATAGAGCTTTCTTCCATCAGCATACCATGTCCTTTTCATCATTCAATTGAAATCCATCTGGTTGTTCAAAATAGACTTCTACTTCTAGCTCACCATTCAAGAATGCTGACTTTACATCCATTTAATAGACTTTAATTCTTGAAAGTAGCATAAGAAAGAAATAATCTTACAACTTCAATTATAGCAATAGGGGAAAAAAATTCTTCAATATCAATACCTTCTATTTGTGTGTAGCCTTTGCAAACCAGTCTTTCTTTGTTTCAGACCACTTCACCTTGCTCATTCAACTTATTCTGAACCACCCACTTGGTTCCAATTATATTTTTGTTCTGAGGTCTAGGAATAATATCCCATGTATCATTTTTCTCTATCTGCATTAGTTCTTCTTTCATGGCTTCCATCCAATATTCATCTTTGCATGCTTCATTGATATTGCTAGGCCCAGCTTTGGAAATTAGACAACACTCTTCCAAAATTATTCTTCTATTTTGCACACCTTTGCTCTTGTCTCCTATGATTTGATTGTCAAAGTGATTTTTCCTTACATACTTGCGAGTTTTAGGATTTTCTCTGACTTCTTGTTCTTGTTTTCTTTCTTCTTCACTTTTGCTAGTCTCTACCTCTTGATTCCCTTGGTTCACTAGAACAATCTGAGGTTGATTTAGTGTTTGAACATTATTTCCATTGTTAGTATTATCATGTTGATCATCTAAATCATATCCATTACATCTGGATGGTCTAACAATATCTTAATCAACTTTGACATTTTTACTTTCAACCATTTTCTTTAACCTCTTATTAAAGCACCAATAAGATTTTCTTTTAGTAGAGTAACCTAAAAAGATTCCTTCATCACTTTTAGCACCAAAATTGCCTATATCATCATCTCTCTTGATGTAGCATTTGCTTCCAATTTTTTTGAAATACTTGATAGTAGGCTTATAACCAAACCATAGCTCAAAAGGTGTCTTACCAGAATTACTGTTGATATTCACCTTGTTAATGGTGTACACAACAGTACTTACAACTTCTCTCTAGTAGAAGTGAGGAACATCTTATTCCAACATCATGGTTCTAACAATGTCTAGAACAATTATGTTCTTTCTTTCAACAACTCCATTCTGTTTAGGGGTCTAGGGAGCAGATATCTGTCTTTGGATTCCATGCTCTTCATATAAATAATTGAATTCCTGAGAAGTGAATTCATCACCTCTGTCTGACCTTAGGAATTTGATCTTTTGACCTATCTCATTTTCTACCATAGCTTTGAAACTTTTGAACTTTTCTAATGCTTCATGTTTTTCTCTTAAGAAAGAAACCCATATCATTCTAAAATAATCATCAATGAGCAACATAAAATACCTTTCACCTTGTAGACTTTTGATTCTCGATGGACCACATAAATCAGTATGTATCAAATCCAGTACTCCATTAGAGCTATATTGTTTTCTCTGAAAATAATTTCTTGTCTGCTTTCCCATCTGACATTTCTTGCACATAGTGTTAGTAGGCTTCACTAACTTATGGATATCTTTGACTGCTTGAGTAGAGATTATCTTGACAATGCTATCAAATTTCACATGACGCAACCTCCTATGCCATAACCAGCTTACATAAATTTCAGAAATTAAACAACTTTCACTAGCAACACTCAAATGCAAGATATGGGTGGGTGCATGGAAATGGGTAGCAATTCTGTGGACACCCTCCCAAAAAAAAATTTTAAATCAATAATGCGAGCATGTTATAATGCACTCGCATTATTGACTGTTAAAATCAAAATAATAAATGCAAATCTATCATTAGCATTTCGAATGGTTTTTTTTGCAGTCGCAACCAAAGCCCCCACAATTTCACGCTCGCATTCTAGGAGGAGGAATTCAAAAAAATTCTTCACCAACAATTTATATTTCTTCACAACGATGGCGCCACGACAAGGAGGACCTGTGAGAGGTAAGGATTCTATGGTTTTTGTTTTGAATTTGTTAGTTTTAGGTTGAATTTGATATATATTTGGTTGAATTTTTAGGAGATGCAAATCAACTTGCAAACCCTCAAAATACTCAGCAAGAGGACCAACCAAATCTTCAACAGGAAGACCAACCAAATCCTCAAGATCAAAATCAACCACAACATCAACCTCCTCCACCAATCACTCAACCCCCTCCTAGCACTCAAAAAAAATTAATGATTGAAATTGAGAACAACAAAAAGAAAATTGAGGATTTGATCAGTAGCTTGAGTGATCCAAATGGTTCAACCACAGAAAGAATGACCCTAGCAAATTCATTAAAAGATATGTTAAAAAATGTAGATTCAATTAGAAAATAATTAACTGGATGGAAAGATAGGAGGCAGGTGACTAGGGATTATTATGCAAATAAACTATCATACAAGGATGTAAAAGATGTAAAAATTACAAAAGGTGATTTTTCTTCATTATTCACTGACCCACACACATCAAAATCTTACCCTCAATGCGAAGAGGTTTTGTATCCATTGGTGCCACCACCAATAGATTACGAACCAATTTTATGATAGGTGGTACATGGTCTTTGATTACCCACCGTCCAACAATTGCGAGGTCCCACAATATTTCCTTAGGAGACTATACAAAGAGTTCATATTGAACAAGATCCAAAATTATTTTGATATGAGGGATTTCCAGGGGAGAGGTGGGGTGTCAGCTCAGGATAGAAGTGGTGCACAACTGGATCCTACATGACAAGGTAGACGAGCTCTCGCTAGGCCACCTCGTGAGCACGTTGTTATGCCTTCCATCGTGAAGGAAGGTGTTGAAATAGAGACATTGTAGGCAATCAAAAATTTGACCCAGAGTTTCATCCATCATACTAGCCCTATTCTACAACGCCATATAGGGGAGTCTTCGAGTGGTGGTCTTTGAACACATGTTTGTCAATCTTGTGGGGCTACTTGTTCATATGAACCCATCGAAACTCAAGAGACTGGTACGTAGGATCCATCTGTAGCTATGGAAATGGAGAGGGCAGCTGACATTTTGCATCAGACATATGACATTGATAGTCAAGTAAAAGTTAGTGCATGTTCATTGAATTTAATTTATTAAATTTCAATTTTGAAATGCAAGATTAACTAATTTTTTTTTATGATTTTAATAAAATTGCAAGGTCACAGTGTTGAGACTAGATACACCGGCCCCCCACCAACTTATTTCTGTAGTACACCTATCGCTAGGGTATGTAACTAGTAAACAATTATAAATTCATTTCATGTTAATAGCATTGTTTTACAAATGGTAATTTAATATGCGATTTTGGATGTTGAACAGACTAATATTGGAGATTAGATGGAATACTTCCCAGTGGCAGTGGATTTACTCAAACCTACACGGAGGTAATATAATAAAGAGTTTAGCTAATGAATCAAGTACTTAATACATTTATGTAGTTTATATGCATGTCGTTGATTACGTTGTATAGTTTGTTGTTTTATTTTTAGATGTTGCACGACGATACACCTTCGAATGTGATGAGGGCAATGGATATTGGTGTGACATCTACTATACAATTCTTGATGGCTATGACAGGAGAGGTATGAGGAAAATTAGTAAATTTACATTTACATTTGTTTTTATAGATGTTAGTGAAATATCAAACCATTATTGATTCACGTAGTTTAATTTCTATTTGTATGGTTTATATAGGGCTTGAGCATGCCTGAGCATGGGTGTGAGAATATTTCCCTTGTGGAGAGAGATCGTGAGATGGTGGTAAGTGATTATTTTGTCAAATATATCATTTTTTATAATGTAATTTCTATATATTCATGTCTTTACTTCTTATTTTAACAATTCAAACTTCACAATGAACTAAACCCTAGGAGGAGCAACATGAGCACTCCTCGAGCACAACAAAAATGAGTGAAAAACCTATCACCATCAGATCAAAAAGGAAAGGGAAAGATTTTATTTCCAAAGCATGGAGAGTAATGAATTTTGATTCCAGAGCCCTTTGTTGTATGCCTACATGGCAATTTTGTACATATTTTTTATTGGACATATTTGACATTGTATGCCTATATGGCATTTTCGTAAGCCTATATGGCTATTTTGTACATATATTTCATACTTATATCAACATAAATTGATTTATACCTACATGGCTATTTGGTTAATACAAATATCTTTTATCTATGCCTGTCCATATTTGCATTCTAAATTGATTGTTCAATAGATATGAGTTATGTGTATTCAAGTGTATACTTTACAACTTACGTGTATACTTTGTGACTTACATGCATTCAAATTTATACTTTGTGGCTTATGTGTTTTCATGCGTATACCTTGTATTTGTGCATATACTTTGTTTTAATTTGTGTATACTATGTATTTGTGTGTATACTTTTTGAGGCTTACATTTTTTTGAGTACTTGTACTTCCCTTATTGGCATGTACATGCTTGAATTATTCATGTCTATAATTATTAATTGGTTAGCCCTAGCATTGATCTATTTCATCCTCAATACATGATCCTTGAGATGGAGTAAGAACACCCTCAAGGTTCAAAGGAGTTTCACATGCACTCTTCATAGGATCGTTTTGGTAGTCAAACCAAAAACCTCTTGCATCATTGAACAAAAAATTTTATCCTTTATAGTGGGTTTGAAGCCATTATCATTCTCCATCAGTTCTTCATGTATCCACTCCCCATTAATGGTTTCCTCATGACCTTCATGAAACCAAGTACTTATCTCATTTGTGATAGAATAAATTTATTTAATTTTATCTTCCTCCTTATGAACCATTCATTATCATGAGAGATGGATTCTTGTGAACCACTACTCATGAATCAAGGGTCAATGAGTTTGAACTTTAAAACTACATGATTGAATACTGATAGCAATATCACAATATTTATATATCTAAATGTGTTATTTCCTTTAGCTAAAATTTGCACTTATACTTATGTGATTGATGTATGTTTGTGTATGGGATCATAGTAATTTCTATTTGATAATGCTATTGTGTCTTTAAGGTTTATTTATTAAAGGGTGCATGAAACAAGTTTTAAATCCTTAAAAAATTTTGAATTACTTAGGTTTTTCTATTTGTCGAGTCTGGGCTTCGAGCCCGAGTCCAAGTAAAAAATTGGCTTGTCAAGTCTGAGGTGAGTCCAAGTCTTCTAACACTGGTGTGAACACATCGAGGAATAGTGTATATGTCGATGAAGAGAGAACCCATCCTTGTTTCTAAAAAAACCATAGTATATATATGGTTGGTCGAGATTAAACATCACTCTTCTGGATAGTTTGAACCATAGTCTTTCATGGCTGCAAACACACCTTCATTATGTGTGTTCTTGATCCTACTAAAGAAATGGTGGAACATGTTGTAGATCAAATCTTGCAACCCTAAGTCCATAAGAAGGTTACTTGTCCCGATTTCCACAAATTTAATTCAATAATAAAAATAAGTCTACAAATTGATTACCCTGATCTTCCCTTCTTATTCTCTTTTATACTCAAAAACTACAGAATTGAATCCTGATAGCAATATCACAGTTTGACACATTGTAGAAAAATACCTCCTACTTATCAATTGATGAGCTAAAGGGGCTCTATAATGAATGTTTCATAAGGTACAAGAATTTATAAAGGTTTTTCAAATGGGGTTGCAAGCTAAGTGGGCTTAACCTTGGGGAAAAAACTTTGTGGTAAGCGCTTGAGCTAGAGTAGTACTGAGATGGGTGACCTCTCGGGAAGGCCTAGTGCCTCACCTCTGTGAGCATCACCTAGATCCAATGAGTGATAAGTGGGCCACTCATTATCATGAGAGATAGGTTATTGTGAACTCAACCCTCTTTCAATCCATGTCAGCCTTGGGACCGTACAGGAAGCTGGAGGTCATACCAAGTACGGGATCAACAAGTTTCTATAAAAAATCTAAAAAATAGAGAATAATGTGAATAATTCTTATTAGATCTTCTCCAAAAGTTTATCAACAACCTCCATTCAAGCCTCTCAAGGATTTAAATAGTGTTTTACACCATTCTCTAATTGATCCATGCCCTCAACTAACTAAAAACCAACTTTCAAAACAAGTAACCATTGCATTTCAAATTTGTTGCTTTAAGCAACTTACAAATTTGCAACTTTAGACTCCTCCAACCTAAGGGATCGATCTAGTGGAACATAGCTCGAAGCGATTCCATGTATTTTGGTGCAAAATAGGACCATGCCTAGCATAAATATACCTATTCAGACATCTTGGAATTGTCCTCTAGGTTACACAAGTTGCAGAACAAAAGTTGCACCACTTTGCAACTTTGCACTATTTGCATTTGATGCTTTTTCCATCAAGTGAAAATTCGCCGCCACGGGAAAACCACTCTGAGATAGCCAAAACCGATAAAGGTTTTTGAAGAGGGTCCCAACGCAATCCTGTAGGATCATATGAGAAATTTTTAAGTGTCACGCTATCCAAGCAATAGCATGCTGAATTTTAAAACCATTTTGTACTTTGGACCCTTAAGGGATCGATCTGGTGGAACATAGCTCAGAGAGATTCCATGTGTTTTGGTGCAAAAGAGGACCATGCCTGGTGTAAAAATACCTATTTGGATGTGTTGGAATAGTCCACCTGGTCACACAAGTTGCAGACCAAAAGTTGCACCACTTTGCAACTTTGCACTACTTGTATTTGATGTTTTCTCCATCAAGTGAAAATCTGCCGTCACAGGAAAACTACTTCGAGATAGCCAAAACCGAAAGAGTTTTTTGTAGAGGGGACCAATACAATCCTGTAGGATCAGATTATAATTTTCTAAGCATCATGGTATCCAAATAATAGAATGTTGAAGTTTGCAGCCATTTTGCACTTTGGACCCTTAAGGGATCGATTTGGTGGAACGTAGCTCAAAGCGATTTCGTGTGTTTTGGTATGAAAAAAGACCATGCCTAGCATAAATATACCTATTCAGATGTGTTGGAGTAGTTAGTTTGGTCATGCGAGTTGCAGAGCGAAATTTGCACCACTTTGCAATTTTGCAAAGCTTGAATTTGACACTTTTTCCATCAAGTGAAAATCTGCCGCCACAGGAAAACCACTCCGAGATAGCTAAAACTAAGAGAGGTTTTTCTAGAGGGGCCCAATGCAATCCTATAGGATTAGATGAGAAGTTTCTAAGTGTCACGATATCCAAGTAATAGCATGCTGAAGTTTAAAGCCATTTTGCACTTTAGACCTTTAAGGGATCGATCTGGTGGAACATAGCTCAGAGCAATCCCATGTGTTTCGGTGAAAAAGATGATGATGCATAGCATAAACATACCTATTCAGATGTGTTGGAATAGTCTTCTTGGTCACACAAGTTGTAGAATGAAAGTTGCACCACTTTGAAACTTTGCACTACTTGCATTTGATGCTTTTTCCATCAAGTGAAAATCCGTTGCCACGGGAAAACCACTATGAGATAGCCAAAATCGAGAGAGATTTTTGTAGAGGGTCCCAACACAATCCTGTAGGATTAGATGGGAAGTTTCTAAGCATCACAGTATCCGAGTAATAGCATGCTAAAGTTTGCAGCCATTTTGCACTTTAGACCCGTAAGGGATCGATCCGGTGGAACATAGCTCGGAGAAATTCCACGTGTTTCAGTGCAAAATAGGAACATGCCTAGCATAAAAATACCTATTCAAATGTGTTGGCATAGTCCGCTTGGTCACACAAGTTGCAGAGCGAAATTCGCACCACTTTGCAACTTTGCACTACTTGCATTTGATGCTTTTTCCATCAAGTGAAAATCCGCTGCCACGGGAAAACCACTCTAAGATAGCCAAAAATGAGAGAGGTTTTTCTAGAGGGGCCCAATGCACTCCTATAGGATTAGACAAAAATTTTCTAAGAATCACGGTATCCGATTAGTAACATGCTAAAGTTTGCAGCCATTTTGCACTTTGGACCCTTAAGGGATCGATCCAGTGGAACATAGCTCGACATGATTTCACGTGTTTTGATGCAAAAGAGGACCATGCCTAGCATAAAATACCTATTCAAAAATTTTGGAATATTTCGCTTGGTCACACAAGTTGTAGAACGAAAGTTGCACCACTTTGCAACTTTGCATTGCTTGCATTTGATGCTTTTTCCATCAAGTGAAAATTTGCCGCCATAGGAAAACCACTCTAAGATAGCCAAAATCGAGAGAGGTTTTTCTAGAGGGGCCCAATGTGATCCTATAGAGTTAGATGAGAAGTTTCTAAGAATCATAGTATCTGAGTAATAGCATGTTGAAGTTTTAAGCCATTTTGCACTTTGGACCCTTAAGGGATCGATCCGGTGGAACATAGCTCAGAGCGATTTCACATGTTTTGGTGCAAAATAGGACCATTCCTAGCATAAAAATACCTATTCGGATGTGTTGGAACATTCCTCTTGGTCACACAAGTTGAAAAACAAAATTTGCACCACTTTGCAACTTTGCACTGCTTGCATTTGATGCTTTTTCCATCAAGTGAAAATCTGCCGCCACGGGAAAACCACTCTAAGATAGCCAAAACCAAGAGAGGTTTTTCTAGAGGGGCCCAACATGATCTTGTAGGATCAGACAAGAAGTTTCTAAGAATCACGTTATCCAAGTAAGAGCATGCTGAAGTTTGCTGACATTTTGCACTTTGGACCCTTAAGGGATCGATCCAATGGAACATAGCTTAGAGTGATTTCACATGTTTCGGTGCAAAAGTGGACCATGCCTAGCATAAAAATACCTATTCAGACATGTTGCTGCCCCTGTAAATTTTGATGGAAAAGGGCGTGAAAAATGAGGTTTCACCCTAGGGTTTGATAAAATATTGCATAAAATAAGGGTTTTGGTTTGGCATGGTGGAGTGAGTTTGTACTAAGATAAATTTCAGATTTGAGGGCTTGGATTCGTAATAATTTCTGCCCCAACAATTCATTATGTAAGAAAATATTATTACAATGCCTCAGAGTTTTTCATTATGTAAGTAAATCTTATTAAAATGCCTCAGGCACTTTGTTCTCATAGATCTTTTACAATTCCACTCATATATTCAAGATTCTCTTTAAATTTCTACATCATAGGTTCTCATTATGAGGTTAACTTCAATTGAGTAACTTGACATTCCCTCACTAAGCTTCACACACTCTTTTATAATGGCTTGAAATAAAAATTGATGTTTTTCAAGATCATCAAAATAAGGATGTTGCATTGCATTTTTGGCTGAGATTCTCTTTGATGGCTCTTAAATCAACATTTTTTACAATGAGAGATCAATCAATTTTTAGTAGTTTACTTACAAATACGTAAAGTAAAAGAGAAAAAGAAAGAGAATCCAAAATGGAAATGAAATAGAAATAGATGGAAGGCACTTATAGATAGGCATGTAGGTTTCACAACTTAGTCACTCCTGGTCATACATATTCACTGGGATTTCCAACATACCTATTGCACACAACACCTTGCATGAATAGAGTAAGTTGAAATTTTAGATGCTCTTATAATGTCTACATCATAGTTGTTCATGATAAGGTTAACTTCAAATGAATAACTTGAAATTCCCTCACCAAGCTTTGCACATACTTTTCTAATGGCTTAAAATCTTGATTGAGATTTGTCAAGATCATCAAAATAAGGATGTTGCATTCCTTTTCTCGAAGAAATTCTCTTGGATGGCTCATATATCTGCATTTTTTGCAAGGGGACACCAATCACTATAAAAGAAGATGATAGAATTGGCATAAAACAAATTAATGTGCATACAAGTATAAATTAACAAGAACCAATGTGCATATACTTACAAATTAATCCAACGAAACATTTGGGTCTGCTCTACTCTTTACTGTGTCAAGTATAGCCTCATGGTTAGATTCACAGACCTTCCACAAGGTCTTGTTCAAAGGTCTACCCTCATATTTTTTCAAATGAACATTGGATGCCATAACAAGGTTCGAGTAATGAAGAATCTTATGATGCATGTCAAAGTCTTGAAATAGCCAATGTTTAACACTTGAATGTGGGTACCTTCTAAGCCATGTTCCAGTAACCACAACTAAGCCTGTAGGGTATTCGATGTTTTCTCCATCTATAACTGGGGCCTCCAATTTATTTTTGGCCTCAACATGACACAAGTAATAGTCTATTCCCTCTTCATTGTCTTCAGCTGCAATAACTGCATAAACATGCCCTACATTGATATGGCAGAAAATCTCTTGAAATTTGTCAACATTACGAATATAGTACAAAGTAAGATAATGATATAGAATTTCAACAACTAAGCATGTAGATATATCACCTGGTTGAACTAGATCTGATATGTGGTCAAAGTCAACCGATGCTTCCATCTATGTCAGTTCCAATTCCATAAGAGGGTGATACGTGTAAAATGGGATAAGATAACTTGTGAACCATTTGTCAACCCTCCCTTGACTCACAATCATTCCAGGCTTGCATTGTACATAAAGAATAAAAACATGCCATATTTAATGTATCGATACTCCATGAACTTGCATTTGAGCTAAGGAAAGAGTGTACCTCACTTGATCCTATTAGTGTACAACAGTCTTCATATGGTGCAATGTTAGTATCATCCATCAACCAAAAAAAAAAATGAACTGAAGATGTACCTTCATTACCTAGACCCATCAAAGCATTACACCACTCGATGATTGATTTTGCATCTATCAACTTTGCACTGTCTTTATACTCTAACTCTTCTTGTGCTAATGCTCTTTTCACGCATGCTCTTGCACCATCATGCTCCCCCTTTCCATTCTAGCCTCACAGAAGTTCCACATATGTTGAACACCTGTAATGAAATGCATCCTGCACAACAGTAGAACATGCACGAGTTCTTGATCTGTGTTGCATAGCTATTAGACCATATTATATGTCGATCGTATTCTATGCCCCTGTAAGCCAAACCATTGGAGAACATCTGGAAGCAACGTTGCACGAACTCTGGAGAATGCGTGCAATCATCACTAATGTAAAAGTGGTACTCCCCCAATACCTTCCTTTGCTCATCTGTACCATTAGATGCATGAATGAATACTATGTGCACAAATATCTAAACTTGTGTAGAGTTGTAATACTGTGACTACACCTCATGTTGTGGTTGTAGAGTGTATTTCTCTATAAATTCAACCACAGATACTATGCTTCCAACTAGAAAGATGTCCTTGCATAGCTTGAATTTTGTGTCCAACCATCGGGCTCTATGGGTATGCATTGCATACTCAGATAGTATATTGTCACAAAATGTGGTCATAAATTGGTACACTAGAATCTTCTCAATAACCAACTCACACCTTTTTTCTTGAGACCCATCTTTTGTAGCATATGCCATCGTTTTATACTTCCCGAAATCTATTGGTTTTTTTCCCACCTCATCTGTGCTTTCCATATGTTGACATATTGGCATACACTAGAAGCCGCCGCAATGCTCACATGAACCATCCATGCATGTTGTCCTATAGAATATATGGTCATCCTCTATTTCACATAAGAAAATTTATAAGATCTCTCTTGAAGATTTTGGTGGGGCTTGTATGGAAAAATCCTACAAAACATCGTTAGTATGCAAATCCAAACATATAGAATGATAAAAATCATAATGGTTAGAAAATTCAATATGTAGTCTACAACAACAAGTAGTGCATTTGTGATTTATCTTGACATAAAAAGGTTTAAGAATTTCAAAAAATATTTGAGAAATACTAATTTGAGGATAATTATTTTCAATTTTTTGAAAAAACTGGGTTTGAGTCATATCCAAAAAATTCTTTGGATGTGGCTCATGATTCTGACTACCGATTCTCCTTCTTACCACATCCCTTTGATTTGGAAATGGCCTTGTGTTATTATTCAAATACTCTTCAATTAGTGTTCTCAAGGCTTCGACAACTTCGTTATATTTTCATGATAGTCTCCCCGAGAATGCCTGTAATTCATTTGAATCATTGCCCTCAATTCTTTACCGCCTTTGAATGGCTCTTGATAAAGTTTTTCTACTAATTCATGTTTGTTCACTAGTCCTTTTAATTAGACAAGCTCGCTTTGTTTGGAAGCTTACTAAAGTCGATGTAATGACACATCGGGTGACATTACTATCCTTTGAGTGTGAGATCTTACCCACACTCTCATAAGCATCCATTAGATTCTTCACAATAGTGTCTTAACTCGATGCATTTGATGTTATCAACCCAAGAGCCTTCATGATGTTCCTATACTTTACACCCCACATCATTTCAACAAATAGTTGACATCCTGTAGTCTCATTTACCCTTTCAAAGAATCGTTCCCAAATATTATCAGCATATCTACTACAAATGCGTATTGAAATTTTACCTTCCATGTGGTGCAAAATTTCATCATCAATATTAATCAAATAATTTGGCTTTCTACGCAAAATTCTAGGTGGTGTTCTCCTAGATACATACATCTCAAAATTAGGAATTTCATCAATATTTAATTGAGGTGGGCTAGATTGCATACCTTTGATCGAGGGTGGAGAATAATACATACCTTGAGTTTCCCATGGGGTGATGGCATACCTTTTTCATCAATTTCGAGTGATGATGTACTCTCAACTTGAGATGTGTTGGATGGTGTCCAACAATATTCACTTGTGGTACATAGCGTCCCTCCATATTCACTTATAGTAGATGGTGTCCATTCATATTCACTTGTGCTAGATGGTGTCCCTCCATATTCTCTTGTGCTTAATGACGTCCCTTCATATTCACTTGTCGTTGAGGGTGTGTCTCCAACTACGGTATCTGAATCTATATTACGATGATGCTTTCGCATTTGTGCCTGTTGTGCTACCAATTCTTGTTCTCTTTTTGATGTTTGAGGTTCCTCTACAATCATCTTTTTTTCATCAATCGTTTCTAATTTATCCTTTTCACGATATGCCGCCACCTGAACTCTCTCATTTTATTTGAATGTTTCGTTCTCTTCATCTATTAGTTTCCTCTTTGTCTTTTTCTTTGGCATGGCAGATAATTTTATCTATACCATGGTAATGAGATGAATATTAGTTCATAAAAAATGTATCCATTCAAGTTAATTGAAAAATATATGTCATTGAAGGATTATTTAAATAATACTTAGAATCATCGTGTACAAAAGTTAACCTACCATAGACAAATGTGTACAAACTATGGAAGCATAGACAAAGTTTTTATATGCTTTCAAAGGTGGTTGTTTTTTATTTATAGGTGTTGGGGGGAGTTTGTTTTCATTGAATTTTTTTTAAACAACCTCCATTGGCTCGAAGGGAGGAGTATTGTTTATTTTGAAATCCTTTTTTATGATAAAAAAATGTTGTTTTCCAGAAATTCACTGGTTTTTTTGCACATTCCTACACTTGTATGGATCTGTAGAGCCTCCCCTTGATACAAAACTAATAGAATATTGTAGGAACATGTCTTAACTCTCTAATGCATCAGTTTTGAAGGCTTAACAATATGTTTGAAGGGAGCAATTGACAATTTTCTGAAACTGCTCATTTCAAGCCAGTCAAGGGTTTGAGTAGGATTTAATTATGAAATGACCATCCCACCTACTGTTATGACTCTTTTCTTGGTGGGATGGAATTTACATTGTTATATTAGGTTCTTTTATTGTTTAACATTCCTTGGAATGAAACTAATGACAATAGGATGGGGTTCTTAGGCTGAAACAAGCACTTTTCCATGGGTATTTGAGGAACCAAGGAGTGATTTTGAAAAAGTGTTGAAGGAGTGGTCTATGTAATGAAATTTTGACCTTGTGTAGGGTATTTTGAAGATGTTTGATTCTTTGGAATGGTCTGGGAAGGCCCGGGTATAGGAGTTTCTATAAACCCTCCCTCTTTACATTGAAAAATGGGGGTTTTTGTATTGGAAGCTTAGTTGAGAGGGTAAGGTCCTAAGAACATTGTAGGAACATGTCTTAACTCTCTAATGCATCAGTTTTGAAGGCTTAACAATATGTTTGAAGGGAGCAATTGACAATTTTCTGAAACTGCTCATTTCAAGCCAGTCAAGGGTTTGAGTAGGATTTAATTATGAAATGACCATCCCACCTACTGTTATGACTCTTTTCTTGGTGGGATGGAATTTACATTGTTATATTAGGTTCTTTTATTGTTTAACATTCCTTGGAATGAAACTAATGACAATAGGATGGGGTTCTTAGGCTGAAACAAGCACTTTTCCGTGAGTATTTGAGGAACCAAGGAGTGATTTTGAAAAAGTGTTGAAGGAGTGGTCTATGTAATGAACTTTTGACCTTGTGTAGGGTATTTTGAAGATGTTTGATTCTTTGGAATGGTTTGGGAAGGCCCGGGTATAGGAGTTTCTATAAACCCTCCCTCTTTACATTGAAAAATGGGGGTTTTTGTATTGGAAGCTTAGTTGAGAGGGTAAGGTCCTAAGAATTAGAAAATATCTTGTTTTGAGACCCAATTAAAGACATTTTTTGGGTTTGGAAGTCTGGAGTGAGGATCTAAGGGTAGTTACTTTGTAAAATCGGCATACTTGGAGGCCTAAAATAGTGAAAAGGTCAGTTTTCATAAATTTTTCCCAAAGGAGTCATGTGATAGGTTAAGGTATGTCTTACAACTCTGAAATGGGTGCTATAATCATTCTTTTATTTTTCTGGTGTTTTGGAGTTAATGGCCCAAAACTAGTTTTCCACTACTAGATTCCAAGGGTGAAAAGTGGGAAATAATGTTTTTGTTTGTTGTCCAACTTGGAGGAGTGTTGGGATTGGTCCATTAGGCCTTGTTAATCTTGTTAGATCCCTCTTGAAGGAAAGTTGACATCTTGAATGGTTTTGGGTCCTCTAACTTTGCATCAAAAATGAGTATCAGAGTCTAAAGTTTGTGCATGGTTTGGGAGATACATGTGACAGTTTGCAGATGATGGCTACTAGTAATGTTGATAGTTTGCAGATGATGGCTACTAGTAATGTTGATAGTTTGCAAATGATGGCTACTAGTAACAATGGATACATGTGAAATTACCTTTATGCCCTCTTAATCCCTCAACCCTCAACCCTCAACCCTCAACCCTCAACCCTCAACCCTAATCCTTAAACCCCTATACCCTCTTAATCCCAACCCTCAACCTTCAACCCTAATCCCTCTACCCCATTACCCTATTGATCCCTCAACGCTCAACCCTCAACCCTTCAACCTTAATCCCTCTACCCCTATACCCTATTGATCCCTCAACCCTCAATTCTCAACCCTCAACCCTTCAACTCTAATCCCTCTTAATCCCTCAACCCTCAATGCTCAACCCTCAAACCTTCAGCCCTAATCCTTGTACCCCTATTCCCTATTAATCCCTCAACCCTCAACCTTTCAACCCTAATACCTCTACCCCTATAGCCTATTAATCCCTCAACCCTCAATGATCAACCCTCAACCCTTAAACCCTAATCCTTATACCCCTATACCCTATTAATCCCTCAACCCTCAATGCTCAACCCTAAACCCTTCAACCTCAATCCCTCTACCCCTATACCCTATTAATCCATCAAACCTCAACACTCAACCCTCAACTCTTCAACCCTAACCCCTCTACCCCTATACCCTATTAATCCCTCAACCCTCAATTCTCAACCCTCAACCCTTCAACCCTAATCCCTCAACCCCTATACCCTCTTAATCCCTCAAACCTCAACCCTCAACCCTTTAACCCTATACCCTCTTAATCCCTCAACCCTCAATGCTCAATCCTCAACCCTTCAACTCTAATCCCTATACCCCTATACCTTATTAATCCCTCAACCCTCAACCCTCAACCCTTCAACCCTAATCCCTCTACCCCTATACCCTATTAATTCATCAACCCTTAATGGTGAATCGTTAACCCTTCAACCCTAATACCTCAACCCCTATGCCCTCTTAATCCTTGAACTCTAAAACCTCAACCCTTAAACCCTAATCCCTCAACCCCTATACCCTCCTAATTCCTCAACCCTCAACCATGAAACCCTAATCCCTCAACCCCTATAACCTCTTAATTCCTCAACCCTCAACCCTCAACCCTTCAAACCTTATCCTCGAACCCCTATACCCTCTTAATCCCTCAACCCTCAACGCTCAACCCTCAACCCTTCAACCCCTATACCCTATTAATACCTCAACCCTCAACCCCTATACCCTCTTAATACATGAACCTTGAACCTTGAACCCTTAAAACCTAATCCTTCAACCCCTATACCATCTTAATCCCTCAACCCTCAACCCTTAAACTCTAATCCCTCAACCCATATACCCTCTTAATCCTTCAACCCTCAACCCTTAAACCCTAATCCATCAACCCCTATACCCTCTTAATCCCTCAACCCTCAACCCTCAACCCTAATCCCTCAACCCTCAACCCACAACCCTTCAACCCTAATCCTTGAACCCCTATACCCTCTTAATTCATCAACCCTCAACCCTCAACCCTTCAACCCTAATCCATGAACCCCTATACCCTCTTAATCCCTCAACCCTCAATGCTCAACCCTCAACCCTTCAAACCTAATCCCTATACCCCTATAGCCTATGAATCCCTCAATCCTCAACCCTTCAACCCTAATCCCTCAACCCCTATACCCTATTAATCCCTCAACCCTCAACCCTCAATGCTCAACCCTAATCCCTCTACCACTATACCCTATTAATCCCTCAACCCTAATCCCTCTACCCCTATACCCTCTTAATCCCTCAACCCTCAACCCTAAAACTCTAATCCCTCAATCCCTATACCCTCTTAATCCCTCAACCCTCAACCCTCAACCCTTCAACCCAATACTCTCTACCCTAAACCCTAATCCCTCAACCCTTATACCATGAAATCCAAGAAAAATCTCTACCCTAATCCTTGAAACATCAACCCTTAATATCTCAACCCCTATAACCTCTACCTTATTTATTGGACCCTCAATGGTCAACCCTCGACCCTATACCTTAAACCCTCAATCTTCAACCCTCAACCCTTAAACCCTCTACCCTCTACCCTTTACCCTATACATTAAACCCTCAACCCTTAATCCCTCAACCTTGAATCCTTATACCATAAACCCTCTACCCCTTATATTGGACCTTGGACCTAATCCTTTAACCATATACCCTCAAACCTATACCCTAAACCCTCTACCCTTAACCAAGTAAACCCTTAACCCTAAACCCTTAACCACAAACCCTTCAACCCCAAAACCTTAAACCTTCTACCCTATACCCTCAACCAAATACCCTCTACCATCAACCCTATTCCCTCAACCCTAAAACCTCAAACCCTAATACCCTAGAAACCATCAACCCTATACCCTCAACCTCTACCACTTTCTCATTATCTATACATCTCACCTCTCCCTCCTTCCCTGCCTCCTACCCTCTCTAATTGTCTCTATCTACCATCTCCCTCTTTCTACGTACCTCTCATTCAATCAATACCTACCACCCTCTCTTGCTCCCTCTATCCATCTCTCTTTATGTCCCTCCCACTCTATCCCACTATATCCTCCCACTACCTCTCTCTCCCTCTCTCTCATGTCTCTCCCTCCCACCCCCTCTCTCTCTTAGGTCTCTCCCTCTGGAAACCTACCTAGGTAACTCCACATTGTCTCTCTCCCCTCTCTCTATCTATCCCTCCAACCCTACCTAGATAATTCCCTCTCACACCACCCCTCTCTTTCTCTACCTCTATCATGTCACTCCCTCCCACACCTGCCTCTCTCAGGTCTCTCACTCACACTCCCTCTCTCTCCCACCCCATCTCTCTCACACTCCCTCTCACTACCTATCTCTCAAGTCTCTCCCTCTCACACCCCTCACACTCTCAAGTCTCTCCCTTTGGCACCCCATTGATGGTGTTTTCTGCACAACAACAACTTAGATAGAATATAATATCCTATCTCTCTTGAAAGACAAATCTCTATGGGAAAAGAGATAACCCCAGGGTCTCTAATGTCAGGTCTTGACAATGCGGTAAAACAACTCAGTGATAAATGTGAAAATGTTGGTAATCACAATGGGACCTTACTACGAGCAACATTGGATTTCAAATCTTATCAGATATAAACAATAAATTGATACTTTGAAACTTGATTGGAACCCTGATAATAAAGAAACAACAAAAGATAAAGCTTTTAGAGATAATCTTAAAACTACTTCTAACCCTAAGATTTAAAATGCAAAAGGATAAAATGCTTAAAATGGACCGATCTCTCATAAACTATTTTCTGCTTGACCCAGATGAATCTGCAATTCGAAAAAAATAGTGCAATCTTCTGAGGTATTTAAAGATTTTCAAATCATAAGCATTCATTCAATCAATCCTATAGCAATTGAGGTGAATAAACCTTCACAATTGAACTAAGCACAAATATAAGTCTAGGCTAACTTTGTAAAGTAGCTAACAATCAGCTAACTGCAAAAAGTATGGGCTAGAGATCGCTGCAAACATTCCATCCATGAAACCCTAAGCATTACCAAATTATTTAACCATATACATTAAGCAATTTGAAAGATAGAATAACAAGAACCATGCCAAATGAAATTCCAAAAGATAGATACCAAACACAATATCCCTCTTATATTAAATCATCCAAAATAGCAGCAACTCCAGTTTTCTATTACAACATTTGCTTGAAAATAAACCGTAACTGGCTCTAATATCACTTAACTATTTGTCTCCTGATCTACCTATCCTTCTATATCTATTTTCTAATCTCTATCCAAATGAGGCAACATGCCCATTTTTATAGAGAATCCATAAGATAGGTCGGCCCAAATTATAATTTACAATAAAAACATGACCTACAAGAGGTCGGCTTAAAAGATATTCGAACATATGAAATGTTCCATTGCCACCAATTTCATTGAAAACCGCCAAGATATCAAAAGGTCAGCCCAATACATGTGAATTAATGGGAAGCACAAATATAAATGTAACCCTATCTAGTCACTCCCCATCCTTGTCCTTAGCTTTATCTTCTTCACCATGTATGGCCAATAGGACCCTATCCAGCTCAGCAATAGGTGGCATAGGCAAAACCCTAATCTTTCTCTCAAGAGTCTTGATACCTTCTCTTGCCTGCCTAACTGTACCATCCCAGTTGGCTTTGCTGGTCAAATACCTGTCAATGACTACAATATAAGTTGCAGCATCATCCAACTAATGTTTAGTAACTGGCCCTTCACTGACTGGAGAATATACATCTCTCCACCATTCTCTAAGTTGCTCCAAACTGAGATGTTTTGGAGAAAACCTTTTCCTTCCAATCATGACCTCAAAGAATGAAATACACCTATCATGAACACTAGTCAAAGCATCCTCAATCTGCCTCACCTTTTTGTGGATCTTTTTCAAGGCCTTCTGCCTTATTTGCAGGATTTCAAACCATTGCCAAGGTTCAGAAACTCTTGGAAAAGGAAGAATCCTGCACTATACCAATTTGTCTTTAGTAAACCCCATGATTGTTGTAGTCTTTTGTAGCAGGAGGTTGGTATCCACATTATCTTGTGCCAATGAAATCCCAACCTAAGATCAAACCATAAGTATCAGGGATGTTAGTAACTTGGATATTGATCACTTGCTGGGCCCTAGGATCTGATGCAAGTTGCATAGGGATCATGCTCAATTCTCCAACTACAGTTACCTCTATTTTATCCAACTAAGTAACCTTCTTTTGAGAGGCAATAGGAGTAATACCTAATGCTTTGCAAATAGAAAAAGGCATAACATTTGTAGAGGCTCCTGAATCTAGAAGAAAATTATGCAAATTATTTCTGAAGATACGAACATAAATTAGGAAGGGAGGAGTTCCCATATTACCTTGAAACAAGTTCAGATGAGCATCAACTTGTGCAACTTGACCTTTATCCTTATCTCCCCTCTTGTCCACAAGTGGGACCTGACTTCTGGGTGTTTGAGAATTAGAAGACCTAGCAGTAGCCTCATTGGTGGCTACTCCTTGTGAAGTTGTATTTGAACAAAATGATCCTAGAACACCATTCCTAATAGCAGGAACTCTTAACAACTCAAAAGAAGAAAGAATTACCTTTACTTTATTGAATTCCTTAGTCACATACTCATGCAATTGATCCACATTCAGGTTAGCCTGAAATTATTTGTAGCCATTGGCCTTCTTATCCTTGGAAATTTCAGCATTGTTCCCCTTTGACAAGTACTGTGTTGGCACCTAAGGATAGGACAGATTGTTACTAGCTTGTGGATCAGGTGGAGTATTGAAATTGTTAGGGGAAATGGAAGTGGTGAAAGGAACTCCAACCTGTGGACCCCTGATAGGCCTATTTCTTAAATCATACTTCTTCACTGGTTGTTGAAACATCTGAACTTATTCAACGTCAACTTCTTCCTCATCTAAAGGGCCATTGTCATTCTCATTTTCTTCGTTAAACAACTGGTAGATTTCATCTTCATTCAACACCTACTCTGCCTCATCCTCTATACTAGACACTTCTTCTAGTTCATTTTCCTCACCCTTTGGGAGTGGGGCATGATTAAGTACCAATATTGGAGAATCATAAGGGTTTGAAGGTACAATTTCCTGCCCAGTAGAATTATTCTCCACTTCATACTGAAAGATAGAAGCTACAGTTTGAAATTCAGCATAGTCTAATTCTAAGTGTTGACTTGTTTTATGGAGCCTGCACCATCCAGACAAAGCTTCTTTTACTAGGTATACACCATTTGGAGGTTTCTTCTGAGTAGTAGGTTGATCCAGAGGAGTAGGAATCCCTCTATTATTAGGCCTAGTATTCTAAGATCTATTCTACCTAGATTGTTGCCCCCTGTCAAATCCTTGTCCACCTTGTTGGTTTCTATCAAAATTCTGACCAGAGCCTTGTCTTCTATCAAAATTTTGACCAGAACCCTGTCCTCTGTCAAAATTTTGATTCCTGTCAAAGTATTGACCTGTTTCGAAATTTCTATTTTCCTTGCCATAGCTGGATTGTATATTTTTCTGAGCAGCCTAAAGCTGGTTATTCTGATTTATCAAATAAGTTACCTCTGTATTCAACCTCTTCACTTCTTTAGACAATTCATCCAACCTCTCCTTATCCAAGTTATTAGGTGGTGTCGGATTATCTCTAGAAGGATATTCGGGTATGTTTCCAGAACCAACAACCTGATTCAAGACTTATGAATTCTATAAATATGTAGGGAAACTAGCTTGTTGCTACTGTAAGGGTTGATTAGCTCTCTGCTGAGGATAAGAAGTCATAGGTTGAGCTTGATTTATAGGTGGACTTGGATGAGAAACCAAAGGTAGTGATGGTATAGGATTCATTATTGGAGCATGACTAGTCAAAGCCTGATTAAGGGCTTAAATTTGTCCAGGGTGAGCAACAGGTCCCAAGGACGGCAAAGGTCCTGATAAATGTTGTCTTAAGTCTATACTGACCTTTACTGCTTCTGTATATGCAGTGAGCAAAGTATTCATAGGATTGGTCCTTTGTTTCAGGAAGGTGGTTGTAAGGCTATCCAAGGCCTCAAGGTATATCTCCAGAGCAGTATTTTCATTTCCAGCATAAGGTGCCTAGAGTCTAGTATATGCTCAATGGAACCTATCATTGAATGATCCTATGGGCTCATTAATCTCTCTTTTTACCCCAGTAAAATGCAAGTATAGCTCATTAGCACTGATAGGAATCTTGAAATTTTGCAAGAATGCAGCTTCCAACTCAGTCCAATTATGGATGAAAGCAGCAGGTAAGTTATTATACCAATAGAAGGCTTCTTCTCCTAAGGAGTAAGGGAAAATCCTACATGCAACATCTTCATGGTTAATCCCCCTATCTCTCAGACAAGTCTGGAAAATCCTAATATGCTCTTCTGTCGTTCTGTTGGGGTCATGAGTATGAAACTTAGACAAAAAATGCTTAGGATTTTTGGGCATAACATTGTAATTATTGAAGATCAATGGGGATCGATTAGTAGCAAGAAAATCCATTGGTGGAGGTGGGGGTGGTAATAACTGATTTATGATTGGTTGTGGTTGTGGAATGGGAATCCCCTCAGAGTTAGATGAAGATGAGGATGATGGGGATGATGGAAGTGGATGAGCTGATGATGATTCTTCCCCTCCTCTGGTCCTTGACCTAGTAGGGGCTTGTAATTCTTGTAATTCTTCCTCTCTTGGAGTAGATCTAGTTCTTCTTCTAAGTCTCTCAGGAAAGATGGCGTTTAAGAAAAACTCCAGCTTGCTTGTTCAAAGGCCCTCCTTCTAGTGCCAATCTATTGATGGTGTTTTCTGCACAACAACAACTTAGATAGAATATAATATCCTATCTCTCTTGAAAGGCAAATATCTATGGGAAAAGAGATAACCCAAAGGTCTCCAATGTCAGGTCTTGACAATGCAGTAAAACAACTCAATGATAAATGTGAAAATGCTAGTAATCACAATGGGACCTTACTAAGAGCAAGATTGGATTTCAAATCTTATTAGATATAAACAATAAATTGATACTTTGAAACTTGATTGGAACCCTGATAATAAAGAAACAACAAAAGATAAAGCTTTCAGAGATAATCTTAAAACTACTTCTAACCCTAAGATTGAAAATGCAAAACGATAAAATGCTTAAAATGGACCGATCTCTCATCAACTATGTCCTGCTTGACCCAGATGAATCTGTAGTTTAATAGAAATAGTGCAATCTTCTGAGGTATTTAAATATTTTCAAATCATAAGCATTCATTCAGTCAATCCTATAGCAATTGAGGTGAATAAACCTTCTCAATTGAACTAAGCACAAATATAAGTCCAGGCTAACTTTGCAAAGTAGCTAACAATCAGTTAACTGCAAAAAGTATGGACTAGAGATCGCTGCAAACATTCCAACCATGAAACCCTAAGCATTACCAAATTATTTAACCATAAACATTATGCAATTTGAAAGATAGAATAACAAGAACCATTCCAGATGAAATTCCAGAAGATAGATACCAAACACAATATCCCTCTTATATTAAATCTTTGAAAATAGTAGCAAATCCAATTTTTTGTTACAACATTTGCTTGAAAATAAACCCTAATTGGCTCTAATATCACTTCAATATTTGTCTCCTGATCTACCAAGATATTCGAACATATGAAATGTGCCATTGGCACCAATTTCATCCAAAACTGCCAAGATATCAAAAGGTCGGCCCAATACATGTGAATTAATGGGAAGCACAAATATAAATGTAAACCTATATAGTAACTCCCCATCCTTGTCCTTAGCTTTATCTTCTTCACCATGTACAGCCAACAGGACCCTATCTAGCTCAGCAACAGGTGGCACAGGAAAAACCCTAATCTTTCTCTCAAGAGTCTTGATATATTCTCTTTCCTACCTAACTGTACCATCCCAATCGGCTTTGTTGGTCAAATACCTGTCAATGACTACAATATAAGTTGCAACATCATCCAACTAATGTTTAGTAACTAGCCCTTTGCTGATTGGAGAATATACATCTCTCCACCATTCTCTAAGTTGCTCCAAACTGAGATGTTTTGGAGCAAAATTTTTCCTTCCAGTCATGACCTCAAAGAATGAAATACACCTATCATGAACACCAGTCAGAGCATCCTCAATCTGACTCACCTATTTGTGGATCTTTTTCAAGGCCTTCTGCCTTATTTGCAGGATTTCAAACCATTCCCAAGGTTCGCAAACTCTTGGAAAAGGAAGAATCCTACACTGTACCAATTTGTCTTCAGTAAAACCCATGATTGTTGTAGTCTTTTGCAATAGGAGTTTGGTATCCACATTATCTTGTGCCAATGCAGTCTTCAACCAATCTATCGACCTCAGTGCATCCCATCTAGTGGATAATATGCCCTTAATGGCATCATCTCCCTTAGCTTGGACACCTTGCAACCAGGTAACTACAGCATGTGAGGTACCCTTCATCTTTTCTAACTCATAAATTGTCTCCTGGGGTAGGAATCCTATAGCAGAAGAGGAGGAGCCAATAGCTTGCAAAGGTTTCATCAACTCTTGCAAGTATTTCCTTAGTTTTTCATTCTCCTTCTCCAACTCATGCCTAGTTTGTATTACTTTCTTCAATATCCCGACAATCACTACACTAGAACCCTCATACTCTTCAATATCCTGCTCCACAGTAGCATGTCCCAAATCAACAGTTTGCACATTATAGTCTTGGACAGTCACATTGTCCCTATCTTTGTTGGGAGTAGGGGTAGCAATATGGGCCACCCAGTTACCTGACCCATCCATTTCAATTTGGGATACAACCCTTGCTTTCTTTTTGGTCTTTTCCCTCTCTACATTAGCCATGAGGGCATCCCAATTGGGAGGAGTATCATCCACTATCACCATTTTTCTCT
The DNA here is from genome assembly GCA_007115665.2 of Sequoiadendron giganteum. NCBI lineage: Eukaryota > Viridiplantae > Streptophyta > Pinopsida > Cupressales > Cupressaceae > Sequoiadendron > Sequoiadendron giganteum. The sequence goes on from CM021107.1 coordinate 410,770,374, forward strand.
TCAATTCCCTCTCAAGCCAATCTGGAATAGTAGACCCAGTAAGCACTGTGTCTTGTTTATCTTGTTCCTTCTCCTTCCGATCAGTAGTTGCATCTTTCCCAACACTTGGACTTTTAGAAACATCCATAGTTGGGTTCTGTTCCTATTATACCTGCTCTTCCATAACCACATGCACTGGTGAAGGGGCCCTAGCTGGTATTTCCTCCTCCTTTTGAGGAGACTTTTCTACTTGTTCTTTTGCAGGAGAGTTTGCATATGCCACCAAGGGAGATTGGACCACCCTATCAATTTCTGCCTCTGCATTAAAGAAGTCTCCCTCTTGGAACTCTTCCTCGCCTAAATTCTTAGGACTTTCATCCTGCTTTGGTTCTCCCCGTACGCTACTAGCATCCTGAGGAATGGAGGAATTTACTTTTTCAACAACATGGATACTTACTGAAACATTCTCTTTGGCTATAGTATCCCTTGGGGGAGGAGTCCTTGATATCCTCATATAAACCTGTGTCTTTTCCCCTAATCTTTCGACCTCTACCACTGGTGGCTCAATTTCCCTATCAATCCTAGGGGCTTCCTCCAATTTTTGGGATGGCCTTGTAACTCTTCTCCTCTTCATTAATGCATTAACACTTTCAACCTCCTCCTCCTCTTCCTAGTTCTTCTCAACTTCCTTCTTAGAGGCATGCTTCCTCTTCTTAGCAACAGGCCTCCTCTGTTTGGCTACTTCTACAACCTTTTCAGCTTGAACCTCCCTTACCTAGATTCTGAAAGGAGAATCCACTTTCTCCTTGCCCTTCGGGTCTGGTTCAAGTGAAGCCTCGAAAATAGAATGAGACTCTAAGTATCCCGTCAATTCATAGGTGCATGGAACACCCTCACTCTCTGGCTCTAGCATTTTGTGCTTTAACCACATTTTGGTATATTTAATCACTAGGGCCATAACCTGATCCAAATCAGCCTTTTCTTCTTCTAACCAGTCAACTACTCCCACTGGTTTATCCTTTATACCTCATAAATATGACCCTAGATCACATTTCCATCCTCTTCTACCTGATCAGGGATAGCCTTTACATTGTATAATCTCACCAAATCCACTGGCAACTTGGAGAATCTCTTCTTTCTCACCTTGAACTCATCAACCAGGTTAATCTAGTAGTCCTCAATATGAGCCTTATGGCTCTAATCCCTATTGGCCTTCTTCTGAGCCTTGCCAATAACATCAAACCTTGCTCTCTTAGAATAAAAAGAGAGCCCAAGATTACCCATCTACTCCTCGCAAGCATGAGCAAACCGAATGGAAGCACAAACTTCACCCATTCCTATCTTCAAAGGGAAATCATTCCCAAAACTTGTCTTATGCATTTCTCCCTTCACAACATTGTCAAAGTCATAGATCTATCTAGTGACCTCCAACAATACAATATGATCAGTGGGATATCTAGGGAGTCTATAGGGAGCCCTCTGAAAACCATCAATTCTGATATATGAGAAGGTTGGGAACTAGATAAACTAGACTCCATATCTCCTTATCAACTCTTTTGCCTTATCCAAGATTCTCACATGCTCTGCACCTTGGAGCAGTCTGGTAATGTACATTGTGAAGGCATCGTTTGACCTCCTATAGATTCCACCAGTCAAGTGTAGCTATGGATACACTTCATAGATAGCATCCTGCCCAAAAATACCCCTAGTGCTCAATCCTTTATATGGATGAATTCTGGCCAATGAATACACTAGGTAAGAGGTCATAGTGAAATTCTTGGTCTGCAAGACATTACACAACTGATGGTGGATCACATTACTGATAACACCTACCCAATGATAGTCAATTACCTGCTCCATTCTGGAAATCACATTGAACATCCAGGTTTCAAAAACACCTACACTCTTTAATCCTACCAACTTGCTGAGAAGGGTGATGGCATTGTAATACTCCCTCTTGAACTTCAGCCTGAATAGTTGCTTAGGCAACTTAGAGAAATGAGATTTAGGCTTCTCTAGTCAAGATTTGATCACCTATTGAGATTTGACAATGTTATCTTCATAATACTTCTTGGCAATCTCTATGTCGAAGCCTACCACATGGGACCTATCAGGCATGTCAAAGGTTGCGACAATGGCCACAGGACTAAAACCAACAAGAATCCTTCCCTGGGGACCGATTATTCTTTGTGTCCCATTATCATAATTTTTGGCACACTCAAGCACCAACTCGTAGCACTGCACTGTAGAAGGGAAACCTGCCACATGAGCCAACCTGGACTCCACCATTCTTTTTGCCAATAGAGGAGGGCTCGGTGCTAACATCTCAGCCTTGAATTCCTCATAGTCCCACATGCCTATGTTTGTATATGTGATCCCTCACCAAATTGAGGTCAACTTGCTCTTAGGAATTCTGCTCTTTATATCTAAGTTAACCTTTTCTGCATCTGAGATGGCAGAAGCCTCTGCACCTGGATCTGTTGCCTTCCCCTTGCCTCGACCAGCAACATTTTGTCTCGATCCTACTTGTATACACATAAAGGTAACCACAATTAGATCCATAAGAAGTAACAAGTGTAGAAGGTCACTACCTCAAAGTTCGGGATTTAGCCCCCCTTGTGGATTCTGCACTGGGAAGGATTTTTGAGAAAATCTAGACCAGGCGGATTCTAGCAAACCAAACATACAAAATCCCATAATATCATTTAAATCATCAATTTAACAAGGAAAAAGCATTGAGAATACTTAGCATAAGCTCCTTAAATCAATCAAATAGTTTACCAATAAACCCATCATTTATAACCATCAAATTCAACATTTCCTAAAAAAACCCGGAAGAATCCGCCAGAGACAAATTCTGGTGAAATCAGCAATAGTTATAACTAACTTCGGGAAAAAAGAAGAGACACGGACGATTCAGGAAAATTTGGATGGAATGGATTTTGGTGAAATCCATATATAACAGTATTAAAGCTCAAAAATCAGTGAAATGACCCGACCGCAGACCTCGGGAAAATTCGGATGGAATAGATTTTGGCAAAACCAAATGAAATCCAGTAGAAAGTGATAAAAGAAGAGGAGATAGAAAAATCGGGCAAATATGAGAGAAGCGAAATTCCGTGAAGACCTCGAAAAACTGAACCTATCTACATCTTCGCTACTTTCACCAAATCGATTCAAATCACTCCAGATCTAAGCCAGAACTCCAAAACCAACTCAGCCTAGGACTCTGATGAATAAAAAGTGAACTAAGGACACTCTTCATAGAAATTTGAAGAGGATTGGCCATGCCCTAGGTCAAGAACCCTAAATGTCCGCTATGAAAGCATAGACGACTCACTCATGCACTAGAACAAACAGTTTGAAACTACAGCAAGCCAATTCCCAAATAAGATACAATACCAAACCAAAACGCAAATGTTTAATCAACAAAAATGGACGGGTGTACTAAATGAAAACTCCAAAACGCTCAATGATGACGTGCACCCAGAAGAACCAGGAAATCACGAAGGACTCCATAAGCAAACAAAGAAAATCCATTGAAACCAACAAAGAAAAGGGAAAATCTACATACCATGGAAGCGCAAAGGTTATGATTGATGAAGCCAACAAACAACCATTCAACACAAGCTAGATATAATCCACGCATAGGAAATGTAGACACACAGTCCAAATGGTTTCGAAAATCCAGATATCTAGCAAAAAACCAAGAACCTCAAGATGCAAGCCCAAATGACAGCAAATGCACAAACTTGAATGATCAATTAATTCTCAAATAATCAATATATCGAAACCCCAAGACCTTTGCACAAACGCCATTAATGCATTCGACAAGACAACCACGGCCACAAAAACCTTCAAGGATTCGACACTACCACGAACTTCGAGGATTGAACACTACCACAAACTTTGGGGATTCGACACTGCCATGGACTTCAGGGAAATTTGGGTCATGTGGAATTTCCCGAAAGCAGTGCAAAAGGTAGAAATTTTGGATATTGGGAGGAAACCAGAAGAATCTGGCCTAGGCAGATTTTCTCAAAAATAGTGAAAAACTCGAGATAAAGTTGGAACTTCAGATTTTCAATATATTTCAAAAAGTATGCCACTTCAATTGGAAAAATAAAAATTAAAGCACAAACCCTAAGCAAGCAAAAACCCCTAGAAAAGAAGGGCCAAAACACCAAAAAGCGAAAAAAGAGGGTCCCCACCTTCAGTGGGGTGTGTGTACAAAAACTGCACAACACACCCTACCTACATAACTCTCTCTTTCTCTTTGTCTCTCTCTCTCTCCCCCACCTCTCTCTCTCCCACCCCCTCTCTCTCTCTCCTTCCCTCTATCCCTCCCACCCTACCTAGGTAAGTCCCTCTCACTCCAACCCCTTCTCTCCCACTCCATCTCTCTTAAACTCTCACTTCCACCCCCTCTCCATCTCTCCAAACTCTCTCTCTCTAAATTATCCCTCTGTCTAAAGACATGCATAAATGGATACATACAAGAATAATACATATGTACATATAATATTACATCCATACAAGCATACATACATACTTGTGTATACAATCTAACATGCATAGAGGCATACATACAATATATATGCATTGATACATACATACATGACATACATGTACATTCAAACATACAAATATATTAACATTTAACATAAAGGAAGACATAACGTGAGCGCGTTATAACGCGCTCGTGTAATGTCTTAGTTGACATGTTTGTCACAAAAGAAAAAGCCATGTGAAAAGTGAGATATAACGCAAGCGCGTTATAACACACTCACTTTATATCTTGCTTTGGGAATTCTCGAGCCTTAGGCTTGGAGGGAATTCCCAATGACCAGAGATGTGTTGTTAAAAAATATACCATATTTCTCATAATCGAGTTCTTGCTCACTATTAGGATTGCACATGGTTCAATATCAAAAAAATCGAACACATAGGTAATGTTGGGTTCCCTTTTAGCTATCCACCAATGTAATTTTTTTCACTTTTTGACAATGTTAAGCCTTTCATCCATAATTTATTTTATCTGTATGTCATTTTTTTGCTAGAAAGCAGTGTTTGGTATTTTTTTCATTATAAATTAAACGTTCATCAATTTTTCAAATAAATTACATTTTTAGAAACTAGAACCCATTCTACAAATTTTTAAAAAATAAAAAAAGTCAATTAGTTTCCAAAATTTGTAGGGGTAGCATGACCAAAATTCTATTTTTCAGGAAATGTCCACTTCGCAAATTAGTAAAAAATCAAATATTTATTAAAAAATTATTAGAAAAATCATGCATCAACTACATACTGTTAGCTAACTTCTGACCATTGCAATTATAAAAATACTAAAAAAAAATTAATCGTACGAGGGTCATACAAGAGTTGCTATGTTATGTTTTTCTGACAAAAAAAATAGGGGTTTGTGTACGTCCCTCATTTGAACCCCTTAATCTCAACCATTTTCAAAATAAATTAGTATTTTAGAAAGTAGAATTGGAGCACTTGAATCCTTCTTTTTGTTCCATCTCAAAATTTTGAGTGTAAGTATCCTCAATTTCACGTCCAAGGTCAGTATTTTTCCTAATTTCAGAAAAAAGTTGTCCACTTAAGTCCCCTTTTTGGGAACCATCTTTGTGTACTTACCCATATTACCATTTTTCTTTATACCTAAAGCAATCATATTTCTAGAACTTCCCCTCATTTTGCACTTACCATCCTTGAATTGAATATTGTAACCCTTGTCTACCATTTTTCCAACACTTAACAAGTTATGCTTTAAGCCTTCTACATAAAGAACATCATCAATATTGTGCTTACCACCAAAAGAAATAATGCCTCTACCATGAATCACACTAGAAGTGTTGTCTCCAAATATTACAACAACACCACCATAGTCTTCCAAGCTTAAAAACTTTATTTTTTCACCATTCATATGATGTGAGCATCCGATGTCAATTAACCACACATCCTTTTCTTCATTTTTTCTGCAAGAGATTTCTCAAAATTTAAATTACTAGTAGATTCAGTGGACACCTAACCATTTCCTTTGATATAAATGAATACCCATTCATCTTCATTTCCAGTTTCTTTATCAGATTCTTCTTCAGTTACACCTTCTTTAGCATAATAGCATTTCCTTTGAAATCTAGTCTTCTCAAGTTTGTACTTAGAAAATATTTTAGGACATCTAGATGCAAAATGACCTATTTTACTACAAGAAAAAAATGTAATAGGTAACTTTGGTTTGTACTTACCATGACCTATGGCTTCTCTTTTCACAATAAATGCTTCTATTTCTTCTAATTCTTTTTCTTCATCTTCAATATTTTTCATCTCATCTTCATATTTGAATGTCCTTTTGGAACTCTCTCCCAAATTGTATATCTATTGGATTTTTCCAGATACAGTAGCTTTGAATGTAGAATCGGTCTTAGGATTAGATTCACCAAATTCACTTAACTCAAAGGAAGAAATTTTTCCAATCAACATGTCTCTTGTAATACTTGTCACTATCCCGGGTTCATCAATATCATGAGCTCTTGTTTTGTAGGAGGGAGGCACTGATCTAAGTATCTTAGCCACATTTTCTTCTTCATCCAAGGTTCCATTGGAACATCTAATGCTCATCACCAGTTCATTTATCTTTTGAGAAAAAGAGAGAATGTTCTCATCTTCACTCATCTTCATGTCTTCCCACTTGCCTTTTAAAATTTTGTAGCTTAGCACTTTTCACTAGTGCATATCCTTCATACAATGTTTCCAATTTTTTCTAGATCTAATATGCAGTCTTCAATATTAACACATTTGTCATCTTTGAATCTATCAAAGCACTCAACAATGCTTCTACAACCCTGGTATTACCTTTTTCTTTCTTGATCTCATCTTCAAAGGACATACCATTCTAAGGAATAGTATATACACTCTTTGTGATCTTCCAGAAAGGTTCTCCAATGCACTTCAAATGACACTCCATTCTGACTTTAAATAAAGAGTAGTTTGTAAAATTGAATCTAGGACTCTACTTCTTGTATGATGCCATATTGGATCACCTCAAGTTTTTAGGCTTCTTCAGAGGAACTAGCTCTAATACCAAATGTTGGAAAAACAAGGATAGACAATTGAGAGGGGGGGGGGGGGAGGGGTGAATCAATTGTTACCAAAATCAAACTTATTCAACATTAATCAGCCTTAAAATATTAGATCTGATAATTAATAGTGCAAGAATAAATCAATAACACATCAGAGACATGTGAACACCAAGATTTTATACATGGAAACCCTGTTAGGGGAAAAACCATGGTGGATGTTAGTCCACAAGATTATACACTGTTAGAGGTATAATGAAGAATGCAAAAGGAATTCACTTGCATTCAGGTGCATTGCCTAGAGCTTACTGCTCAAAGGAAGTATCACTACCTTACATACAATAATTAGATTAAATCCATGTGATGAGTTTGATCTAAGAAATTAGCTTCTACAAAATCCTGATTATAGTTCTGATTAGGTACACAAAAAATTCTACACACTCTTCCACACTCTGCTCAATCTCTTTCACACTTTTCTCTGCTCTTGAATTATTTGACCTTTATTCGCATGTGTACATCACTTGCACACACTGAGAATTTCCCCAAAATGAGGAAAACAACCATTGTTATATATCCACTACATGGATTTACATCGACTATTTAGTCGGCCACAAATAAAGAGTAAATTACAATTGTCGGCCTCAACACATGAATAAATTTTAATGCATACCAACACAAGTTGGTCACAACATAGTGAGGACCCAAACAAACACCTTCAAACATGCCAAACAATAAAATATTAATACTCATGGATCTACAACACTCTACCACCATCATGTTGACCAAGAACATCAAAACCCAAGCACACATCAGAAAAATCTTCGATCACAAACACTCCAATCAATGCAAATGTACAATAAGGATAGAGAAAAATATAGACTCATCCATGAACATCACAAGTACATGCGCAACAACTGAAATTACCAAAATTTCATCCTCTTCATCCAAGAACACCTATTATAGTAACTGAATCACTATAGGAACATAGATTTTCATAACTCCCACAAATCTTGATGTGAACCTCTCAAACTTTTAGAAAAAATACTAGAAAGTTTCAGAAACAAACCCTTTGAAGCACACCTTTAAATTAGCAACTTATAGGTCTTTCCACCATTTTGACCTTCTTAGCTTCACTAGCTGCTTGCAATATATTTTTTACAATTTTCTCAATATCCTCGACATATATAGCCTTCAGAATCACCAATTCTAATAGTGTTCAAATCAATGACAACCACATATCATAAATTCAACCACAACATCCAAAAATTTCTACTCTGAAATTTTTCAGAGGTGCGCATGAAGATTTGAGCATTTTTGTATTCCAATAGTTATTCTGTTACTAGAAATGGTGTTCATGGAAGAAGATAATGTGTTTCATGTAATCTGAGTTGTTGGGTATGTTCCTGAAGTATTTTTGGACGTTTCTAGATCATGTTCTATCTATGTTGCACATCTACATTGATCATTGTTCTCGTGATCTAATATTTTCTCTTGCATTTTCATGTTCATGGCTGACAAGGTGATTGAAGTGTGTTGTGGATCTTTGAGGAAGAACCTTTGAAGGTTTTTTGTGTTTTAGGACATTGTTTTGGGTATATACTATGTTGTGGTCAACCTTGGTTGATGCGCATTGATAATGTTTATTGTTTTGGGCTGACAGTTTACATTCATTCTATTATTTTGTTGAATCCAACATGAGGTAATGTAATTTATTGTTGCGGATATATATAAGTGACTGTTTCTTCATTTCAGGTGTCTGTGAGTGTGGAAATGTGAAGTATGCAAATTCTATGTGCGAATAAGGTTCATATAATTTGAAGGTAGAGAAAAGTGTGAAGAATAATGAAAGAGAGTGAAGAAGTATTCATGTGCTTAACTGAAACTGTACTCAGGCATTAGCAGATGCTACTTTCGTAGTTCAAATTCTTCAGATGGATTTAATCTGAATGTTTTATGTAAGACAATGAGTCTTCCTTTGAGAAGTGAGCTCTAGGAAGTGTGCTTGAATGCATGTGCATTCCTCATTTATTCTTCTTATACTTTTAACAGGGTATAACTTGTGGATTAACCTCCATCGTGGTTTTTCCCCTAACAGGGTTTCCATGCAAAATATCTTGGTGTTATGTGTATTTTTGGTGTGTTTTTGATTCATGCTCTCACTTTTATTAATTAGATCTAAGAATAAAGGTTAATAATTTTAATAATTTTTAAATTTTGTGACAACTGCTTCACCCTCCCTCTTAGTTGTCTACCTTTGTGTTGCCAACACCATGATCTTGGATCAATATTTCTTCTCTTTCAGTCCAACTCTTTTCTCTCGGTTAAGCTGTTAGTGGATGTGACATTGTCAGATCATTTCCCCATTTATTTTCACATTGAATGGGAGACAAGATGGCCTTGGGCCTATGAAACACATATTTTTTGAACACGTATTTTCTTTTTCATTAGCCCACATTGGACAACATTCGTAGGGTCTAGAATTTAGAGTGTAGGCCATCACATAATATAGGTTGGATTAATTGGTGGAATGATGCTATCACTCACACAACTAGATTTTTTTGCATTTATCAGTGCCAACTGGTCATTTTTCACCGACAGTCTTATGAGGCTACCACAGCTGACCTGCGCTTAGATATCGAGGCTCTAGAGTCTCACCCTTTCTCCCCATCATTTCAAGTTAGGGTGGTGTAATTAAGGCACAAAAAGAAATTTTCAGAAAATTATGCTACTAGAGGTACATAAATCAAGTCTAGATTGCACTAGTTAAAGATTGGCGACCATTCCTCCAAGGAATGTTTTCTAGCCTTGCATGTTAGACACTCCTCTCTTAGCATCAAAAAAATTAAAGAAGGAACCTAGGTTCTTTCTGAGCTACATAACATTCTCCAATCTTTTTTTCGACATTATGAACAAGTTTTCACTGCTCAGGAGTATATTCCAGAGCGACAACAAGCCCTTCAATATTATCTTACCATTGTGCCAAATAGGCTATATTTAGCCTAGAAAGATTTTTGTGAGAAATTACTCACTGTTGAAGACTTGAAGGAAGTCATTCACTCCATGGCTGATGAGAAGGCCCCGAGGGTTGATGGTTTCCCTTGTAAATTTTACAAGGCCCTTTGGGATTGTGTTGGGTAGGAATTACATAAAGTCTATCTCGAGGATTTTAATTCCAAAACCTTGGGTAATATAATTAATAAAGTAAATATTAAATTCATACCTAAACCTAGAGATCCCAAGGATATCTACAACTAGCGGCCTATCACGCTCCACAATGTCTCTTACAAAATCATAGCTAAGGCTTTGGCTTTGAAGATCCTCCATCTTTTGTCTTAGATTGTGTGCTCAGAGAAAACTATTTTTATCACATCAAGATTTATTCTAGATAACATTATTGATGTGTGGGAAGGTATGGATTGGGCCAAGAATTCAGACCAAAAAGTTATTTTTCTCAAAATTGACTTTGTTAAAGCTTATGACTGCATTGAGTGGCCTTTCATTCTGGCCATGTTGAAAGATTTGGGGTTTGGTCCTAACTTCATTTAGGCTATCCAAATGATTTTCTCAGACACCTTTGCTTGTATCACCATTAATGTCCACCAATATTTTTCCTTTGGTTTATTTTGCTCCATTCGGCAAGGATTTGGTCCTTCTCTTTATGTGCTTGTTGCTAAAGGATTTGACTATTTGTTGGCCAATATGGTTTCTCAATAGTGTGTTAAAGGAATTTCCTTGCCTAACTCACAAAATCAACTTATTAATGGACATTTTATTGATGACTCTTTCCTCACCCTTTTGGAGGAAGAGAACAATAGTAAGGTGGCTCTTGAATGTCTTAACATTTTTTTCTTGCGTCTAGATCTTCCATTCAATGGCATAAAAATTTGTGCTATAGGCAATCTATTATACCCACTCCTCACTTGTTTTAGTAGTATAGTTGGGAATAGATTGGGCCAGGTGAAATATTTTGGTTTCTAGTAATTTCCTTCAATTTCCAAGCTTCTCTAGTTGAGTTGTGGAAAGTTGTTTTCTCTAGGATTGAGAAAAAACTGGCCTATTGGATTACCAAGCCTCTTTCTTTGGCAGGAAAATTCCAAGTGTGCTCTAATATTTTGGTGGCTTCACATGTTTATTACTCCTCTTGTTGGGCTCCTTTGAAAGCTACCTATTCCAAGCTTGAAAATCTTCTTTAGGACTTTCTTTGGGCCTCTACAGAGTCCCATAGAGGGTTTCACCATGTTGTTTAGGATTTTTTCTTCATTCCCAAAGACTCTAGAGGACTTGGTCTGCTCTCCACTCAACGACAAGGGACTGCCTTGTGTGTGAAATGGATAATTAGAGTCCTTATTGGAGATGAAGCTTGAAAAATCCTCCTCAAGCATTGAATCTAATCTGAATTTCCCTATTCATAGACCCTTATAGAAGGGGATTGGATTTCAAACCTTGTAGGTTATGAAGGAACCATTCAAAATTGTGGGAACTTTCATAGCCAAGAGCATTTGGAGAGCCTGCGAAGCAATTAAGCCTTGGCTCTACTAGTCTAGGTCTGGTTTCTATGATGGGCTTTCACTCAATCAACATAATGTTTGGTGGTCACTTCTCTTTGTCAATAATAGTTAGTCATTGGCCAAGTTGCCTTAGCTTAAGGCACTAAGGTTCTACAAGAAAGGCATTCAAACTTTGTAGCATGTGTTTCACAAACCCACAAGGCACATTATGCCATGGGAAGATTTTTTCATGCTCTTTATAGTCTTCAAAACCAAGACCATGAAACTTATCATGGTCTGGTGAATGTTATTCTTACATATATGCTTCATAAGGTGGGAATTCTAGGTCCAAGCCCTGGTGGAAGGACTAGAAGTGGTACCCAGACACCCCTTTCAGGAATTACAAGCCTAGGCTTGGTTATATGTGGGTTTCACTACATTTTCCAATGATTGAATCTTTGAACTAGAGGTGGCTTCTTCAATCTTCTGCTGATGTCTAGGGAAAATGATTTTGTGCCATTTGGTCTGCAAGTGTTGAGCCAAAACTTGCCCACTTTTATTTGTGTATTCTTTCCAAGACTTTCCTGTGGGGTCTCAACTTGTTCACTTGGGCATCCAGGACCCTCAATGCCCTTTCTATGGGAAAGCTGAGTCTTTTAAGCATCTCTTCTAGTTTTGTACTAGATCTCAACAGTTTTGGAATTGGATTCATGACTTCTTTCATCCTTTCAGATTAGATCCTTTCTCCTAACATATAGTTTTGATGGGAGATTCACCCAGACTTCTTGCTAAATATACCCATCTTTAGCATACTTTTAGGGTGGAAATCCTCTTCAATATATAAAAAAATAGAAATTCCTACATATTTTCTAACACCCAAATGGATAAAAATGTTTCTATGTATTCTAAAGCTACTATTTTCTCTAATGTGCTCTTGCAGATTTAAGTTAAAGCTAACAAGGTTGCACTTGAGGTGGCTAACCTTTAGGTGCTTTTGGATCATTGGGGAAATTCCCTATGTATTATGGCTTGGGTTCCCACTTCACCCACTTCCTCTCATGGTCAGTCACCCTCTCGGGGCTGGTAGCGGAGTGGCTCTGCTCACCCCTTCTCTTAGTCTCCTCTTCAACGTGGTTCCCTCCCTCCTCGATGATCTTGTTCTCCTCCTTTGTGGGGTGGCCAGGGGTGGCCCTATAGAGGAGAAATGGGGATCAGTGGTAGTGGCTCCAAGTGGTCATCCTATAATATTCCTACTAGTGACTCTAGTTGGCTAAACTCTAGTAAATGTTTTCCACATCTAGCGCTTGCAATCTTTCCTTGGCATGAGGACAAAGAAGATAAAGAAAAAGATGTTGATGATGGCTAGGGTTCTCCTCCAAATGTCACTCCAGACCCTGTTGATGTACGGGGGAAGAACTTGGATGATAGAGACCCTCCTGGCTCTATTGGTATTGCTTTACCTGCTTAATGGCCTTTTTATGTTTGTAATCTTGGAATTTTGGGCTAGGCCCATGTGACTATTGGGTTTTTGGTTTTCTGGGCATTTCACATATGACTCTGAGGGTGTGCCTTCTTACCACCCACCCTTTTTTATGAATATGTATTTTAATATTTATATTTAATATAGAGTAGTGCCTATTCATCAAAAACAAAAAAAATAAGAACAAAGAAAAAAAGTATAAAATCACACAAAAAAAACATTAAAAAGTGCAAAGTATGATATTTTCACCTTACAAGTAGGAAGGAGAAAACTCCAAATATAAAATAAAACTTGTTTTGTTAATATTCTAAATATAACCTAACTTTCTTGTGAGACTACTTTTCCAAAATAATTATCACAAGGCCATTTTTCTCTTATATGCACTAAAATAATATTTTGGGCAACAAAGTATTTGAATGTGAAAGCATTATTTTTAATATTAATTGTTAAATAAAATACATCATATATGATGTCATCCTTGCAAGTCTTATGTTAAGAGTTCGAAAAGTTCCATGGAATTTCCATGAATTTTTGGAGGTGGCATGACTGAGGGGAGGGAGGTTTTAGGCCCATCAGTATCGCCCACCCTTTCTATTGTCTTCATAGATACCGTGGAAAAGGGGGGGCCCACTTACTTTCAATTTCATGGACCCACAAGTTTTTATTTAGTTTATTTTTTTAATTTATATTTTTATAAGAAAGATTAAGGTATAGATGAATAACTTGGATGTTTCAAAATAAATTTTGTCCAATTAAGGGATAGCTTTCAAATTGGTATAAGGCAAATTAAAAAAAGATATGGAGGTGAATTTTTAATTTTTAATTTGTTTGTATTTATTTTGATTAATAGTCATAATTTTTCAGAGTTCATGAGTAAATAAAGTGTAGAGATATTTGGATTGAAATTGCATATGATTTTTTTACATCAATTATTTTATATCATGTTTCATGATCCATTCTCTTTTGTCTATCTGTTAATCATCTCAATGATGGATCATGGAGCATGATCTCAAATGTTGGTGTTAAAAAATCATACATAGTTTCAATCTTGAAATTTCCACTTTATTTATTTTGATTATTTTTTTTATGCAATAGTTGAGTTTTTAATTTTTGTATTTTATGTAATAATTAACTTAAGTGTGATTAGAATTTGTTTCTATTTCTCTAATTTTCAAATTTAGTTTTTAATTTCATGTTTTAATTATTAAGTAAATATTGTTAGGATGATCCTTAAACCTTGTTTAGGGCCCTATATTTTCCAAAATCAAATTTAAATGTGGGCCCAAGTACACTTGATTCCAGCTAGTAGTTATTTATCAATTCATGTGTGCAATATTTAAACTTGAATGCTATAGTGTTGTATGAAATATCAAAATCTTAGGTCATTTAGACATCAAATGTGATCCATCCATCTATTGACCTATCCATTGTTGCAAGTATGATGGTGTTCTCATTGATGTCAATACGATTTCTATTGATTGGTGTTATCATTGATTTCAACTATGGGATGAAGATGTTGAGGATATTGAGAAAATTGTGAAAATGAGGAAAATAGGTTGTACATGTCTAGTTGAGACCTTGAGGAAGTGTTGTGAGTACATGGATCTATTCTTTTGTTGTAGATTCTGAAGGTGATTTGGAATGAAGTAATGAGCTGAGATGATTTCTTTGGTACTTCGTTTCCAAGTGCTTTTGAGAAAATTTAATAAACATAGTAAATTGTGTTGTGCAAATGCTCATAGTGTGCTTTGGAATTGTGATCCAAATTCTTTTTGTGTTGATGATATGCATGTGCAAATCTTATAGGTTATTTAGGGTTGATAGAGGTTTCTATATTCAAAATTTGGGTTTTTGGATCATTGTACAGTGCGAGAAATTTTCACCAATGTGTGAACTAGTTGTTGAGTGATGTTTTATATGGTCTGGGAGAAATTTATTTGCTCCTTGTTTCTCTATTGTTTGGCTTTAGGTTGTGCAGATTTAGGAAGATGATTATAATGGTTTTATCTTTCTGCATTCAAGTTTTTACTTGATTTGGTGCAGTACAACGAGAGTTTTATTTATCAGTATGCAAATAAGGGTTAGCAATTTTTCTAAATTGAAGTAGTTTTTGATGCGATATTGGATGAATTTTTTGATGAATATTAAGTAGTTCATGGACTATTCTAGATTTAATTCAAGTGAATTATGTTGTCTATAACTTTTAGCTTGGTTTAAGGAAGTGTGTACTTAATGGTTATGGTGTTTTGAACCGGTGTTGTCTGACCTTATGTTTAACACTACATGTGAGGCTTGTGGAAGCATATTGAAGTGTGTTGAGATCTACTTGGGTCCTAATTAAGGATTTATGTAGGTAATTTTTCATTCCTTTCCAGCATGGGAATATTTAGGTGCTGACCTATTTCAAATTTGAATGTAAAATGACTAGTGGCTGACATTTTAGAAGGTTTTTGAGGTAGAGCTTGATATAAATATGTATGGTGTTAATGTAGGAGGGTGAATGAAAGAGTAAGAAGAAAGATAGATTCAAGTAATGTGTGTGATTTGAATTTTAGTAGAGTAATGCAAACTTCATGCTAGGGTTCCTGAAGGTAGTGAGCTGAAGGCATCCAAAATAGTTCATGTGAGACTAAAAAAGTGTGTGAGAAATTGTGGAGGACCCATTGTTGCATTGATAAGTGTTTTCTATGTGTAAAATTATTTTTCTACATTCTTCTATTATTTATATGGTAGTGAACCCTATCTTGAGCCTTTTGGAAAAAATTTATTATTCTAGTAGTGAGCTCCTTTTTATAGGTTTTGCTATTAATTATATTGTGATTTAATCCTCACCATGTGTTTTCGCTCATTAGGTTTTCCATGTAAATCCGATTTTCTCATTTGTATGGTGTTGTAATTTTAGTTTATTTAATCTACATTTCATTTTTAATCAATCTAACATAATAAGGTTTTAATGAATTCTTTTGGATCTAATTACTGTTGAGGGTTTTGACGGTTTAATTTACTAGAACTGATTCACCCCTTCTCAGTTGTCTTGTTCATTTTGACAACCACCACTTAAGGGAATCTAATATGCATATGTAGATATACATAGGTATTTAAATAATTCTTGGAATTCATTTGAACCTATTTATGTTAAGAGAGGTGTCTCAACCTTGCATCTTAGTCTTAATAACAAAAAAATGGAACTTTTAGGCTATATGACACAAAAATACAAATTTTAGGGTTCTAGAGATTGATTTTGGCCCTAAAAAAATGTCAAAATAGGTATCAACTAGAGAAAGTTGGTTATAGCAACATGAATCTCTTTGAAATCTTCAATTTAAGAAAAAATCTTAATCGATTTTTTAGATTAATAGTTATAGCCTCTAGAAGTTGGGCCTCCTATATTGAAAATGTAAAATATCTATATAAGAGAGTTGTAATGGGATTACACTTGTTGTCCAACTTATGATACATGTTATAACATGTCATAAGACATATTTTAATGGACATAATGGATTCAAAATGGAGTGCACAATTTGGTTAGTGGATTATTATGAGCTTATGGACTCACCATTAGATTTGGGCATTGGATTTTGACTAGAGATTTGGACATTATACTTTTGGTAGTTTTAGCCAATGGTTTCCTAGTTACCACATGAATCCATGTATTTTCTTGATGCCATTGTATACCAATTAAAAATCAATTAAATTGAAAGGAAGTAGAGGTGTGTAATGCACTTACTACACCAATCTATGGAAGGAGGTCTATGTAAAAAGTAAATTTAAGATACAATTACAAAGAAGTAAACACAAGAGTAATACACCATAACATAGTGATTTATATGTGGAAAACCATTTTTAAAAGAAAACCCACACTCCAAAGAAACTCAATATATTATTCAACATTCAAAAAGTTATAATACACTTTTAGTAGCTAAGATTTTATAAGAGGATCATATCAACAAGAGATTTGGAGAAATTAAGGAAACATGAAATTAACTATAAAATTTACTACGAAACCTCCATCTCAAGTACCCCATAAATAATTGAATCAATACATGAACTATTTGGGTCCTACTAGTGATTCTTAGCACTACCTAGTATAAGTACACATAGGAACACATATTTTTCAAGACTAGAAGTACACATTTTAAGGCCATAGAGAAGGTTTAGGACCATAATTTTCTAAATCAAGACTAACCATATAGTTCTTAACCCTAATAGAGTACACATTAACCTCTAATACATAAAAGCTTTATTATCACATATTGATAACATGTGATCTATAAAATTAAAAGGTTATGGTTCTTGTGTTCACCAACAATAGATTTATATGTCAACTTATTATTGTAAACTTTAAGATCTAATGTCTACCATCTAAAAGAGAATGAAAATATAATATAAACATCAACATCTCACAACATGAAAACATTTGAAAAAAATCACAAACACACAATATTAAAAAAAAAATGCCAAGATTTCCATGGAAATGTCCTAATTGGGTGAAAAAATCTACCAAGATGGGTCTATTCTCACCTCTCCATTTCCCATACAACAAACGTGTAAAAAATAATGATAATACAAAATAAGATCGAGAATGTAATTTTATTAAGTTTGTGGTCTTAATTTAAGAGGGAAATCCTCTCAATGGAGTATAAATTTTAATTACAATAATCAAGATGCCTCTTTCTTACCAAAATAGAGCTAAAAACTATAGAAAACTACTAATATCCCATGCATGTGTGATAATAAATTTATTCTAACTAGCTAATTAGGTGACTTACAAAGTAGCTCTTTGCATTGCCCCCTTCAAAAAAAGTGTCTCAAAATGTGACCTATGAAAATTTCTATTCATTCCCACATTAGGTCTTAAATTTGCATGACTTTCCATTGCACCAAAAACTCACTAATCATGTGAGTGCAAATTTGACCCTCAAAAGTTTCTAAAATAGCTAAATATTCTAAAAAGTGTGATTTGTATTCATCCAATGTTAGAAGATATGTTTTCACCCTCATTTTCTAGCCAATATATTTCTTGAGGGAAGACACTTAGGTTAGGTAGATCTTTGTATAAAGTGAAAGGGATAGCTAGAAGATAGCCTCCCCAACATGTTTGATTACTGGATAAGGGCCACAAATTTGGGACCCACCTTGTTGCAATAAAAATATTATTTACTGGATTGTAGATGAAAAAGGAAAAATCACCCACTTCAAATATCTACATAGAGTTACGCTAATATCTTGTTTCTTCATGTGGTTTTGTTCTTGTTATAAATTCTCCTTAAGGTTTTTGAGAAATTGTTCTTTATGAGATAAGGAATTATGAACAAGCTACACCTTGGAACTTATTGGAGCATACAAATATAGATAAGATCGAGGATTTTAATATGAAGCTTCATATGGGATCCATTTAGCTATGGAATTATAAGTGGTAATGTACCACCATTTTTCTAAAGGAAAATATCTAGCCCACTATAATTTTTAATTTTTTGGTCAGTAATAAGAGTTTTATATTTCCTGATTACATCATTCTTCCAGTTTTCATCCAATCACCAAAAAAACAATTTCCAGTAGAAAATTTCAAACAAGAAACACCTTAATGTGTAAAACCAACACCACTAAACCAATGTTCCCCTACAACAACATAAACACTAGAAAGCCTACTATAAACAACCATAACCTAGAAAGAATTCTTCTATCCTAGAACAAAAAAAACATCCCCCAACTTTGATAGTGTCTATCCATTAACAAAACAAAAATTAAAATCTACAAAATATGGAATTCAAAACACAATTTAAAAGCACAGGAGTCTGCTCCCACCAACCTACGCTTCTTGGATTCATTTCCGCCTTCCCAGTCTCTTGTGTCCTCTACTTATTTTGGTGCTTCCCTTTCTTTTTCCGGTGGCATTTTACCTTCCTCCCGTTCATCTCTATGCCCTGCAATTCCTCCTTCGCCAGTACTATCACTTCTTGTACTTCCATTAGCTCGATGAAGAGCTTAAGCACTTTCCATCTAAGTCGAGCCTCCTCTCTGCAAACAATATATCTTCATGGATGATTGTTTGCATTACCTTTCTCATTGTTTCTATCATTTCACCCAAGTCTAATCCCCACATAACTATCAATGAATAGATATCCATATTCATCCCATATTTGTGTATGAGGATTCTAAAATTCCTACCCAAAATCATTCTCACACTTTTCCTTAACGTGCCATCCTCGAAAAAAATAATCCCATCAATCATTTCTCTGATGCATTGCCATGGAAGGGACTCAATTGCCTCCTCAAGAGGAAGGTGAAATTGGCTTCCATTAGATCTCTAGTTAACCAATACTATCACTATTGTTCTCTGCTGTAGAGCCTTCTTTACCATGCAAGAGCATAAATGAATACATAAAGACCAAGGGTAGGGGGATAAAATCCTTCTTGAAGTTCACACTCCAAAATGAATGCAACATGTACTACAGAGCCATCGCTCATCATCCTTGCATTTCTCTTGTCATTTCATGACGGCTTTAAAATTCATACCATCTTTCTCATTAAATTTAGCATACCTAATCTATGTCTCCATTTACTCTGTGAGGTTCACATTTCTCACGTCTTCAAGTTTAAATTCCCCAATCTCTTTAAATGTTAATTTCCATTTGGATAGGATATCAGCTTCAACATCACCCACTCTTCTTATGTAGCTCAACGAAAAAATTCTCACATGTGGATAATTCTTCTCTAATCCTCACAATTACATTTTGAAGGTTCCAAGCACTAATTTCCTCTTTCATCACTACTTGGACAACTATGAACAAGTCCCCTTCTAAGTGAATCTTAGTTGCTCCTAAAAATTTTGCACATTTAATTGCTAGTAATGATGCCGAGTCTTCTGCTTCGTTATTTGTACCATCCATCAACTTCTTCATGCCTAATTGTACAACATCTCCCTTCCAATCCCAAATTATAAATCCTACCCCTGATGGTCTAGGGTTCCCCTTTGAAGCCCCATAAAAATTTGTTTTCCACCAGCCTTCCAAAGGTCTTTCCCTAATCACTTCCATTGACTCCTTAAAAATTGGTTTAACCCAACCTGGCCCCTTAACAAGCTAGCCCACTATCATTTTTGATCGAGCACAAAACAATAAAGCTAAGTTTACAAGCATTTATTAACAATATTTATTTGACCATTTTTCTAAGGATGATATGTTGAAATTGTTTTAGTTAAATACTATGTAACTTAAACAAAACCTACAAAAAAATTTTGAAGGTAGGATCATTACCATTTACAATGGAACATGGAATTTCATGTAGCTTGAAAATACTATCCAATAATAATTATGCTATCATTGTTGAGGTGTAGGAGTGTGGGAGGAACAAGAAATAGTTGACTTAGTTAGGTAGTACATAGGTGTTCGAATATGTGTCATTAACCTTGAAATCTTAATTTTCATTTGTTTATTAAACACCCACATAACTAGGGCATCCCACTTAGAGTGACACTATGTATTACTTTTAATTTATCACTCTCACTTAGTGCCATATAAGTTTGTAAATGTAACTATTACAACTTGTAAGGTTTTTACAAGTTTTTGAAATATAAAATTCATGAAGAGGGGTAGCTAAGTATGGACTAAGAGAAAATTTATCCTATGCACTAAAAATATGGTATCCAATACCACAAACATATAGTGGTGTAGGAAAGATAATAATTAACCAAAAAATATAGGTGAAATGAGCATGAAGATCACCATAAAAAAGTCAATAAAAAAGGTAAAGGTACATCATGATAAAAATCATGACATCATCATTCTATTCATTTTATTAATACCAAAAAATATTAGGAATGAATGGATATAAAAGAATATTATTAAATAAAGTGTGTTCATGCTTACAATCAATAATACACAAATCTAAAAATAATTTATGAAGCGTGTAATAAACTTGGATTTCAAATATTTGAAGTAAACCATCTACAAATATCCATTGAAGCTTGTAATATTATAATGGAGGAAAAATATTATTATCGAAAACTTGAAATCTAAAAACATAATCCTTAATTACCTATTTTTCCTTATGTTTTCATTACATGCTTGAGAGATAAACATCATAACATGTTTTGAAGCACTTCATTTATTGTAAGGGAATAATATATGAATGTTTTTGTAAGAAAAAAATGGAATAACATTAATCATTTATAGTTACGTCAAATCATTATTTATTTATTTAAATAATCATTTATAATGCAAATATGGACACCATCAATAAAAAGGATATGTATTAACCAAATATCCATATAGGTATACATCAATATATGTCGATATAAGTATAAAATTTATACAAAAACAACATATAGGCTTACATTAATTCCATATGGGCATGCAATGTCACATATATGTGTATAGGAGTGAATTTTCACCCTTAATGCAAATTCCCATTTTACCCTTCCTCACTTTAGAAAACCAAATTTGGAAGCTACATTCCACATAACCTCGATGCCCTCTTTCCACTTGGCACCTATTTTGAGCTCCGGTGGAGGAATAACTATCAAGGATTCTCGTCCGACGCGCAAACATTCATGTAGCGCACTTATGTCCCTATCAGATTCCTATGGTTGGAGCTTGTAGAGGCATTACACTTCCCATTGGAAGTCGACTTGTAATGCCCTCTTCGACCGACCGACCTGAATATGGCTATTTCCTTCACTTTTTCCTTCATATTCAATATTCCTTCATTCATTTCAGAGGCTAGACAATCTCATCTACAAATTCAAGCATTCACTTCAAGAATTCTTGCACTCCATAGCAGCAATTACATCACTCCATCAACTCAGTAGAGCAAGTGTAGAGAAATACCATTGAAGTAGAGGATTGATTTCCTCTCATTTTCTCCCCCATTATCCTTGAGCGCTCTTGGTGGAGGTGGTAATATTTCTAATCCTCCCCTCTATTATTTGGTTGAGTAAGCACATTACTATTTTGTAGTGTTTTAGTGTTCTTTGCTTTCATTTCCATCTTTATCATACTATTTCTTTATCATTGCAAACTTGGTTGTTTGTGGAGGTGGAAAAACAAAAATGAGGGTTTGTCTGAAGTAGACCCCTATACAGCCCCCCCAATAATTTTCCTCTTTATTGTGTGTAGGTGGATGTGCTATATGGAGCTAGTTGGTGAACAAGATTTTGTGTTAGTTTGTTTTCGAGTGGTTAGACCTTGTCTTTCTATTCCTCTGGCCGTACGAATGCTAGCGCACGTAAGAAACACTAGTACATTGTGTTTTCATCCTAGAACCATGATTCTATCCTCTAATAGAGAGCTATTTGAGACACAGATTTGACCACAAAAACCAACTCGCCTAGTCCCCTCTCAAATCTCGGGTCTACAGAGTGATCAAAGGATCTTACAGTCCTCATCATTCTCATCCAATATTTCCTAACACTTCCTTAAATTGAGGTATGTTAGGGCAACCTACTACTCTCGACCCTCCATGACCTAGGGCATTGATGTGGTTGCTCCCCCTCTCTTACAATTTTGATGAACCTGATGTGAACCAACATCTATTCATTTTTTAGTGTGTTGATCTCTTCCTCTTGTACCCTTTGATCATTGTATCCCTATGTGTTGTGAAGTTTTATGAGAATCATAACCCACTCCATGACGTATGGGTATATTGTTAAGATAATTCTATGACACCTTTCAATGGAGAAGACGAAGGTAACTTCTAATTTCTCTATAGGCATTTTGTTCAGTTTTGTGATTGGCCTTACTACTCAAGAGAAGGTGTCACGGGGCGAGTCAAGATTCTTTAATGAAACTGACCACATCCCTACTCCTCTTGCTTCACCTACATCATCTTCCATAGATGAGTGTGAAGCTATCTATATCCCTTCTAAATATGTCACTAGTCTAAGAAAAGGGTTGGGTTCTTTGGAAAATCACTTAGAGAAAAAACCAAAACTGGGTAGGGCTACTAAAGTTATCAGTGGAATAAAATATATGGTAGGAAAATACCGAATAGGTGTAGAAATCTTGGCTAGTCTCATTGGTCTGGTTGAAGTGTGCACCCCTTCGAACAATAGTAGCATGATACGAGGTGGCCCCTTCGAGGAACATGAGAGACAGTTAGGAGTGTCAATGCCTCCCAAATCCATGTACATGTCTGACACAATCCATTTGATTAGTATCCCTGCTACTTCTAAAAGATCTAAAATTGTCAAAGTAAACAAAAACCCTATGGTCTTTCACTTCACCTCTCTTGTCACCTTCGGTGGTGGAGGATTTGGTGGGATAGTTGGTGGAGGATTTAGTGGCGGTAGCTTTGGTGGTAGAGGTGGCACTACTAGAAGTGGTTATGGAGGAGATCATAGTAGTGGCAATGGCTTCAGAAGAGGTCACGTTGGTGGTGGTAACATCGATGGTAGCTCTAGTGGTAGTTATGGTGGTGGTTCTAGTGGTGGCAGTTCCACTAGTCCCATATCTTCTAACAACCCAATTTTGAACACCCTTCTTCAAAACATGGGGAAGATGCAGAACTAGCTGGTGAACCTTTCCCAAGCCTTTACCCAACCTATCTTCTAGCCCTTCTTCCAACATAGTCCCTTTTTAGTAGCGATCTTAAACACTCCTTTCTCACAAGGGATGTAGATTCCTATATTTGAGAAATATGGCAACAAAGGGGACCCACAAATGCATGTGTCCTCCTTTAATGCATTATGTATAGACTTATTACATCATGATGCAATGATGGAAAAAATATTCCCTTGATCTCTCAGGGACACATCACTCGAGTGGTACTATTCCTTGCCTAAAAATTCCATCTTTACGTTCAATCAACTTTTGAACCAGTTCCTGTGATAGTTCCAAGACAACATCAGACCTAAGATGACCTTCACTGACCTTGTCCAATGTAAACAAGGGGATAACAAGAATATTACCAATTTATATAGTACAGTATTAGGTTATCATTTCACAAATCTTGTACCCATTACCAAACTCTGATGTGAAGAAGGTGTTCATAGGGAACTTACAAAATTCTTGGCAAGAGAAGTTTTCCCTTATGAAATACCCTTCCTTCACACATTTATGTGCAGCCCTACAGAAGTATCAATAGATGGTGGTTCAGTTCGAGGGACCTTCCTTGTGCTCCCATCCTGAAGGGAAGTCCATTGTATTAATCTCTAGAAAAAGGAAAATTTGTTGCGAATGTAGTAGCCGCTGTGGATAACAACGGCCTCGGACATGACTGAAAATTCATAAAGTTATCAGAATCTTATTCCTCCATCTTACAAAAGTTGCTAAAAAATAAGATCATTAACATGCCAAGTCCTAAACCTATTAGGGAACCTTACCCTAGCTAGTATCACAAAGTGTGATCTGAAATTTTGATGAAAAACCTCACACACAATCAAAGCCAGAAGCAATAGAATTACATTCTAAATGGATTGTGGAAACCCTACCCTAGTTGGTATGAAGCAAATGCCTATTTTCAGTACCATTGAGTTAACATATATGAAACCAAACGTTGCATGTGCTTGCATTATGAGATACAGGATTTTATTGAGGATGGTACCATTTGTATCAATGGAAGCAAAAAAAATACAAACAAATCAATGGCGAAAGCTAATAGTGAATTACAGATATACACGAACCCATTTTCATCACATTCAACTAACATGATTATCGATCCCTTTGATTTTTTTACCTAGCCTAAAGTGTATGTTAACATGGTTACTATTACTCCTCCTCATCTTGTGATCGGTTCAACAGATATAACATTCAATTTGCAAGATGTATCGACAAACAATAAACCTTCTCCACTTTACATTCCCACTCGCCTCAATGGTAACATTGTGACAGGGGTCTTAGTCAACCTTGCCAGTGGAGTGAATGTCATTATGAAGGAGACTCTATTATTAAATTCCTTGCAAAGGTAGAAATACGAAAAAATTAATTCCATCATCTATACACATGATGGCCTTGCTCTTACACCCTATGCATCGATAACGTTGTCCATCCTAGTTAGACCTAGGAATGTAGACACAATTTTTGATGTCATTTCAAAGTCAGACCTATTCAGGTTGAAGTTAGGTATATCCTAGCTAGCTTCTGTGAATGTGATCACCTCTATAATTCAAAAGTGTTTAAATTTCTCCCATGTAGGTGTCATACACGTAGTGTATGACACTATATACCGGCCCATGGTATCTCATGGGGGATATTCATTGGATCAGTTGGCCTATTCCAGTTGGTCTGATTCCTCCAAGAATGAACCTAATTTATAAGAATTATGTAAATTATAAAACTAGGGTCAAGAGATAGCTGAAACTGACCCTTCCTATAGTAGAACAACTAGCTACCTCCTCTTCTCAGAAGGGAAAGGAGATGCTCAATCCTTCTCGAGTTGCCTCGTCCACTCATCTTTCTTGGGAGGAGTATTGGATGAGTAAGCCTAGCCTTTACCCACTGAGTTTGATGGTGTCGACTTGGTGTAGAACCAAGATCAGGATATCGAATCTCCCTACCAAGCCTCTGGGAACTTGGTACTATTTGTACTATAGGCAAAAAGCCCCTCGTGGGGAATCCTCCATGGCCTCCTACCGCCCCTGCTTCTAAAGCAATGAACAAGAAGAGGCCCACTTCAAGGTGTTGGAGATGACTTCCAGTACTATTTCCAAACCTATCCCTCCTACTCCCGTGCAAGATTTTTTCCCTCCACTAGAAACAAATATGGAGGAAACTTGCATTGTTGAATAGGATCCTTCCATTCCTCCACAAACTCCAGACTCTAGTTCAAAGAGTCATAGAAATCGGATACATGTGAGCACAAGCGCCAAAAAAAGGCTCTCCTACCTGAGCAGGCCACCTCATAGAGGAAGGAAGAGGAGATAACTGTCCCTCCTTCAAGGAATTATACTCCATCCTCCTCTCTCCTCCCTTTTGTTCCCATTCAAACTAGCTTTGTATCACTTTTGACTTTTGTTGCAAATGCAAATGCACCTGACCATAGAAAGGTGTAGGTGTTCATCACTCCTTTGATGGATCCACCATTGTTGACATCCATTCTAGATGTCCCACATTTCCCAAATCTCATAGATATGATTAATACCTCGGTCATATTTACTGTGATTCTTTCCTCCTCTTCCTCTACCCTTCTTGCCTCATCTATGGGGATTTAACCTCCTTCAGTGAAGAAGAAGATAGACAAAGATCCTTCAAGAAATAGTGGATGTAATAAGAGCCCACCTTCTCTGAAAGGTGGTCCC
Source organism: Sequoiadendron giganteum (assembly GCA_007115665.2). NCBI lineage: Eukaryota > Viridiplantae > Streptophyta > Pinopsida > Cupressales > Cupressaceae > Sequoiadendron > Sequoiadendron giganteum. Next base: position 410,796,639 of record CM021107.1, read on the forward strand.
GCACTGACTTGTTCTATCCTAGTAATGGAACCAACCCTAGCCTACTCCAAATTTGTCACTACTCCCAAGTCTCTCAATGAGTTTAGTGGTGAACCTCAAGTGTGATCTCCTATTTCCGTCAAGGTGAAACATGGAACTATTGTTAAGTGCATGTTTAACTCAATGGATGAAGTTCTTAACTTGTTAATGATCTTCACAAAGTCATTGACCTTAGACCAACAAGAGTTGAGCGACAGAGGCCTCACAGGTCCTTCCTCCTTAGCCCTTGTTGTGGGAGGGTCGAAAGCTCCTCCCCTTAACATTCCACCACTATAGGCTTGTCCTCCTTCCCCCTATGATCATCTAGAGTGGGAATTTGATGACCTCTTGGTTGACCAGTGTTAGGGGGAGACCTCCTCTTGATCTTTAGATTAAATGTGTGTGTGGTGATGTGTGCCTAGATGAACCTCATCACCCTTGTTGGTTCTTAGATACAGGCATGGTGTTTGTGTTGTAAAACTTCTTCTATTTTTTTCATCATTCTTCCATGTTTGTGATTGAATTTCAGTAAATTGGGGATGATGAAAAGAGTTGGGGGCCTTTAGGCTTCCCTTCCATGTTGACCCAATTTTTTATTTTTACTTTGTTTCTTGTACATTCATTCTGACCCGATTGGGGATTGATAATATTTTACCTTGCACTGCGGTTACCTACTATTTATATAAGCAAGAACATATCTGACCCTATGAAACTAGATCCCCCTATGCCCTTTGTTCATGTTCTCTTTCCTTTTGCTTTAATTTTATCTTTCTCTCTTCTTTTCTTGAGTTATCCCTCTCATGTGTGACAAAACCACCTCTACATCACCTTGGATCTTTAGAAAATACATCTGTGGTCAATAAATATTTTCTCAAAATCCTTCACACACCTCTTTGTTAGAATTGCATTCTCGACTTGAAACCCTAATTCATCATGGGTTCACAAACAAAGGACTTGGAAAAATTCCTCCGAAGTGGGAACACCTTTGATCTTCCCCTCACGGGGGGGCATATTCTTCCTTTCAAATTCCTTGATGATGAATCGATTTAAGAAATAAGACACTAGCTTTTGAACAAAACATCCCTTGAGTGGACCCTCTCTTTTTATGCAAGGTTCCCAAGGATCCCCTTTGAAAGTTTTTTATCTCAAGAAAATCCTTGCATCTAGCTCATGGGCAGCCCGGCTAAACCTGCTTCACATCTTTACATCTAGCTTGGAGCCAACATAATTAGACCTTTCTTTCAAATAATGTGTCCCTTGAGTGGAACTCTCTTCCTTTTGAAGGGTTCCCGAGGGACCCCTTTGAAATTTTTCTAACCTATCAATGGTCTGCATAACTATTCGCTTACTTGCCTACATGGCTGCTTCTTGACATTTTTTATCTTGTGAGTAAACATTTCTCTACCTTTTGACTCTGCAGAGTCCACTTTTCTTGGTATCTCTCATGTGAGATTTCTTGGGGGATACATTCCTTGCAAGTCTATGGTTCTATAAGGCACTTTTCTCAGTTTCCCTCATGTGAGAGTTCATGGGGGATACCTTCCTTGTAGGTCTACATGTCTATACGGTTATTTTCTTGGTTTCCCTCATGTGAGAGTTCTTGGGGGATACCTTCCTTGTAGGTCTGCGGTTCTATAAGTAACTTTTCTTGGTTCCCCTCATGTGAGATTTCTTGGGAGATACCTTGTAGATCTGTGGGTCTGTAAGGCACTTTTATTTCTTTAGCTTCATTTTTCTATGGAGTTGTGAAGTCCTTTGCTTGTCCCGCACTCTCGAGTTTTCCAGATCACAGTTTTCTTCCTCGATGGTTTGAGTATAAATTTCTAACCCTACTAATTCTTCTATCTAATTTACCAAAGCACTCATCAGTATTCATTCTTACTAAAGTGGGGGACAAATGTATAGGAGCGAATTTGCACCCCTAATGCAAATTCCTCTTTTACCCTTCCTCACTTTAGAAAACCAAATTTGAAGGCTAACATCTACATAAGCCTACTGTCCTCATTCCACTTGGTGCCTATTTTGAGCATCGGTCGAGGAATAACTATTGATGACATCCACATGGCATGTAGACGTATGTGTGGCATGCTTATGTCCCTGGCATATTCTTGTGGCTAGAGCCTACAAAGGCATTATGCTTCCCATTGGAAGTTGACTTGTAATGCCCTCTTCGGCCGACCAACCTGAATATGGCCATTTCCTTCACTATTTCTTTCAAATCCAATATTCCTTCATTCATTTCAGAGGCTAGCCAATCTCATCTATAGATTCAAGCATTCAAGCAACATTCTTGCACTCTATAGCATTAATTTCATCACTCCATCAACTTAGGAGAGAAAGTGTACAATAACACCATTGCAATAGAGACTTAAGTTTCTCTAATTTTCTTGCCCATTAGCCTTGAGCGCTCTTGGTGGAGGTGGTAAGCTTTCTACTCCTCTCCTCTATTATTTGGTTGAGTAAGCACATTAATGTTTTGTAGTGTTTTAGTGTTCTTTGCTTGCATTTTCTATTTTATCATACTATTTCTCTATCGTTACTAAATTGGTTGTCCGTGGAGATGGAACATCAGAACAAGGGTTTGACTCAGGTAGACCTCTATACAACCCTCCCAACAATTTTCCTCTTTGTTGTGTGTAGGTGAATGTGCTTCGTGGAGATAAATCATGAACAATGTTTTGTGTGAGATCATTCTTGTCACCCTAGTGTTAATCTATTTGTTTTATCACAATTTTTTATATGTTTCTTACTTCATAGTATTATTTTTTTCACTTAGAAACCATTAACTAGGTTGTTAGTTTTTCTTATAGCGGTTAGACCTTATCTTTCTAGTCCTATAGCAGTACGGACGCCAACACACCTAAGAGATTCCAATGCGTCGTGTTGTCGTCCAAGAACCATGATTTTGTCCTCTAACAAAGAGCCATATTTGAGACACACAACTGATCTTGAAAGCCGACTCACCTAGTCCCCTCTCAAATCTTGGGTCTACAGAGTGATCAAAGGATCTTCTAGTCCTCATCATTCTCATCCCGCATTTCCTAACACTTCCTAAAATTGAGGTAAGTTAGGGCAGCCTACTACTCTTGGCCCTCTATGACCTAGGGCCTTGACATGGTTGGTCCCCCTCTCTTACAATATGCAATATAAAATATATGTTCAAAAATTCCATATAGGCATACAATAAATGACCCTAGAATAGATAGTCATTTCCCTCTAGGTGAAGGAAACAGATCATGAGTGGCCTTTGATCATCGAGGGGATGGATATTCCTATGATGGTGGTCTACTTCAAATTCATTCACATGATCTCTTGTTTAAATATTCATGGAGCCACACCTATCACAATAAAATTATAGACTATATAGACATTACATTATAAAATGAAATATTTAACAAAATAATCACTTACTGCAATCAAATGATCTCTCTCCTCATCAAAGAAATGATTCACTCATGCTCTAGTATTATGAAGTCCTATGGAAACCATCCAAATATAAATTAAACTAGAAATAAATAATCATTTGATTTTTCAATAATAGACAGCTAAAGAAATGCATATAATGTGAACTTTACTAATCTACCTCATACCTCTTTGAAAGGCATCGAGCTCGCTATTGTTGTACTAACACCATTCTCCACTATCCTAACAATAGAAAGAGGAGTGTCTACTTGTATCAGTTGAAAATAAAACATTATTCCATTACCAAAACTATAAACTTATGACTATATTTTAGAAATAAATATTGATTTCTAAATTGGTTAAGGGGATCAAATTATTTTTTGGTCAAAATGGTTTCAATTTGTGTCTTCCTACTAACAAGTGTTGTAATCTCATAGTGGTTGTTAATGTGTACATCCTTATTTATGACTTTAATTATTGATAGTGTATGGGTCCCTATGCATATTTTTATGATATCATAAATAACTATGTTTCAATGTATCCTTTATTTACAATAGTGAGACCATTTTCAATAAGGTGAACAATTGGATGCATCCCCTATTGAATTTAATGACCAAGTGTCACATATTTCAAGGATGGTGAATTTCATGGCTTATAATGTATTACATAGTCAAAAGAATCTTGAGTACTTATTGAACTATATATTGCTTCATAGTTTAATAGGTGGTTATTGGACTATCATGTTAGTTTTAGTCTAGTTATGAATCCCATAAATATAGTGAATATGTCATAACAAGGGGATTTATTAGGATTTATTGTATCATGGCTAGATTAGAGTTTATATTTCACCATTGAATATTGAATACTTACTTGAGAATGTGATTTGGTTTTGTATAGGATGATGTTTACTAGAGAAAAAGAAACACTAAAATATTTTGAACCCAATACATTTTCATATGAATACCATTTTAGTATCACAACTTGAAATTTATGAGATATATAGGATTATGTAATATTTAGTGTGAGAAGTAGTGTATTTTTTGGGTTATAGTTGTGCGATCATAAACATGAAATTCTATGCTTCGTGTTTTGATTGAATGAAGACTTCATAATGTATCTTCACTATTTAATAGTGTCTGAGGGTAAAGAAAGTTTATATGTATATATATATATATATATATATTTAACACTATATAATACATGTATTTTTGTAACAAATAAATAAAGTTCATTGGGATAATGAGGTAAATAAATGTATCAAATTAAACTATATTGAGAAATGGAGATTCATGTTAAAAATAAAAGTTAATGGATATAGGATAGTTTAGCATTATCAAAAGGGATGAATGTTGAATTTAATGAAGATAGTGAAGATGTGTGTCATGATGAATAGATGTTCTACATAGTCATGTATGTGGGTCAATGTTATATAGGATTGGATTTGATGAATGATCCAAATCATATGAATTAGCCCTAGGTATTAATTTGTTGCCTAGAAAATTGATTATGAGTTTTGATGAAGATTTGTGTAAATAATATAATCACATAGACTAGTTAGGTTTGGTTGATGGAGGCCCCAAGAGGTAATTTACAATAAAGAGATCTATAGAAGGTGGATAATTAATTGATGCCACTAACCTATATTTTTGGAGGTCAACAACATAAAAAAATAAAATTCATAGATTATGAAGTACATAGAAACCTAAGATCAAATTAATTAAAAATTAAAAAGCATACTTACAAACTATCTAGAACCTTCAAGTCAATAAAAATTATTCAATTATGAAATACCATTTTTTTTTTTAAATTAAAAATAATTTGTATTACCTAAGTGAAGCTTCAATGACCACCTCCACTGCTATGTGTTGTAATTTAAGGTTCAAGATTAACCTATTTAACATCCAAAATGAGATATAAGAATACCATTCATATAACATTCAACTATTTACATGTATAATTTATAATTCTTTACTAGTTGCATACTTCTAAAGTAGACGTTTTCATGTAATAGGGAGGTGGAGGACCACTACAAATAGGGTGAACATTATGAACCTAAAATTTCATTATAATCATTCAACTAATTTATTTAATCTTGTATTTCAAAAATGAAATGCAATAAATTAAATTAAATGAATTTATTGGCATTTACCTGACCATCAAGGCCAAATGTGTCATCTAGGAGGGCATCTATCATCGTCATCTCATTAGCTAAATATGTACCCTGGGAACATGCATCATTACTATCCCCATGATTATAAACACAAAGTTACCCACAAGCCTAACATAGAACTCGAATCCTCGAATACTTGCCTGCCTCACCCTATGCTAGAGGACTAGTATGTTGTTTGATGCTTTGAGTGAGGGAACTAGTCAACTACAATGTATCCACCTCAACACTCTCCTTCAAAATGAAAGGGATAGTTACATGCTCATATACTAGTCTAGTGAGTGGTCTCCCTAGTTGTTGTGTGTCAATACATTCCCCCACTCTGTCCTGTGTAGAGCCCCCATCTCTACCCTGTAACTCTCGCATGTAAAAATAGTTTGGGATTTTATTGAGGACAAACTCACAATAGAGTTTCCTCAAAAAAATATTGTGGTACCTCATTTTTGTTGCATGGAGGATGTTCAAAAAACCATCCACCACCTTTCCCAAAAATAGTTCTTTATCCCTTGGTTGTTGCACCAATGGATACAGAACCTCTTCCATGTAGTATGTAAGGGTTGATTCATTTTAGGGTTCGTGAATAGTGCACACAAGTCAAATTTTGTAATTTTTTATTCTTTAACTTGATTATATGATAATTATTCTACATAAAATTGTATAAGCTCTCATCTTCTCTTAGAACATAATGATACCATAAGTGATCTCATATTTAATCAAATAAAATCATCTATTTCTTCCTAATGCATTAGAGTTAAAAGTGGATTTTAGTAATTATTGAAAGTTATTTAGTTATTTAAGGTAGAATGTAAATTAAATATTTTATTTATTTTTAGTAATTGTAATGTGATCTAAATTTCCTATAATATGTCTCCATGAAGTGTTTAAGATGATATAATATAGATAAATGAGTTATTAAATAATTCATGGTAAGAAGAAGCTACAAATACTTGCAACTAAGAGCTCCAGACATCAACTCCAAATAAGGATTTGAAGAAATTATGGGGAGATAAAGAAGACTCCTCCAAAATTCTAGCACATTCCAATATTGTTGAAAAATTAATGAGTATTAATCACTCCTAAATTGGTGGCTAAGCATGTAGTTCATGATTGCTCAAGAGATCTCTTCTGCCACATTATCTTTCAATAACTCAACTTATCAAAGCAATTAAGTGTCATTAATGATAGTGTAATGTTATTCAATACAATAAAAAAATATTTGGTCAAGAAAATTGAAGAATAATCCCTTCATTCACATGGATAATTGAAGGTTCCCTAAAAATTAGGCGCCCAAAAATTGTCAAAATGCGGTCTCAATAAAACAATGATATCTCCCTTATTTCTCAAAAATATTCAAAAATTAAAAATGAGATAGAAATTATATTGGAAGGGCTAAAAAAGCTTTTGAGAATTTGGCATGATTTGCATCAAAGAAGAAGTAGTATGTGACAAAAAATGACTGAGATAAAGGTGGCGAGATTAAAAGTAACTGCTCCAGAATGTTCCAAGTTTAATGAACGACCCCTCCAAAATAGGATATTAGATCCACATTCTTAGTGGATTGGTTGAGTAGATATGGAATATGAATTCTCTAAATATAATGTAAAAATTTGATCAAAGGGGCAGGGGGAATTAGAAAGGCTTGTTTTCGCCTGAGGAAATAGGATAGTTTCTAGTTTCATTTCAAGTAATGTATTTCCAAAATTTTTATAGTAAATTTGAATTCAAGAAAGCTTTTCATTTCCAAAAAAGTGTGAAGTAGTTGATCATTTTCAATCCATGCAAGTGTTCCTTATATTAGTTTCCTTTCATGAAATTTTCCTTTTATGCAAGCGTGTTCCAAAATAGGTTTGATTTCCACAAGTTAGATTGTTGAATACACTGTCAAGCAAGTTTTCTCCATTCTCTTTTGCATACATCCATGGAAACCACCTTGGATTGATATGTTAAATAATGAGGATTGATAAGTTAAATTATGGGTTCATTTCAATCCTCATCATTTAACTTATCAATCCAATGCAGTTTCCATGGATGTATGAAAAAGAGAATGGAGAAAACTTGCTTGACAATGTATTCAACAATCAAACTTGCGGAAATCAAACCTATTCTAGAGCACACTTGCATACAAGGAAAGTTTCATGAAAGGAAACTAATATAAGAAACACTTGCATGGATTGAAAAATTATAAACTACTGCACATTTTTATGAAAATGAAAAGCTTTCTTGAATTCAAATTACTCTAATTTAGAAATACATTGCTTGAAATGAAACTAGAAACTATCCTATTTCCTCATGCCAAAAGAAGCCTTTCTAATTCCCCAACCTCCTTTTGATCAACTTATTACATTGTATTTATAGAACTAAAATTCCATATCTACCCAACCAATCCACTAATAATGTGGATCCAATATCCTATTTTGGAGGGGTCATTCATTAAACTTGAAACATTCTGGAGCAATTACTTTTAATCTCACCACCTTTATCTCAATCATTTTTTTGTCTTGTACTGCTCCTTCCCTAATGAAAATCACACCAAATTCTCAAAAAAAAATTTAGCCCTTCCAATATAATTTCAAGATCATCTTGAATTTTTGAATTTTGTTGACAAATGAGGGAGATATCATTGTTTTATTGAGACTTCATTTTTGACAATTTTGGGGTGCCTGATTTTAGGGAACCTTCAGTTCTCCATGTGAATGAAGGGATTTTTCTTAGGTTTTCTTTACCAAATATTTTTTGATTATCTTGAATAAAATTCCACTATCATTAATTACACTTAATTTCTTTGATAAGTTGATTTATTGAAAGATAATGTGGCAAAAGAGATCTCTTGAGCTATCATGAACTACATGCTTAGCCACAAATTTAAGAGTCATTGATACTCATTAATTTTAGAACAATATTGGAATTTTTTGGAAGTCTCGAGGAGTCTTCTTTATCTTCCCATAATGTCTTCAAATCCTTGTCTGGAGTTGATGTTTGGAGCTCTTAGTTGCAAGTGTATGTAGCTTTTTCTTACCATGAGTTATTTAATAACTCATTTATCTGCATTATATCATCTTAAACACTTCATGGAGACATGTTAGAGGAAATTTGGATCACATTTAATTACTAAAAATCAATCAAAATATTTACTTTACATTCTACCTTAAACAACTAAAAAAAATTCAATTATTACTCAAATCCACTTTTAACACTAATGCATTAGGAAGAAATATATGATTTTATTTGATTAAATATGAGATCACTTATGGTCTCATCTAAACAGCTATTTATTTTCTTGCTAACTGAATCCACCTAAGATATTATGGATTGAAGTGATTGAGCAAGAATGGTTCTTTGTGAGGTTGCATCTGAAGGATCTCTCAACCTTGCAATTAAATCCTCAATTTTTTGTTTTTGATTGGCATAAAATAGGTTTTGAAGGGTACTTTAAACCCTATACAAAAGAGAAGGAAACAGAAAAATAAAGCTGTAAAGTTGTCCCAAAAAACAACAGGTTGATTAAACCACACTCAACCAACCATCAACAAAAAATAGACAAAAGGTGACCACAAAACAACAACAAGAGAAGAACGTTTAACAACCGAAACATCAACTAGGGAAGCTATTTTAACATCCTTGTTGATTCCACATCCTTGGTTATCACCTTATCATGCATCTCCATGATTTCTTTGACTTCTTGCATAGGAACCACATTGTTTTTCTTTGCTTTTTTGCGAGTACAAACACTCGTTCCAGTCCCCAAATTAGTAGCCTTCTTACCCATCTCAGAGTCCTCACCCATAGCTTGCTTCAAAGGTTTAGGGAAAAGGGACTTGCCAGTCCATTCTTTTGCTTTCTCATTTAGTAGCACCAATCCTTCAACCATGGTCTCAAGTGAATCCTTATTGAGGTTAATCAAGGCATTAAGATCTTTACGAATTTAAAAGGAATTCCTTTCCAAAGAAAAAGGCTTGGATCATGGTCTCTTTTAAATTTAGAAAAATCCTCCACCATTAGGCCGAGATTATAGTTCAATGACCTAACCATGCTAAAAATAGAATCCTGCTCCCTAAAAATTCTTAGAGTAGAGATGTTACAAGGATAAATTATATCATAATTATCATGAAGATCTTGGACCTCTTGAATGAGCCATATGAGCAAGTTAAAAAAGACATCCACCCCTTCCTTCACCAAACTTGATGTCTAATTAAAATACAATGAGCCCTAATACAAACCCCTCCCATGATGAGAGCTCATCAAAGGATCCTCTTCCTAAAAACCAATAGTTGGGAAAAAATGTTCTTTGCCTTTGCCATCAGAAAACAACACTACAGAGGATGCTTCCAAATCAAAAAATTATCTAGATTCACCTCCCCTTCAGTTGGGACCCTCCTATCCCCACCATAGTCCAAAATATTTTCATCAATAAATTTTTTTTCCAGCCCAAAAACCTTAGTAATCCAGACACCCTTCTGCAAATTATCCACCACATCATGGAAAACAACAATACTCACTAACCCCTATTTAGGAGCCTTCCTACCACTTCCTTTTCCCTCCATAACTGCCTCTTCAATATCAACCAAAATTTTATGCTTCCCATGCATGGAAGATGGCTTATAATTTTTCACAAAGCTTTTCCTAACCCCAACTAAAGGGTTAACATAATCCAAATGTATTTGGTAGCCATCAAACCAGGACATAAAATCATCCCCAAACTCCATCTCACCCTCATCTTCCTCCTCCTTTGACTGACGTTTCCATTTCATCTTAGTCTTCTTCTTGGCCTTGCTAGCCTTACTAGGAATAGGGGAATCAATAACATAGATTTCTTTGATATGATCCATAACTATAAGCATCAACCCCTCATATAAAAATGGATTATTGGGATTATTTCTCTAATCCATAATCCCATTCTCCAAGAATGAAAGAAGATAAACCAAGAAGGAGACCAAATTTCCATGGTAAAAACGGTTTAGCACCACAAAATGGTGCCCATAAAGAGTCATGTACCTCCCATCTAGGGTAAAGTACCACATAAGAGCCATAGCCAGATCTCCCAAATTGGTTTATTTTTGGTTTGATCAAAGCCACCACACTGGATTTTAACCATTTTTGCCTTCTTATCATGAGGAATTTCATTCTCGCCACCCTAGACATGGATTTTTCTCTAAATAATTTCCTCCCCTGAGTCGACAACCCTATAACTTCAACTATGAATTCCTCATCTACAGTGATATCAATTCCAAACATACTAAGCACCCGACCATGCCAAGCTTCCACAAAATCCTGTGAGGTTTTGGACTCAAACCCATGTAATTTCTCCATGAAAGGAGTGACCCCTCCTTTCTACAAAATCTTCCAAACTTCACCATTAGCTTTGGTCTCAACACATGAAAGGGGCTTTGTTATGCATCTATCACCCCCATCTCCAAAAGCATCAAGTAATTCATAAGAATGAAACCCCACAAAGCACAAATACAGATTATCAAAATAGTTAAGAGAAAAAAACACCCAAAAAGCATGTGATCCTAAATGTTGAGGTATAGATAAATATAATGGCTAGATCCCTCCTTATATTACAACTAATACTCCCACAATTACTAATAAGATATGCGGCCATCAAATATCTAGTCAACATTAGAGGGTAATCATTAAACCACCATCCCTTAAGATTACCTAAAACTTCATCCCCCTTCAAATATATAGACTATCATTATTAAGAAATGTAATAAGCTCCACTAAGAAGTGGTCATTAATCTGCCACAACCTAGCTAAAGACACACCAAAGTTAGCCAAAAAGTCAGCAACACCATTAGCCTTATGAAATACATGGGAAATGTAGAATTCTTCAAAGTTATTCAACAAGGAAAGAGCATCAAAGATAAGTCTTTCAATGGACCAAGAAGGAGGATTGAGCTTCCTAAGGCAGTTGATAATCTTCAATGAGTCCCCTTCCAACCAAATTTTGGAAACTCCCTTCTCCCTTACCAATATCAAACCATGATGGGCTACAATAGCTTCAACATAGTGGGTTTTTTGGATCCCTAAAGGGAGTTCCACCACTAAAACTAACCTACCATTATGATCTCTTAGCAGTCCCCCAAGGCCAATAGGTCACAAATTACTTTAGAAGAACCATCATATTTGAATTTAAACCACCTAGGAGGAGGAGAATACCAAATGACCCCTTCTCGATCAGACTTGGATTTTTCAAAAGTTGGGCAATATCAAAGAAAATCTCCCACTGATCTGCCACCCAAAAATTATATTCTGACACATCTACATGACCAAATAAATTAGAATTAACCACAATCTACGTGAAATTCTCCTCAATGGCCGATAAGATCTTAAAAAACAAGGAAATCAGGGGAAGTGCAATATTCCTAAAATTTTTATTATTCCTCTCCTTATATATACCAAATACAACATGAGGAAGGATAAGGGACCAGAGAAAATACATAGAGGGATTGGAAGAAGGAGCCTACCACTAGCTCCAAAGCTCCATTAACAAAGAAGGGAATACCCACTCCAACTTCTAGAGATTAATCATAAGCCTCTACACCTCCCAAGAATATCTAGACCCAATTAACAAATTGTGGGAGTCCTCTACATCTCCTCACAAAGATAGAATCTATTAGGCATGGAGAAGCCTCTTTTCAAAATATTGTTAATAGTCAAGATTTTATCCTGAACTAACAACTGACAAACATATTGATCTTTGGAATCAAATTCGAAGACCAAATAAGAGCCTAAGGGGGACGTGGGCCCACAACATTGTTCATATAATGAAAATCAAATGCCACCAAAACCTAACCTTATGAAAGCAACCTCTAAACAACCTTATCCCTCTAGGGAGAAAAAGGGATATGAATCTAAGATAGAAAAACATAGAGAGTATCCAACTCCCTAAAACCCTCATGAATTATTTTCCATGCACCATCCACATTGTAATCAACAAAAAAAACACCAAATTCCCAAACACAAAGATCCCTAAAAGGAGCCACCCGAACAAAATCTTGAAGAGAACCATGACCAATCCACCAGTCATCCCAGAAGAGAATGTCTCTACCATTGAAAACCAACCAAAGAAGACCAGTCGAGATAATACTTCTAACCTTGATGAAGAAATTTTGAAAGATAATCCCTAAAGGAGGAAATAAATCTTCCCTCAAGAAATCCCTGAAGTTATCAACACCAAAAAGGTATTTAGAAACAAGAATACCCATCCAATCCTTTCCATGAACCAAAAAAAACCATAAATTCTTATCCATAAGGGCTAAATTAGAAACCTTTAATTTCCTCAGTCCTAAACTACCTTGGGCTTTAGATCAACACAACTCCTCCCACGAAACAAGACTCATCCATTTCTTTTCCTCCACACCAAACCATAAGTTCACCATTTTTTAATGCTTTCAATCTTTTTCCAAAATTTATGTGTGATATAGAAAAGGCTTAATGCATACATGAAGAGGTTCTACAATGTACATTTTATCAAGATCAACTGTCCAGCTTGACTAAGGAGGGCGCCTTTCCATCCCGATAACTTAGCATTACACTTGTCAATCAATCCATTCCAAAATGAGTCAGTAACAACTTTAGCACAAATTGTAGACCCAGATAAGTGGAGGGAAGAGTCCCAATAGCATATTGAAGAAAATTAGTGATTATTTGCATTATTCAATCTAGGGTATTCAAAAAAATAGAGTTCTTTTAGGGAGAATCACCAATTGGCCAAAGATAACTTCATAACTATGAAGAACTGATTTAATGGATTTAGCTTCCACTATAGAAGATTCACCCAAAATAATAACTATTGATGCAAACAAGGAGGAGAGGAGTTGGTTGGGTGAAGCCCCTTCATAAAACCAATAGACACCTAATTGTGAAGAGTTATCCCAAGATCTTTAGCCAAAATGATAAAAGGAAGGGTGAAACGGGATCGCCTTGTCTCACACCCTGAGAGCTCCTTAAAAAATAAAAGGGGGATCCATTAAACAACATAGAGAAGGAAATTGTCGAGATAAGGCTCATTATCAACTTCATGAATTTATAGAAGAAGCCAAAAGAAACCAATACTTTCACAAGAAAATTCCAATTTACATGATCATACACCTTCACTAAATCCAATTTCCACAAAAAATATGCCTTCTTATTAACCATCACCAAATGGATATTTTCATGAACTGTGATGATAGGATCAAGGATTTTTCCACCTAAAATAAAGCCACATTGCTGCTGAGAGATAATCAGGGGAAGAACCCTTTGCAGTCTTAAAGACAAAACCTTTGAGAATATTTTGTAAATAGAGTTGAAAAGGCTAATAGGATGAAACTCATTAAAGGTATAAGCACCACAAATCTTTGGGAAAAAAACAATGAAGGTGGAATTTATCTCCTTCAGAAAATTTTGACTACTAAAAAATTCCTTGGTAACATCAACCACATATCTAGAAACCATCATCCAAAACTCTTGAAATAAAAACATGAGAAATCCATCTAGACCAGGGGCTTTATTCCCAACAAAAGAAAAAAAACCTTCTTAACCTCCTCTGCAAAAGGAATACTACACATCATGTTATTTAAATCCTCCATCAAAGTTCTAGGAATAACCTCCAACAGTTGGTCTTGAATACCCAGGTCGAGATGAAAATTGTCAGAAATGAGATCAACAAAGTAAGCAGAAGTAGCTTCCTATATTTCCCCATCATTCTCAATCACCATACCATTGTGATGGATACAATCAAACCAATTAGATGCATTATGCTTTAGAGTAGTGATATGGAAAAAATTTGTATTCTTGTCATTGCAATTAAGCCAAACCACATGGGATCTTTGCTTCCAAAATTCTTCCTCCTTAGCTACAATATTAAGCAAATGGGATAAGAGAAAACTCTCCTCACTAGCCATATTAGCATTATACCCCAAAGATTGAATAGTATGCTACAATGAATCCAATTCCTCCTTAATACAATATTTCTCATGTAAAATATTCCCAAAGGATTAATTATTCCAAATCCTCACATTAGCCTTCTCGAAGCCAACTTCTTAGAAATTCTATACATTGTCGAACCATCAACCTAGATATCCCACCATGCAACTAATTTAACTTTAAAATTTGGATGTGAAACCCACATTTTTTTAAATCGAAAAGGGAAGGAGCACCTTCTACCCACCAAGTCATCTGACAAGGAAATAGGGAAGTGATCTGAACCCAATCTAGTGAGGGTGAAGAGGGATTAGGCATAATAAATCATCCAATCAAGAGAAAGGAGGCCTCTTTCCAACTTAACCTAAATCAATGCATCACCAATTATTCAGTTTGACCATGTATAGGAGGCCCCCTGAAGGTTGGTATTGAATAAGTTGATAAAACCAACTTCATAGTCCCCAAGAATCACTTGCATGCAATCACCTGCCACATGCAATAGATATCCAGAACAAGCAATAAGATGTTTTGTAAACCCTCAAGAAAAAATGTGCAAGCTCAAAACCAGAAAATGATTATTGAAAAATATGATAATTACAATGTGATCAATTCTTATCAGGAGATCAATAAAACCTAAAAATAGGAAACCCTAAATGAAACCCTAGTGTGCACGCTTAATAATTAATAAATAATTATTAATGTGCCTAAGTTTAGCTTAAGCAACCTAAAGGATTAAGTGACTTAATTAATTAACCAATATGATTAAATTAATTAAGTGGAATAACTTATTACTCTAACAACCACCTTAAGATGAACTTAGCGAGTAGCTAAAACACTAGAAAAAATATGCATGAAAGCAAAGATGGGTCCCGACAAAAAAGTCCTGATCAGGTACCCAAGTACAAATGAAATGCAAACTAAACTAACCAGGGTAAACGAGAAAACCTAGTGGGAAAAAAATCCTCCCCAAAATAGAATGCAAAGAGAAACTAAGTGATGAAAGATGGAGGACTCCATAAGACCCCCAAGGACACCATCCATCACAAAGTTACATGAAAGAACCCCCCAAGAAGAGAGGAAGAAAGAGACCACATATCCCCCTAGAATGAAGTAGCTCCAAAAGGACTGAAGAAACTACATCTCCTGAAAGAAATGAGAGGGAAGAGGCCAAATGAAAGCAATATCTATAGTTGTAGTAGGTGTAGCTCAAGATGTCTCCACAAAAGCATGTGGGACCTCAACAAATGAAGAAGTCAAAGTAGGTGAAGACTAAATAGAAACCTCCAAAGATGGATGATCAACTGGATCCTACTGCACTGAAATGGAAGAAACCACATATGTAGTCATAGAAGTATCAACAACTGCAACAATAGATGAAGGAGATGGAATGGATGGCTCAAGAGCAAGATTTGAAGTGAGAACTCCAATGTTCAAGTAGCCAAATTTCTCCTCTGAATGATGATTCACACTAGAAGTGTGATGAAAAATTGTAGGAACAAAAGCACCATCAGTAAAAAAAATTTCAAAGGAATACAATCGAGATGAGTGATCCATCACCCCAGTAGCAATAATTGCTCTACTCTCCATGTCTTTGATGATAAATGAATCAGGTGTGAACTCCACAAACCTCCCATTACCTCCATGTCGAATCTGATATATAGAAAGAAGGTTGTTTTTTAAATGAGGAACACCAAAGACATCCTGAAAGGTGTTGTCCCCAAAACTAATAGACCCCTTCCCTATAATACTCATGTATGTATTGTTTCTCATAAAAATAGGAGACATAGTGTGAGACTCAAAGGAAGTGAACATAGACTATGTAGAAGCCATATGATGAGATACTCTTGAATCTAGAGGGCATCTCCCTGATCCAAGACTTGAAGAAGAAAAAAGAGCATATCCCTTCATAACTGATGAAGTATGTAAACCACTTGTGCCCATGTCATGATGCACTAAAGAAGAAGAAGGAGGGGAAGGAGATGCTACAAAAATCCTAGAAGGCAAATCAATCTAATGTTTCTAAAGAAGATTCTTCAGCTCATCAATGTCCTTCTTGTAGAAATTATGTTTTGCATGTCCTTCTCTCTTGCAATATGAACATGGTCCCTTCACATTCCTAGATGATTTCCCCTTAGAAGAGGATGATTAATCTGATGACTCCTTCTTCTTCTCATAAGATTTGGAATCCTTTTGTTTATGTTTCTTTCCTTTTCCTATAGAAGCCTTCTGATCTTTGGGCTCTTGTGATGCAATAAGTTCCTGTGATGAAGAGGGCTTCATCTTGCCCATATTAGCCAACTTGGCCTACTCTCGAGTGAGACAAGATGCAAAATAATCAAAAGAAGGCATAGTAAATCAAGTACCAAGTGCAATCCTAGTAGCATAAAAGGTAGAAACAAAAACTGAATAATCTGGTCCAAGCTTAGAAAGAATGGACAATATCAACCAAGATTCTTCCTTCTAAACACCACACTATAACAACTACAATCTAAGAGACTTGAGTTTGGTGAAAAACCCTTGGATGTTGTCAAAATCCCTAGGATTAAGCCAATAAGCTCATTCTCTAACTAAAACCCTTTCATAGTATCCTACTTCACAGACAAAGATTGTAAAGTAGTCCAAACCTCATGGGGTGTAGTGCAAGACTCAATATGAAAAATAAGGTCAAAAGAAAGAGATAGACATAATGTACCATAAGCTTCATCACATCTATTAAACCACTTTTTATTTTCAGTAGCACCTGTAGGTTCAATTTTTGTACCCATGGTTACCCTGTACAACCCTTTGTGTTTCAAGTGAATCTCCATTTGTTTCTTCCAACAAAAATAGTTTAATGGAGTAAAGGGTACAATATTATGTGTATCCATGATATAAAACAATAATATATACTCTCAAATAAAATAAAAATGCTTGCTAATCTCAAAAAATAGCCTGATTGCATGCTTCCCAAGAAAATAACTAAAAAGGTAAAGGCTGAGATCAAAGAAGAATATCATATACCTGGAATTTTTTTTAAAAGAAAACAGGTTTAAGATCTATGTAGATCAGTGAACCAGCTTTCCAACAGCTATATTTTTTTGCAAAATGGAGTTTGGACGCAAATGTTACGCCTCCTAGACTGAAAACAACAACTTCTAGCTTTGATAGGAAAAAAAATGCCAAAATAGAAAAACCAAAAAATCAAACCTCCACCATTACGAAGAGCATTGAACTAGATTTCTGATGATATCTTGTTTTTGAAAAAAGGCCTCTGTTTGCAAAAGTTATGAGAAAATGAAAAAAAGACCTGTAAAAGGCACTTTTAATGCTAAATTGGGGCAAAAATTTTGCTCCTTCTCTCTGGCCCTCGGTCGTGCATGTGACCGGACCTAGCGCTCGAGGGCTAAATCCGTTAGCCTTTGGTCACCCATGTGACCACCCATAGGGGTTGGGAGTCCGGTGGGGGCTAGGCACAACGGCAAGGCTCCTAGCCACCAAGGTGACCGCTGACTAAACAAGGGAGCCAGCGGGGGCTGTGGTCGAGCGACGCTTAGGGTGGCAGTGCGGGAGGCCGCTACTAGGGGTGGCGAGTGGGAGGTTGTCGAGCAGAGTGGTAGCGGTTAGACCTTGTATGTTGGTTGCACAAAACCTTCATCGGTTCTTATGATTTTTTAAATATTTTTTTGAATTTTTCTCAATTTGTGAGCCTCAGACTGCATGTCGGGGAGGCCATACGACTTCCCTAGCAAATGTTTTTTGCCTTTTTTTTCAATAGGTCCAAAATCGACAAAACAAAAGGCATTTCTAAGGTTTTTGGGCACTCTAAACATGACGGTGATGTTCGTTTGGCCCAAAAATGCACAGAAAAATTGCCAATCCATAGAAGCTCAATAAATCAGTTTGGCTTGAAACCCTTACACAGAAAGAAACATTGTGAGAGAATATCTTCAAATCAGGAATAGATAGCCACAGGTTTGGAGCTCTGATACCATGTAGAATTTGATAAATCCAACTTCATAGTCCCCAAGAATCACTTACATGGAATCACCTGTCACATGCAACAAATATCTAGAACAAGCAATAAGATGTTTTGTAAACCCTCGAACAAAAATGTGCAAGCTCAGAACCAGAAAATGATTATTGAAAAATATGATAATTACAATGTGATCAATCCTTATGAGGAGATCAAGAAAACCTAAAAATAGGAAACCCTAAATAAAACCCTAGTGTGCACAATTAATAATTAATAAATAATTATTAATGTGCCAAAGTTTATCTTAAGAAACCTAAAGGAATAAGTGACTTAATTAATTAACCAATATGATTAAATTTATTAAGTGGAATAACTTATTACTCTAACAGGTATCAAATAAAATATGCTCTCATCATCCACCTGGGATCCTCCCATCTTATCCAAACTACTCAAAGGAGTATTAAAGTCACCCATAACTAGCCAATGCTCAACAGGGTGACAAGCTTTGAAGAAATTTAAATTCCCCAAAAACCGTTTATGAGCACTCTTCAAATTAGGGGTATAAATTAGAAAAAATACAAGAGAAATCATCCTTAATATGATGTAAGGAGGTAGAAATATGGTTATCTTGACCAAACATAGCCCTCCCCATCACCACCTTCACATTCCAAAATGTATCCACTCCCATTGAGGCTCCCTCCACATCAAAACCATGCAGACCCAGAATCTTTAAACAACCTATTCTTTAATATGTCCAACCTCTCCATTGGTGTTTTAGTTTGCTAAATCAATATGATATATGATCTATGATCCTTTACCGAATTAGCAAGGAAATCCTACTTATGAGGGTTATTCAGCCCTCAGATATTCCAAGAAATAATCATCATTGGGGATTTTGGGATGTACTCTTCAAGAATATCTCAAATAGAGTTTTTGGGAAATAATCATAAATTTTATCTTTGCTTTCTTTCTCCCTTTGATGTTGAAAATAAGGTCTTCCCCTACCCCTCTGTTCAGACCCATAGTCATCTTTATGGTGATTCCTAGTTGCAACACCCTAGGGGTAAGCATGTTTCTTCATATTTCTAGTCTTAACAGGTGAGAAGGGAGGCTCTTTCATAGGAAAAGAGCTACCTAGATCATCCCCAATGATAGAAGAGGTGAGCACCACATTTTGTTGAACATGGGAATCAAAGACATCAAGAGGAGTAGACTCCACCAACTTAGGAATCTTCAGCCCCTTACCTTCACAAGCCATAACTTTCCCTCCACTCCTTAGCTTCTCATATGAGCCAAGGAAGCTATCCTCTGCATGAGAATTCAGTTCCCCTTCTTCCAAAATAGTGTCATTTACTGAAAGGATGTGACCATCACATGAGGATTCAGGTCCTTCGCATCTAAAATTGCCTCTTTCCCAAGGAAGTCTTTTGGAGTCTCCACAAGAGTACCAAGTCATCTCTAGAAGCCACTCAACCTTACTTGGAGAATATTCCTCCACATTCTAGACCACATTCAACTTCAATGAGACATCATTCCTTCCACCATTAACCCTTGCCCCTCCTTTGACTTCTCCTTTTCCTTCCTCCTTCAAGGGCTTGAGAGGAGTCGATTTAGGGGGCTTTAATAGACATTTCCTCGCCCAATACCCACCTTTATTATAGTGGAAACAAGCAAAAGGAATAAACTCACACTCAATCACTTGATTCCAAACACCCAACTTTGATTTTATAATATTTTCTTAGGTAAATCCACAGATTGATCAACAATCACACATAAATGAGCATACACCAACCTTTTATGAGACATAGTCATCTAGTCAATAGAAAGAAGCTTTCCAAAAGTATTTGCAGTACTAAAAAAATCCTACTCATCCTAGAGCTCCAATTGAAGAGCTAGAAGATGAACCCATACAAGGTCCAAGGTAAATGAACATGAGCTCAAACTAAATCCTACCACTTCTTAAGAACCAACGATGTCTTTCCGATCATCCAAGGGCCACCAATCATAACACTAACCATATCCTCATCACAGGTGAAGGAAAATGAAAAATAAGCCTCTAGCCATTGCAATCACCTCCACCTAACCCTTGAGTCTCCACCTTTTGAAGACAATATCATAAACTAGTTCAATGTTTGGATGTGGACACATAAAAATTCCCCACCAAGGATAACTCCATCGTTTCCAAATGGTTCTCAATGATATAGTCAGGAATAAAAACCGAGTACTCCCTAATAGTTGGGTTCACCAAGAAATTGCCCCGAGGGGAAGAAATCTTAACTTTAGTCTTAGTGCCAAAAATATTTGACCATCTAGGTCTTTCTGACATGACCCCCACACACTTTTTCCCTTCCTTGATAGAGACATTCTAATGAATCTTTAGACAAGGAGAAGAGGACAAGCCCACATTAACAGGACTCAGAGAGGCCCCCACACAAGGCATGAAATAAACACTAGCCATAGAAACCAAAGAGTCTGGAACACTAAAAACTCAAGAGAGCCCATCATCATTACCAACAACCCCTCTACAAGATGAAAAATTTGTACAAGCAACATTCTCATCATCACACCGTTGATGGTGTTTTCTACATAGCAACAACTCAGACAAAATATATAGTATCCTATCTCACTTGAAAGGTCAATCTCTATTGAAAAAAAGATAACCCCAAGGTCTCTTGGGTGTCAGGTCATGACTTGCAACAAAACAACTCAATGATAAATGTGAAAATTCTTGTAATCACAAAGGGACCTTACAAAAAAATATTGGAAACCCTAAACTTATCAGATTTTGCAATATAACGATACTCAAATTCTAGGTTTAACCACATATCAAAGAAATAAAAAAATATAGGGGTTTTAGAAATCCTAAGTTTAATACTACTCCTAGAATCGACAATACTAATGATGAAATACTTGGAACGAACCAATCCCTCAAAACTATTTTTTTGCTTAACTCGGGCTATTCCTATAATCTCACAGAAATAGTGCAATCTTCTAAGGAATTAAATATTTTCATATCATAAACATTCGTTTAATTGAACTGGATAAATTCCCACAATTGAAATAAGCACATAAATATCTAGTATAGGTTGACCTTGCACAACAAACCCGCAATCAAGAAGCTTCCCAAAGTATGAACCAAAGATTGCTACAACACTCCAAGCACTAAATCACAAGCAATATCAAATCATTTAACTCTAAATCTAAAATGAATTCAAACATTTCCAAGAAATTATAAAGGTAGAAAAAAAACCATGCAAGATAAATCAATCCAGAGAAGGCACCAATAATAACACAATGTCTTCACTTGCTTTGAATCACCAGTAATAGAAAAAATTATAATATTCTTTATTACCAAACTTGCTTGAAATATGACTAATTCCTCTCTCTAACCTTTTGCTTTAATCTTCTAGTTTGTCTTCTATATAATTCTAACAAACTAACCCATTGTCTAACCCCTCACAAATGAGGTGAAAATCCATACTTATAGAGACTTCATCCTATGCCAGCCCGAGCTAGGGTTACAAAGAAGGTCATCCACCAACTAGATCAGCCTTGGATAACCCACATTAAATTTTTGCCCCGCATTGAGTGCCTGAGGCGCCTTCCTCAGATTGACTAGGGATCTCTACAAATCCTGATTCAAATTGAACAAACCCCACAAGTCCCTTCCACCATTAATGTCCCACCAACATGAAGCAGAAGAATGGTAACATGCATGCAATGCGATTTTGAAAATAGGCCATCGATCGACAGTTGAGCTAGGAATCTCCAATGACTCTAATCGAGTCCAAATTGTTCTAATTTTCCATGTCATGTCCAACTTAGGTGAACAACCAATGAGCATGCTGACAACCCTTCTTGTGCATGCATGATTTTTACCTACCCATGACCACAAAGTGTACTTGACTATATCCCAAAGATCTTACAACATATTTAAAGTACACCCATCCTCCTCCCAACTCTGCTAGCAATACCGTACTCGATCCAACCTACACCCAAAAGGCCACAATAAGTACCTAATATAGCATGAGAATCCAAGTTATTGAATCAAAAACAACATATTCAATCACCAAAGAGATCAAAATATCCATTAGAATCCCTTAAAACATCATTAAATAATCCTTTCTTAAAGTTCAGGATTTTCACACCTTCACGAAATTCAGGTCGGGAAGGAATTTTAGGGAATTTCAGGCCAGGCGGATTTTAGCGATGAAAGCACATCTAGCATGGAAAGCTACTCAATCAACATCAACAAACACTTGCAAATACCTTCAAATGATCCAAATCAACCATGCAATGCACAATCATTAACAACTAACCCATGAATCCTTTTAGTTCATAATAAATAACAGATCTTCAAAAAATTTCATCTTGCTGGTTTCAGCGATTTTCGTCCCCGACAAAATTTTCTAAAGATCTGTTATTTCTAATGAATTGAAAGGATTTGTGGGTTAATTTTTAATGATTGTGCATTATATGGTTGATTTGGATCATTTAAAGGTATTTGCAAGTGTTTCTTGAGTATTAGATTCTGATTGAGTAGCTCTGCATGCTGGTTGTGCTTTCATTGCTAAAATCCACCTGACCTAGAATTCCCCAAAATTCCTTCCTAACCTAATTCCGCGAAGGGGTGAAAATCCTGAACTTTGAGAAAGGATGCTTTAATGATGTTTTAAGGGGTTTTGATGGGTTTTTGATCTCTTTGGTGATTGAATATGTTTCTTGTGATTGACTAACTTGAATTCTCATGCTATATTGGATACTTATTGTGGCCTTTTGGGTGTAGGCTGGATCGAGTATGCTATTGCTAGTAGGGTTGGGAGGAGGATTGGCATACTTTAAATATGTTGTGAGATCCATGGGATATAGTCAAGTACACTTTTTGGCTGTGTGCAAGTAAAACTCATGCATGCATAAGAAGGTTTTTCGGCATGCTCATTGGTTGTTAACCCGAGTTGGACGTGACATGGAAAACTAGAACAAGTTGGACTCGATCTAAGTCATTGGAGATGCCTAGCTCAACTGTCGATCTGTAGCCCATTTTCAAACTCACATTGCACGCACATTACCATTATTCTTCTTCGTGCTGGCAGGACATTAATGGTAGAAGGGACCTACGGGGTTTTTTCAATTTGAATTAGGATTTGTAGAGATCCTAGGTCAATATGTGAAAGGCACCTTAGGCATTCAATGCGGGGCGAAAATTTAATGCGGGTTGTCTGGGGCCGATGTGGTTGGTGGTCAACCTTCTTTGTAACCCTTTCTCAGGCTGTCATAGGATGAAGTCTCTACAATTATGGCTTTTCGCCTCATTTGTAAGGGGTTAGATAGTGGGTTAGTTTGTTAAAATTATATAGAAGACAAACTCGAATATTAGAGTAGAAGGTTAGAGGGAGGAGTTAGTCATATTTCAAGCCAGTGTTGTAACACAAACTATCAATTTTTTTGCTATTACTGGTGATTCAATGCAAGTGAATACATTGTGTTATTATTGGTGCCTTCTTTGGATTGATTAATCTTGCATGGTTCTTATTATACCTTTAAAATTTTTTGGAAATGCTTGAATGAATTTTAGATTTAGAGTTAAATGATTCTATATTTCTTGTGATTTAGTGCTTGGAGTGTTGTAGCAATCTTTGGTTCATACTTTGGGTAGCTTCTTGATTGTGGGTTTGTTGTACAAGGTCAACTTGTACCAGATATGTATGTGCTTAGTTCAATTGTGGAAATTTATCTAGTTCAATTGAATGAATGTTTATGATTTGAAAATATTTAATTCCTTAGAAGATTGCACAGCTTATGTGAGATTGGAGGTATAGCCTGGGTTAAGCATAAATTAGTTTTGAGGGATTGGTTCATTCCAAGTATTTCATCATTAGTATTTTCAATTCTAGGAGTAGTATTAATCTTAGGTTTTTTGAAACCCCTATCTTTTGTTGTTTCTTTGATCTATGGTTAAACCAGGAATTTGAGTATCATTATATTGCAAAATCTGATAAGTTTAGGGTTTCTAGTATATTTTTTGTAAGGTCTCTTTGTGATTACCAGCATTTTGACATTTATCACTAAGTTGTTTTGTTGCAAGTCATAATTTGACACCTGAGAGACCTTGGGGTTATCATTTTTTTTTCAATAGAGATTGACCTTTCAAGTGAGATAGGATACTATATATTTTGTCTAAGTCATTGTTGTGCAGAACAAACCATCAATAGGATTGGTGCTAGAAGGAGGGCCTGAATAAACAAGTTGGAGCATTTTCTAAATGCCCTTTCTCCTGAGAGGATCAAAAGGAGAACCAGATCTACATTAGGAGAAGAAGAAGAGTTTCAAGAACTGTGACCTCCAACTAGGTCAAGAAGGACCAGAAGAAGGAAGGATTCACCATCCTCCTCGTCATTTCCTCCATCCTCACCCTCATATATCTCATCTTCATCCAATTTTGAGGCTGATTCCATTCAACAACCCCAACCATCCATCAGTTAGTCGCTGCCACCTCCACCTCCACCAATGACTTTCTTGGAAAATAACCCATCACCTCTATCCTTCAATAACTACAATGTTATGCCAAAGAACCGTAATCACTTTTTCTCTAAGTTTCACATGAATGATCCTAATAGGATAACAAAGGAGCATATTAGTATTTTTTAGATTTGTCTGAGAAATAGAGGGATTAATCATGAGGATGTTGCATGCAGAATTTTCCCTTATTCTCTGGGAGAGGATGCCTTTTATTGGTACAACCATTTACCTGTTGCATCAATCCATAATTGGGCGAAACTTGAGGCTATATTTCTATAGAATTTTAAAATCCCCATCAGTGCCAATGAGCTCTACATGAAGTTTATTGGGGTTAAGAGAGAAGTTAATGATCCTATAGGGTCATTCAACAATAGCTTCCACCATACATACACTAGATTGAAAGCACCTTATGTTGTGGATGATTCCACTGCCTTAGAGGTCTATTTTGAAGCTCTTGATAGCCTTGCATCCACCTTCCTTAAGTGGAGAACTAATCCCCCAACTACCTTACTCACTGCATATACAAAGGTTGTTAAGGTTAGTACATATCTTAGACAACACTTATTAGGACCCCTTGCCATCTCTAGGACCAACTTCTCACCCTAGGCAAGTCCAAGATCTTAACCAGATGCTAACTAATCACACTCCCATTATGAATCCAATTCCTCAACTTCCTTTGGTTCCACACCCAGGTCATCCAAAAATTTAGGCCCACCCAATGCCCAATTATCTGCAGTAGAGTGTCAATCAACCCATTCATCGACAAAAACAAATTGGTTTCCCTACACATTTACAGAACTCAAAAGTTTTGAATTAGTTTGTGGTCATGGATGAGTGTCAGGATACCCCCAAACAATGTGAATTCAATTCCTTACAATTTTCTTGATAAAGAGAGGCTAGATGAGCTAATTGAGCAAGTAAAGAAACTAAATATGGAGGTAACCTACTTGAGGAACCAGAATGGACAAATCCAAGCTTCTTAGAGGAGCATGCAATTAAATTACAATAGGGAGAACTAAGATGTTGCATGAGGGTAGAACTTCGACAAAGGGTGGCATTTTGACAGAAGTCAAAATTTTGAAAGAGGACAAGGTTCTGCTAAGAACTTTGATAAAGGATAACAAGGTGGACAAGGGTTTGAAAGGAGAAAGCCACCTAGGTATAATAGGTCATGGAACACAAAATCTAATAATGGAGGAGTCCCCACTCCACCAGATCAACCTTCCAATCAAGAAAAACCTTTAAGTGGAGTATATCTAAATGAAGCAGCTTTGTCAGGTTGGTGCAGGCTTCACCAAACAAGCCAAATCTCTGAGCTGGATTTTCCTAAATTTCAAAATATTGCATCCATATTCTAGTATGAAGTTGAAAACAACTCCATGAGTGAGTAATTAGTACCCTCAAATCATTATGATTCCCCAGTTTTGGTGTTCAATCATGCTCCTTTCCTGAGGGATGAGGAGAATGAACCAGAAGAGAAGTCAAGTGGATAGAATGAGGAGGTTGACCAAGTGTTGAATGAAGATGAAATTTATCAGTTATTTAATGAAGGAAATGAGAATGATAATGGTCCCTTGGATGAGGAGGAAGCTAGTGTTGAAGAGGTATAGATGTTTTAGCATCCTACAAGAAAGTATGATTTGAGGAATAGGCCTAATAGGAATCCACCAGCTGGTGGCCCATATACCACATCTATTCCTCCAAACAATTTTACCACTCCACCGAACCCACATGCCAGTAATAATCCATCTTACCCTCATGTCCCAACACAATAATTTGAAAAAGGAGGAAAACCTGAGGCGTCAAAAGGGAGCAATGTTGATACCAGAAAAGATAAGTAGATTGGTCATTATAAAGAGACCTATGTTGACCTAAATGTGGAGCAATTAGGCGAATATGTGACTGAGGAACATAGGAGGGTAAAGGTGAGTCTTTATGCTTTTGAGTTTATAAGGGTCCCTAAGATAAAAAAATATAGTCCTAGGGTCTTTTAATTCAAGTAAATCACCACAAGGAGTAGAACTCAATGAGGCAATTGGTAGGCCTCCTAGTTCATAGGAACCCAAAGGCCATAGTTAGGCACCAACTGGAGACAAGGGGAAAGAAAAATATAGGAAGTAGGTTGCACAAGTTGACACTCAGTTGAGTTTGTTTCAGGGAAAACTAGAAACCCCTCCCTTCCTAATTTCTATTCATATCTTTGGGAAGAATCTACACAATTGTCTTCTGGATTCATGAGCATCTACAAACATTATTCCCTTTGTTTTCTGTAGGGCTCTAGGTATTACCCTTGCAGCCTCTCAGAAGAAGGTCACCTAATTGGACAAGAGAGAGGTAAATATAGTGGGATAATTGAACATGATTCCCATGCAAGTTGCTTCAGATCCTAGAGTGCAACAGGTACTTCATATTCAGGTGGAAGATATTCTTGACACTTATGGTTTGATCTTGGGTCAAGATTTCACCAAGAAACTAAATGGATACACATCCACAAATCATTCTCACATGTGGCTCCCCTGGAAAGGAGTCCCAAATCAAATCAAAATTGAGAGAGAACCTAGAATGAAGTATGTGATCACTGAATATAATAATACTTTGAATGAGATATTGGTGTCAGAATTCAGCATGGGGAACATGTCCTAGCTGACCTTGTTTAGATACATAAGAAGTATTTGTGTTGCAAAGATCCTCTGATGAATCCACATCACAAGCCAATGGTTTTGAAGTACTGCTTAAATAGGAAAAAGAACCTGATGATCAAGAAGATAGACAACTCAGCTTGCTGGATAATTTCCAAGAGTTTATCTAGAAGTGTGTGGAGGATCAGATCTAGCTGGGAGAAAATATGATTTTTAAAGAATTGTTGCTCCCTAATTGGTGTAGAGTTCACAATGCTCCTCACTTTGAGTTGGAATGTTTCTTGTGTCAAACTACAGTGAAACAGATACAAAGATGCATTACTCCAACCCCATTTTTCAGATGGGGTACACCAAGCATTCAAAATGATTCAAAAGGAAAGAGCCCAATGCCTCCTGAAAAACCTCCTAGCAGTAGAAAGAACAAGGGTAGTTCAAGCAAATCAGGGATTAGTGGTTGTTGGACATTGAGATATGATGGATCCAAATCGAAGTAGGGTATTGGAGCAGGATTTGAACTGATCATCCCTAAAGGTAAAACTTATTTTTCTGCTCATAGACTCCAGTTCCAATGCACTAATAATGTAGTTGAGTATGAATCTTTGGTCCATGGTTTATTAATGGCATTGAGAGAGAAATTCAGGATCTTGCAAGTGTTTGGAGATTCTGAGCTAGTAGTTAAACAAGTAAGGAAACAATACTTGTGCCATGATAAAATAATTACCAACTATAGGCATGGAGTATGGGATCTCATTGAAGGATTTGATGCCTTAAACATCTAGTTGATCCCTCGAAGTAAAAATCAAACTACAAATTCTCTAGCACAAGAAGCTAGTACATTGCAGCCCTTACCACTTTTAGGTTTGAAGAAGTTCACTATAGAGCTCACTCCAATACCCTCAATGCCTGACAATGTAACCAATTTCTAGGTGTTTAAGGATGATAGGCACATCCTTGATTTTATTACTAACTGTGATGTGTTTTATTCTCAAGTGATTGATGAGGTAGAGCCTCAAGAGGCTAAAATGGACCTAGAAGGGGTCATTAACCTTAAAACTAATACTATCCCAAGAGGCATGGTGCAATTACAATGAATTTTTGATCTGGATAAGATAAAATACCAGGAGCAACAAGCCAAAAGGGATTCCCTTATCAGTCAATGTGAAACATATGATATGGGACCCAAGATGGTGTGAAAAACGTTTTTATCAGTAAGGTGTGCACTCTAGAGGAAAGGAGAGGGATTATTGATGCCCTACATACATATAAAGATGTGATAGCCTAGAGTTATGAGGACTTAAAAACATTGATACTTCGATCATTACAAACACCATTCCCTTGAAGTCAAATGTTAAACCATTCAAGAAAAGATAAAGGCCAATTAATTCCTTGTTAGAACCCATCATTCAGAGGGAAGTGCAAAATCTAATTTCAATAGGAATCATATTTCTAGTAAGAGACTCTACATGGGTTGCAAACTTGGTTCCAATAAGGAAGAAAAATGGAGAAATCAGACTATGTGTTGATTTCAGGAACCTTAACAAGGCATTCGAAAAGGAAAACTATCCAGTTCCTTCCTTGGATGAAGTACTTCAAATTGTCAATGGATATTAGATGTTGTATTTTCTAGATGGGTACTCTGGATACAACTAGGTTATGGTACAATATGAGGATAGGAACAAAACTGCCTTTACTACAAAATGGGAGACTTTTTCCTACCAAAGAATGCCCTTTGGGTTAATCAATTATGGAGCTATATTCCAAAGAGAAATTTCAAGGACATTATTGGTAAGTGCATAATTATCTATATGGATGATTTTAAAGTTTTTTCTAAGAAGAGAGATGATCACGTAACATATTTATGTAAAGTATTACTAAGGTGCAGAGAATTTGGCACCTCACTTAATCCGAAGATATGCATTTTTGGAGTCACTGAGGGAAAAATGTTAGGGAATATCATTTCAGAACAAGGCACTGCCATTAATCCAATGCGAGTGGAGGCTATACTGAAGATTCAACCTCCTTCAAGAAAAAAATAAATGAATTCATTCTTTGGGAAAATTAACTTTTTTAGAAAGTTCATCATTGAATTTGCAGAGATAGTGAATCCCTTTAATTCTATGTTGAAACAAGAGAAAAAAATTGAATGTGGTGTAGAAGCTAAGGAGGCATTTGCATAAATCAAGAGAGCTATTGTTGAGGCACAAGTGTTGGTAAGTCCAAATTATGCCAAGCCTTTTTACATATAATCATTTGCTTCTGACCACTCCTGTGTTGGAATGTTAACTCAAAAGTCTGATCAAGGTGATGAACATCCCATAGCTTTTATGAGTGCTCCTTTAAAGGATGTAGAACTGAGATACCTTAATGTGGAAAAGAAGGTCTATGCTTTGGTTAGAATAGTAAAGAAGTTCAAATACTATATAAGGAGATATAAGGTCTTTGCCATAGTCCCTGATACTACAGTTAAGTTTTTGATGCAAAATGAGTTGGGAGAATGTAGAGCTAAGTGGGTAACCATGTTGCAAGAGTATGATATTGAGATTCAGCCCGTGAAATTGGTGAGAGGGTAGGGACTGACAAAAATAATGGCTGAGATGGGTTTTGACCTCATAGCTCAACAATATCACCTCCAAGAAGTGTCTCCAAGAGAATGGTATGATGAAATTATCTACTATTTGTTGAATCAACAATTTCATGAACACCTTAACACAGTACAAAGGAGAGATTTACATCTGAAGAGTAATAGTTTCTTGATGAAAGGAGTTGTCTTGTATAAAAGAAATAGTGAGGGGGTTTATTTGAGATACCTAGGGAAGGAAGAAGTTGGGAGAGTGATGTCTAGATTTCATGACAAACATGGCATAGACCATGGCTCAACACCTTCCACTACAAATTAGATCTTGAGGGCAAGCTATTATTGGTCCACCTTGTTCAAAGACACACATAACCATGTAAAAATTTGTCATGTATGTCAGACTGCAACAAGTAAGGAGAAACATGCAGCCCTTCCACTTCAGCCTATTATAGAGGTGAAACCATTTGCACAATGGTTTTTGGAATTTATAGGTCCAATCAATCCACCTTCATCTATAGGCCACAGGTATATTCTCACCATAATTGATTACTTTACCAGATGGACCGAGGATCTTGCATGCAAAAAATGCACTTTTGAGGTGGTAATTAAGTTCATTGAGTCAGGTATTATCAATCACTTTGAATGTCCATTCGCTTTAGTTTGTGATAATGGTCCTACATTTGCATCAATGAAATTTTCTAACTCGATCTTTGATCATGGAATTGTCATAAAATTTGCATCTAATTACTATCCATAGGTTAATGGCTTCGCTGAGTCTTCCAATAAGAATTTTTTAATAGTCATCTATAAGATACTAGAGAAGAATCCCAAGGACTAGCACACCCAGCTTAGATTTTCTCTTTGGGCAGACCACACTAGATAGAAAACATCCCTAGGAAACTATCTTTATCACTTAGTGTATGGTTTGGAACATGTATTTTCCATCCAGTTGAAGATCCCTACCTTGCAATTTATTAATGAGTATTATGATGGAGAGGATAAAAATGAAGCCTACCTAGTTGAGCTGTTGCACCTCGAAGAGAGAAGAGATGAATCCCTAGAAATTTTTTCCAAACATCAAGGTGTAGTGAAGAGATGGTTTTATTGGAGAGCCAAGGTGAAAGCCTTTAGAATCTCTGACTTGGATCTCTACTGGGATAAATCCCAAGACCAAAAATGGGAGCATGGAAAATTTGACAAACTTTGGCTTGACCCTTATCAGATTGCAGAGATTCTGGGAGAATTATTTTCTTTTGAGAACCCTCATTGGAGAGGATATCCCATTGCCTGTCAATGGGCGGTATTTGAAGCATTATTTCAAGTCCTGAGTTGTTTGCAACTCTTTCCTTGTACAAAGGTAGATTAGGTTTCCTTTCTATTTTTTTGTTTCTACTTTGGTTAGATTAGGGTTTCTTTTGTTTATTTTTCTCTTTTTCTACTTTTGGTTAGAGTAAGCCCGCTTTGGTTGGTTTTTCTTTCTGTTCTTCTCTTGCTTTGAGTCTTCTTACTTTCTTTTGTGTGTGTTACATCTGTATAACTGGCTGCTTGCTTGGGGTTGTTTTGAGGATCTCTTTTACAAAATTTAATCATCTTTTTGGAATCAGTTGGTGGAATTCCTTCATCCGACGTTGCATATGCTTGGAATTGGAGTCACTTGATTAAGTCAAATTCTAGAATTTATTTGGGTCTCATACTTTCACACAAATCTTAAAGTTTTTGAGGTTGCATATGGTCCTTATGATGTCTGACTGGGTGAAAAATATTATATTCTTCTCCAACGTCATTGCGGTTCTCATCCCTGAGTGTAGGCTTCATTGCTTACAAGGTGAAAAGGAAAGTTTAAAAGATCTCAAAGAGAATATCAAAAAAGAAAAAGGGAAAGAAAATTTTGAAAATCAAAGAAATGTTCACCTTATAAGGGGTATCCTAGTATCTCTATTGGGTCTATGGACACCTAGCTACTAGTAGAGCTATGCTAGGGAGGATCACAATAATAACCTCGTCGGGGCTATGGATGCCCGACTGGCAGTGAGGCTCTATCCAGGTTGCTTTTGGAGTTGGAATCCTTATGTAGCCCTATTTGACTAAGTTTGGTCCTTATTGAAACTAAGGGAAGGGAAATGGATGCCTACACACACACTTTGACCCAAGTACAAGAAAGGTTTGCTTGTTTGTGTTTACTAAAACTTTGTTCATAGGGTGACCTAATGTAAGGACCAAAACCAAAGATTTTGGATTCCTGATTCCAGTTTGTCATTGAAATGCTTTGAAACAATTACCCAATGGAGTCATCATTTCTTGTGCAGTTTTGCACACATGCCCCACTGAAATTAGGGACCCCCTTTGCTTGGTCTTTTGGCTCTTTTTTGTAGCTTTGCCTTTTGGACTTGTCTTTGGGATCTTGGGGTTTTGGTTTTTGGTCCTTTGGTCTTGGGTTATGGTTACCTCATAATGTTCATTAATTCTTATCTTAACTGTAATGTGCCCCTATTGAGCTAACACTTTGAAAATTTTGAGTCTTTGGGTCAATCTTGGGTTTTTTCTTGGTTTCGAGATTTTCCTCCCTTGGCGGATTTCCCCGGCGGCTTGAAAAACCCGATGGGAGTTGGTTCTACACTGTCTTTGAATATTTTAAAGCTTCAAGGAATTTTTTCTTCCCCGAATTTTTCTAAATTTTATTTGCCTCATCGAATTCCCAGGTTGCGTCTTTGGCTGTCAGGTCGCAGTGGTGCAGTTTACCGCCATACCACGGGGGTCTGCATTTTGGGGTGTGGTAGCGTAGGGGTAGTTTGTCTAGCATGGTAGTGTGGTGGTACCATGATGTCATAGGTGTCTTCAGGCTAGGTCATGATTGTGCAGTTTACCACCATACCTTGTGGTGGTGCGGTTTACCGCCTTACCTCAGGGGTTGGGTTGGTGGCTTGTGGTAGTGTGGTTTTGATCACCTTGGAGGAGTTAGAAGGTTAGATTTGTCGATGAATGACATGGGCATTGCATTGAATTTGTGAGAATCTATTGCCTTAGGAAAATCCTGAAATTCATTCCTCCTTCATTTTCCCATGATGTCTTAAGTCTTGTTTGTTTCGGTGATTTCCATCCCCAACATTATTTTTTGAAGATTTATTATTTATCATGAACTAAAAGGATTCGTGGGTTAATTGTTAATGATTGTGCATTACATAGTTGATTTTGATAGTTTGAACTTATTTCCAAGTTTTTCTTGAGTATTGGATGTTTATTGAATAGCTTTGCATGTTGGTTGTGCTTTCATCGCCAAAATCCGTCTAGCCTAGAATTCCCCAAAATTCCTTCGTGACCTGAATTCTGCGAAGGGGTGAAAATCTTGAACTTTGACAAAAGATGCTTTAATGATGTTTTAAGGGGTTTTGATAGCTATTTTTATCTCTTTGGTGATTGAATATGTTGTTTGTGATTGACTAACTTGGATTCTCATGCTATATTGGATACTTATTGTGGCCTTTTGGGTGTAGGCGTGATCGAGTATGCTATTGCTGGTAGGGTTGGGAGGAGGATGGGTGTACTTTAAAGATGTTGTGAGATCCATGGGATATAGTCAAGTACACTTCCTGACCGTGGGCAAGTAAAACTCGCGCATGCACAAGAAGGGTTTTTAGCATGCTCGTTGGTTGTTAACCTGAGTTGGATGTGACATGGAAAATTAGAATAGGTTGGACTTGATCAAAGCCATTTGAGATGCCCCGCTCAACTGTTGATCCGTATCCCATTTTCAAACTCACATTGTGTGCACATTACCATTCTTCTTCTTCGTGTTGCTGGGACATTAATGGCAGAAGGGACCTACGAGGTTTATTCAATCTGAATCAGGATTTGTAGAGATCCTAGGTCGATATGAGGAAGGCGCCTTGAGAATTCAATGCGGGGCATAAATTTAATGCGGGTTGCTCGGGGCCAATCTGATTGGTGGCCAACATTCTTTGTAACCCTTGCTCAGGCTGGCACAAGATGAAGTCTCTATAAGTATGGTTTCTCGCCTCATTTTTAAGGGGTTGGATAGTGGGTTATTTTGTTAGAATTAGATAGAAGATAGACTAGAAGATTAGAGAAGAAGGTTAGAGGAAGGAGTTACTCATATTTCAAGCAAGTGTTGTAACACAAAATATTAAAAAAAATTCTATTAATTGTGATTCAATGCAAATGAATACATTGTGTTATTATTGGTGCCTTCTTTGGATTGATTAATCTTGCACAGTTCTTGTTCTACCTTTAAAATTGCTTGGATTTGTTTGAATGAATTTTAGATTTAGTGTTAAATGATTTGATATTTCTTGTGATTTAGTGCTTGGAGTGTTGTAGCAATCTTTAGTTCATACTTTGGGTAGCTTCTTGATTGTGGGTTTTCTATGCAAGGTCAACTTGTGCTAGATATTTATGTGCTTAGTTCAATTGTGGGAATTTATCCAGTTCAATTGAATGAATGTCTATGATCTGAAAAATCTTTAAGTCCTTAGAAGATTACACTTTTCCTATGAGATTGCAGGTATAGCCTAAGTTAAGTAGAAAGTAGTTTTGAGGGATTGGTCCATTCCAAGTATTTCATCATTAGTATTGTCGATTCTAGGAGTAGTATTAATCTTAGGATTTATGAAACCCCTATCTTTTGTTATTTCTTTGATCTGTGGTTAAACCTGGAATTCAAGTATCGTTATATTGCAAAATTTGATAAGTTTAGGGTTTCCAGTACTTTTTTGTAAGGTCCCTTTGTGATTACCAAAATTTTGACATTTATCACTAAGTTGTTTTGTTGCAAGTCATGACCTGACACCCGAGAGACCTTGGGGTTATCTTCCTTTTTTTTCAATAGAGATTGACCTTTAAAGTGAGATAGGATACTATATATTATGTCTGAGTTCTTGTGCAAAAAACACCATCAACACACACCTATTTCCATTTCCACTAGGAAGCGAGCTAGAATTTCACGCCTTTTGAAAAAATGAAGAACCACCCAAAGAGAGCTCCATTTCCTCAATTTTTATTATTTTCAATTTGCACCATTATTTTTTTTTTGTTCCTGGAGAATCATGAGGAATTGTTGGAGGTATTTGTTGAGGTTTTTATTTAGTAGGTATTTAAGCATGAGGTGAATTAATATTTTGAGGACGATTTGGGGGTGCATTAACAATTCTTGGAAATTAAATAAACTTACAAAAAAATTGTAATTTCCCAAATTAAAATTATTTGGAGTTGTAATAGAGATATTCTAGCTTATGGTAACTCACAAAATAATTAACTTCAAATATTTTCAGTCAAACTTAAAATGGATCAAATCGAGTATGTTGAAATGAACACCAAATTACACCAAACAAAAATTGGATACTTTGCAACCAAAATGTACTGATATATTTTAGATATTATCATGGAATTACATCAATTTTTTTTATAAAAATCTGATAATAGTAGGTGCACAACTGCACCAAAATATATCACCAAAACTCTAAGTCTGAAACCATAACTCACATTAAAACTAGAGAAATCTCCACAAAACTCACTCCAACTTCAAAATAGTTCTAGAATAGAAAATTACATATATGAATATTAAATTGGCATCGAAATATGCTGCTCATAACAACAATATATATCTATTGTACAAAACCCAAAAGAAATTGCAAACTGGAAACTATTGTTGGAAACCTAAATCACACAAACAACTCAAAACTGAAAACTACTATTCTAGAAAAGAAATTATATGAGAATAATGTTCCAAATACACCATATAATTTATTCCAACAACATCAAGACCAAACTGAAATAATATATTGCACTCAACAAACCAAACTACACCCTCTAGCTATCTATTTGATAAAATAAACTACAAACTATGGAACCTTCAACACAGTGACAAATTTTGGATGAAATTTATCTAAAGATTCTTGAAACCACTATCTCTAAGACTTATCTCCTTGGTTTACAAGCCTCAAATATTTATTTATTCATTGGTTTACCATCCTCTGAAGAAAATTCACAAACCTTTGAAAAGGAAACAATATCTAGAATAATGGAAGCTTGAAAGGGAAATTACATTATATTCAACTCTTTTTTTCCAACTTCAATTTGGGTTCCAAAATCTCATGCCTAAGGGAGGGAAAATTTAATTTGAAATATTATAACTCATTATTCCAACAATAGAATCCCCATTAAACACTTTACTCCAAACTGCTAAAAATCAAACATTAACTCTCGTTGCTAAAAAACCAAATTGCAATTCATTTGATTTTTTCTAAAAATCGATGCCTATCTTAGACCCATTTAATATTTAAAAAATATTAATTCATTTTTCAACATTAATAATTTAATTAATATAATTTTAAAAACCAACTTTTCAAATTTATTCACTGGTCCTAACTTACTATTTTTTAGGAAACTAGGTTTACTAAAAGTAGTAAATGCTATTTTTAGAAAAGGGGACATTACAAGTCCCCCCTTCCCAATATTTCTTGTCCTCAAAAAATATAGGCTTTTATGGGATTGATCTTCTATCTCTTCCCATTTTCCATCTCATCTTGGAAAATCTTTCCATTTGATTGAGTGTTGGATGATACCTTTGTTTCTTAGATTCTCTCATCTTGTTACCCTATCTCTTATAGGTACCCCATATTGCTTTCCCTCATCATCTAATGGTGGAAACTTAGGAAAAATAATAGTTTGATGTCCCAAATTTTTCTAGAAATGTGTAACATGAAAGACTTTGTTTATTCTATATGTTGTGGGAACATCTAAATTAGAATCTACATCTCCTTCCTTCCTCATTTCTTTGTAAGATCCATTGAACTATCCTTCTCTATTTTTATTCATGTGATATGGTTGCAATCCAAGGAGTTATTGAACATAGAAACTATAATGCACACCCAACCTAGAGAAAATACCAACTTCAGAAGTTGTCTTCATTCTCTTCCTATCTACATGCATTTTTTGTTGATCTAATACAAGATGTAATTTGTCTCTAAATGACCACATGAACTCCTAACATTGTTGGAAAAAGTCACTTGTTGTAGGGATTCTACCTTTTGAGAATAATGAATCAACAAAAGAGAGTGCACCATGATCATAGATAGTTTGAAATAAGGACATACCAATGTGCATGTGATTGAAGGTATCATAAAAATACTTCCATATATACAACCATCTTACCCAAATACCATGTTGAGACTAAGCCTCTAACAAATCATCATGCTCCAACTGAATTCTCCTGATTTGGAACCTCACATAGGAAACACCATCCAACCCAATATTGCAATACTTGAGAAGACTGGAAACAATGCTATGGAATATTTCTTGCCAAAGTGACTTAGAGAAGAACATTTTAGAAAAGTCACTACCAATCACAATCCTAGGTAAAATAAAAGATATCTTTCTTAACCATAAAACATAATCCCCAACATCAATGCCACAAATATAAAGGAAATCAATAACTATTATATGTTTGAGATCTATCAACCAAGAAATCCCTTGTTTGTTGCCAACCCAAATAATATCATCAACACTTAACCTCCAAGTATCAAACGAAGATCTCTAGGCACACCAACATACCCCCATTACTGACTCAAACTGGCTCAAAAGAAAGGATTCAAGAAAGTTTGGCTTCAGGGGGATTCTCTCAATATCATTAATAATTTGAAAAAATGTGCTACCTCCTCTTGGACTATTGAAAATTTGATTAAGGATTCCATTGATATCCTTAATTATTTTGATGATTATTTTAACTCTCATATTTGGAGAGAAGGAAATAGTTTGGCTGATATCTTTTCTAATTTGGGGGTTAGAGGGGCTCGTGAGTGGGATTTGAATGACCCTCTACCTATAGAGGCTACTGTCACCATTAATCATGATTTCAAAATCTAATGTGATTTATGATTTTGTAAGGCTTTGGGCATGCATGTTTGTCATCACGTGGAAGGTTATGATACTGTGAACCCCTAAACCTGCATATGCACAAGAGCAACAAAACACGTTAGGTTGTTAGATGAAATACATGCAAAAAAGTATGAGAGATTCCCCATGGAATCCATCTATCTAAAACTTAATTTAAGAAATGAAGAACACAATGTAATTACAACATGTAAATCCTAATTAAGCAAATAACATTATGATCCCATGGAGGAATTGGTGCCAATGAAGTGTTGCAATTGGCCCTTTCCCAATTCCTAAGTTGCAATGTTGATTGATTTGAGAAAATGGTCAAATATCCAAAGATATTTGAGCATAACCTTGTTATAATTTGTGAAAATGGTGATGGATTGAGTGAAATGGGAAAAATTAGCTCTCAATGTGGAGAGAGTAACTTTGCATGAAGATTGTGGATGAGGATGAAGTTGAGTATAGTAAGTTTACTCAGATTGTGGATGATAGAATGAGAGGAAGAGTATCTCATTTATAGATTCTCAAATTGGAGGAATGAGGGATTTGGATGAATGTGGGATAAAAGACCAACCAATGAGAAGAGGCCACTTGTCCACATATAATTGGAGGAGGAATTAACACATTTTGGTTAATGTGCATGATAAATGCTATGAGATTCAAATTTGAATTTTGAATGTGACATGTGAGAGGGAAAGAGAAATGGAGTTAATGTCACTTGGCTCAAGGCCAAGGACATGTAAGAGGCATTGAATGCCTTGTTGGAAGGACCAAGTCCACTTGGCCTTTTGAATTCAAATGAGGAATATTCCCTTTTGATGCCATGTGAGGGAAAATAGAGAATTAAATAAATCAAAGTAATTGATTTATTGTGCAACTTGCATTCTCTAGAGGATTTTAATGAGAGGGATTAAGTTAATCATGGTTTTGATTAATTTAATGAAGATTAGATGATGTGACAATTTAGACTTGAATTTATAAATTGATTTAAGTCAAGAATTGAGAGGAAATGATTTATTAAATAAATGATTTGATTTATTTAACTAAGGAGGGAAATGTTAGATTAAATCAAATAAGGTTTAATTTATTTAATTTAATAGGACTTTAGAGAATTTAATCAAATAAAATGATTTATTTAATTAAACAGAAATGCAAGGTTAATTAAATTAAATTGATTAATTTAATCAAAGGATGTGATAGACCTAGTCAGATGAATAATGATTCATTAGATTAAGAGATGGAATTACAATGAAATGATGAGAGTGTGATTTTAGAGGAAATTATGTTAGTGATTAGGATCAAGTGTGCCAAAATGACATTTGTGCATTTTCCATATCTACATTTTTCCCCTCTTTGAAGCAATGTACTTGTTGCATTGTTTCAAAGAATAAACTACTATGATCAAAGGTTTAGAAATTTTCTAAATTTTTTCAGATGCCCCACTACTGCCCCAATGGAAGAATAATGCTGGGCATTGCCCCCTCGAGAGATCAGATGAAATTTTTGATTTTTTGGATGATATCGCGAAAAAAGATGACAAGGTGCTCAATAGGCCAAAACTGCCCCAAAATGCCTAAAAAATATGTTAAAATGCCTAAAAAAGATGCAACACGATCCTCGGTCAAATGAAAATGGGATCGGGGGACAAAAAGCCTAGTTGGAATATTAAATTAGGTCAAAAAACCTTAATTTTTAGGCTTAAATAGGCCTCAAGGGGTCACTTTCAATACATTTGCAATCTTAACATTGAAAAATTTGACACCTACAGCTATGAGACTTGGTCATGATGGCACAACAACAACTTCCTCTGCATGTGTCAAAGCAGGTTCGAGTACATCAGCGACCGGTCACCATAGGACCCGTGGTATGTACCCCTATCCGATTTTTGTTTTTCTCATTACTCGTGCATTAATTAGGACTTATGTACAGTCTAGGCGGCGTGGCGCGATATAGCGCCATGAAAATTTCACAAACAAGGCTGCATAGTCCTATACAAGACCGCTTGTGCCTAGAGTGTCACATGGTGCAGTTAAGGTTTAAGGGTTTTCGGTCTCCAAAATCGACCACTCGCACAAATAGCGCTGCATAGGCCAGTTTGTAAAATTTGGGTATCAAAGTCGGTCGTGCGGCATAGTTTGGAACATTACAAACTACGTCACTTTTGAGAACAATGCTGCTTTTACTATTTCAAAAGCGAAATGCAATACAGACAGCAGATTTTCCTGAGGTAAACTGATGCGATACTTTTCCTTGCGCAGGAGAGTCATGAGGTTATTCATTCAAGGGAGCACCAATGGCTAGAACTTGAGAGATTGTAGGATATGCATGTATTCCTCCAAGAGCAGCTCAGGATGCTTGGTCTATGGCATGTTGTGTATGTCCGTCCTATTTGAGCACATCTGGGTATGATGCATGCCTTGGCTGAGAGATGGCATAGCGAGATGTCATCCTTTCATCTTCCTACCGACGAGGCCACCATTACTCTTGAGGATGTTTGGCACATCCTGTGACTACCCATTCATAGAGCCCAAGTTATCTATGATTTCGAGGCAGGTAGGGATGCCTGCTTTGGTGTTATGGGTATTGACGAGCTTATCCTTCTTGATGGCTAGATAGATTTTGAGTGGTATCGAGGGATAGCCCTTACGTACAGCCTGATTGTGGCCGCCATTATTTTTGGTCTTGTAACTCCTGATCGGTATGGCCAATATTTCAGTCCAGGTTGGGGATTGGCATGGTAGTAGATGTGCGCTCGCCGAATGTACTTTGCCTAAGGACCAATATTGCTAGCCTCTCTGTACCGAGATTTGCATGAGTTTTCCTATTTGGATGGTCTGGCTCTTGGGGCCGAGTGGACTCTTTTACATATTTGGGCATGGGAGCAGATCCTAGTGCTTCACTCGATTGTGACACCGATTGTTCTAGATATTGATGATCCCATTGTATGGTGGTACAACAGGGTAGATATTCACTTTAACCACATGGGTACAGACGGTATAGCCTACTGGCGGCGGGTTTTGGATGAGATGACAATGTTTATCTAGAGGCCATGGATGGGTATAGGGCCAAGGTATGATGATGCTCAATAGCTATTCTTTGCTTGCCAAGACAGACTCATGTAGGGCCGGGAGCATATTATGATAGAGAGGTACCTTCCTGATAGGGTAGCCAAACAATTTGGCAAGGTACAGGACATCCTTGATGATCAATACATGGCTATATTTTCCCGCATGGCAAAGGAGATAGTATGGGGGAAACTGATTCTAGAAGAGGAGGCAGTGTCCTCATTTAGATAGTTAGTGGCTTGGTCATGGCCATATGATCAAGGGCCAGCAGATACAGGGGTGACTCCAGTGTACAGGGCATGGTTTAGACCTCCATCGAGATTGACAATTCCTAGGATAGTGCTTCCGTGTCGAAGGCCCAGAGGTAGGTCAAAAGGCAAGGGTCAAGGAAGTGTACCACCTCCTCAGTAGTCACCTCCAAGAGACAGAGCATAGTAGGTAGCAGGAGCATATGGGCAGCCCCAGGTGGCACCACAGCATGTGCCAGTAGCACAGCCAGCGGGATAGCCAACGGGGCAGCCAGATCCCCGTGATGCACTGATTCAATAGTTATAGGGCTAGGTACATGTTTTTTCAGCTAAGGGAGATGAGGCCCAGTAGCAGGTTGCTGCAGTTATAGCTGAGAGAGATTAGGCCCGATCCGAGAGGGATCAGGAGATTGGTCGACGAAGGCAGTTAGAGAGCGTAGCTTCCACATCCCGGGGTTGGTTAGTTGACATTCGGGAGTATATAGAGGTGATCAAAGAGGTCGAGTACTATCGACAGGTAGTGCCATTAGCGAGCAGGGTGCCATCTTTCTCCTAGCAGATAGGGAGGTGACCGACAGAGGATCATGGTGTGAGACACGTGGGGGAGGGTAGCAGCTAGCAGGGCTAGCCCTTTTGATCATAGACATTTTTGCATTTTTGATTTATGGGTTGTACTATTTTGGCCTTATTGTACCACGTATTCGATATACACTTGATCCAATTTGTATTATAACAGTATTTTTTGATCATATATATATGAGATGATTCACCTTTTATGTATGGTGCAAATGTATGATATGCAGTTTTATTATGATGCTATAAAATGTTCCTATTCTTAGGCTTATGTGATGTAATGTATGCATTTCTTTTTGTATATTTTCCATGCTTTTTAATGGTGATCCTATGGATGTAATGATGTGATGATATGGAAATGGTAATGGATGCAAATGATTACGTATGATGTAATTCTTTCTTAAGATGCTTAGAATAAAAAATTTATATTATTCCTCATAACTTAAGATAATGATATGATGGAATGTGCTAATGATTATGTGGATGCAGAGTGTATGCATTGGCAATGTTTTGATTACTGTCATGATACCATGTTAGTGTCGAAAGAAGAAAGAAGAATCTAGAATTAATGAATTAGTTAGGATGGTGATGGTGATTTGCATTTCTAGGAATTGGGATTTTCAAAGGGTCAATTGCATTATGTTTGATAACACACATAGGTACGATGCATCAAGGTATAAAGGACCAGGATGGCGTGTGTACCTAGTGTGGTGGACCTTGACTCGACAAACAGATTAGGAGTATTCTTGTTCACACTTGGCATATGTACTTCGTTCAAAATATAGTTCAAACATTCTAAATATCTCGGGCCAAAACACAAGAAAGCAAGCTTTCCTATGTGGTCAGCAAGATACCTAAAACATCCTCCCTACAAACCAAACAAAGCACGTATGACCAAGTTATTCTACAAGAGTTTCCAAAAAGAATAGCAGATAAGAAGATAATG
Source organism: Sequoiadendron giganteum (assembly GCA_007115665.2). NCBI lineage: Eukaryota > Viridiplantae > Streptophyta > Pinopsida > Cupressales > Cupressaceae > Sequoiadendron > Sequoiadendron giganteum. Next base: position 410,839,543 of record CM021107.1, read on the forward strand.
ATCCTTGCCCCTTTCCTTTCTCTCTAAACCTATTTTGTTTAGGCATCATCGAGAGGTCTTTGGAATGAGCACAAAATAAGACAAGTCCAGAAGACCAAATAAAGTAAACAAACAAGATAATTTTCTTCATACCGCTAACCAAGACTAACTACTGTGGAATACCTGATGTTTATGTCCATCGCATGAAAGCTTCACCCTAGGACATGTTGTGATCAGGGTTTTGAGGGGACTGGTTTGGGTGATAAGCTATTGATATTCTGAGTTGACCAACTTGCTTGCATACTGATCTAGACTTGAGACTTTGACGATTAAGCATTCACTTTGGAACCTGCTAAACTTGTTTCTGACTGACTCACCAAGGGTGAAAGTGACGATTTTTTTACTATGAGTGATGACAATCATGGGTGAAATTAAGATGAAATGGATGCACCATTTTGGGTTTTCAGATATTTTGAGGCTGTTTTTGGTATTTTGAGATGTTTTACAAATGTTTTTGGTATTTTCAAGATTTACGACGAACAAAATAACTTAAAGACCTATCCTAGGGGTCTCAAGAGCTAATCCATAGATTAGCCTTGCCTATGTTATACACGCAGAGACCACATAGTTCAACTGACGATAGATTGACACCATGAAAAGATAGATGGGCAATCGGATTGCCAATGCGACAGACACCTAAGGGACTAGCCCTACTGTCTTGGGGGATGATCAAAGATCAACCTTGCCTATGTTATGGCTCAGAGACGATGTAGTTCAATGAGGTGAAAGATTGACAAGACTTGATGACGAATTCTTTTTTTGAAGATTTTCTAATATTTCTACATGTTTTTGGATTTTTGAAAGATTTGGATGTTTTGGATTTTTGATGAGTTTTGAATGTTTTCGATTTTTGATTTTTTGAGAAGATTTCAAGAATATACATGAATTTGATCCGATACTAATACAGGAACATGACCCTAGCGTGGTGCGATAAACTACTTCGATAAAGGCAGGACACACTCACCTTAGGAATATGCCAAGTAGTACTATGGTGGAGTATGATATGGACACCAGCTCAGGCTATGGTATGGATGCGAGCAGATGGGTGAGTGGATGATTAATACAATGTGATGGAATGGATGAGTGAGTCATGCAAATCTTGGTGGATAGAGTGTTTTATTTACGCTTGACGCCTATTTGCCAGGTTTTCACCAAAGTACTTGTCCAAAGCGCCACCGAAGTGGTTTTCACTAGAGGATGATTTTTCTTTACTGTTTTCAATCCTTTTTCTGATTTTTTTGTTGTCACCAAGATGCCTATTTGCTAGGTTTTCATCAAGGTAACTATTTTTTCAAGACTTTTTTTGCATTTTTTTGTATTTTCTGGTTATATACCTTGCAATATTTAGGCATAAAAATTTTGAGGTGCGAACTATTCATGGGCTCCTCCAGAGGTTCGCCTTCTGGTGTCGACAACTGATATGCCCCTAATTTATAGCTTGCAGTGATGATGAAAGGTCCCAACCAGTTGGGCTCAAACTTTCCCTTGCTATCCGAGTTTGGCACATTCTTTTGGTTTTCTTTTAGCACAAGGTCACTGACCTGGAAGGTACGTTGCCTGATCTTCTTGTTGTAGTTGCGTTTCAGGTGATTTTGATAGACCTGTAGATGATTGAGGGCATCCATGCAATGTTCATCTAGTAATTCTAGCTCATTCAGTCTTGTAACCCTATATTCCTCATCTGTGATGAGGTTTTGCAGTGATATCCTCAGTGATGGGAGCTCGATCTCAATTGGGAGCATGGCTTCTGATCCGTAGATGAGGGAGAATGGAGTGGCACTTGTTGGTGTGCGGATGCTGGTGTGGTATGCCCATAAGGCAGGATTTAACTGTAGATGCCAATCACAACCAAAGTCATTAACTGTTTTCTTGAGGATTTTTAGGATAGTCTTGTTTGTAGCTCTGCTTGGCCATTGCCTTGTGGGTAATATGGTGTGGAAAAGTGGTGCTAGATTTTGAATTTTTCACACAAGTCACGGACATCCTAATTCTTGAAGGGTGTCCCATTATCAGAGATAATGGATTGGGGAACACCGTATCGGCAAATGAGGTAGTTCAGGATGAACTTGGATATCTGCTTTCTAGTGATGTAGGTCATGGGAATTGCTTTGACCCACTTTTTGCAATATTTGGTGGCAATGATAATGAACTTGTGGCCGTTAGATGAGGTGGGTGAGATTTTACCAATGAGATCAAGCCCCCACTGGGAAAAGGGCCAAGGTGTAACAATGGGATGTAATTCTTGAGTTGGTGCATGAATGAGATCTCCATGCTATTGGCACTATAGACACCTTCAGACAAAGTCATGTGTCTCTCTCTCCATTGTTGACCAGTAGTACCCGGTTCTCAGCAACTTCTTAGTCAAGGTCATACCACTCGAGTGTGAATTGCATGTGCCATTGTGTACCTCAATCAAAGCATTCAAGGCTTCCTTAGGTGTTAACCAACGTAACATGGTTCCATCGATACTTCTATGGAAGAGATTTTCTCCTAGGATGACAAATCATAAGGACCTTTTGACAAAGGTTAGCTTGAGGTTTGAGGTAATGTCAGCTGGGAGGACTCCTAATCTTAGATAGGTGTAGATATCATGGTACCAAAGATCACCGGGACCAATGAGTTCACATGCATATTCCAATTCTTGTACCTCGAAAGTGGGTACGAGAAGCTGCTCTACCAAGAATTCATGTTTTGAGATGTTGCGAGGGATATCTAGCAAGGATCTGATTGTTGCCATTGTATGCACTGCTCTGTTATTTTCCCTTGGTATTTGCTCAAAAGTGATGTCGATGAATGATTCCTTGAGGCTTTCTACCACCTTTTTGTATGGTGCGAGCTTATCATCTTTAGTTTGGTATTCACCATTGACTTGGTTAATGATAAGTTGCGAGTCTCCATAGACCTTTAATGCCATGATTCACCATTGTGCTGCAATCTTCAGACCTATGGTTAAAGCCTCGTACTTTGCAATGTTGTTTGTACAGGGGAATTCCAACTTGTAAGATCTCAGTATATAGTCCCCTTGTGGGGTGATAAAGAACACACCGGCTCTTGACCCATGTTGTGTGTGGGAGCCATCAAAGTATATTTTTTGGTGATCGGCTATGCTGAGATTGAAAAGGGACTGACCTAGAAATTCTGATACGAGCGGGTTGTCTATGTAGAGGGGAGCTTGTGCTAGCTAGTCTGCAATAATTTGTCCTTTGATTTCCTTTCGCTTGACATACTCAATATCATGTTCAGATAGTATCATCACCCATTTAGCCATTATGTTTGTAAGCATTGCTTTTGACAATAGATATTTGAGGGGGTCTATCTTGGAAATTACCTTAATTTGATGAGCTAGCATATAGTGTCTGAATTTTTGGGCTGCAAACACCACTGCTAGGCAAGCTTTTTCTATTTATGTGTAATTTAGCTCGTGCCCCACCATTGTTCTGCTGATATAGTAAATGGCCCGTTCAATTCCCTTTTCATAATGTTGGGCTAAAAGGGCGCCAAGGGCGGCTGTTGTTGCTGAGATGTATAGAATCAATGGTTTCCCTACGATCGGTGGCATCAACACAGGTGGTGTAAGTAGATATTATTTGATTTTGTTGAATGCTTGTTCACACTTGTCATCCCACCTGAATGCTACTCCCTTATGGAGCAAGTGTGAATAGGCGATCTATTTATCTGCTAGTTGTGCTATGAATCTTCTGATGGACTAGAGTCTACCTTGTAATCCTCTGAGTTGCTTTAGTGTTCTGGGTGCTTCCATATCAAGGATTACTTTTAGCTTTGCAGGATCCACCTCTATTCCTCTCACTAAAACTATGTACCCCAGTAGCTTTCCTGATTGTACCCCAGCAACTTTCTTGATTGTACCCCAAAGACATACTTCTTTGGGTTGAGTTTGACCTTGTATTTTTCCAGCCTATCAAAAATTGCACTTAAAGTCGCTATGTGATCCTGCCTTTTCTTTGATTTAGCCAATATGTCATCCATATAATATTTGATAGTTTTGTGAAACATGTCATGGAAGATTAGTTTCATGGCTCTTTGGTATGTAGCTCCTGCATTCTTTAGCCCAAATGGCATCACATTCTAGCAGTAGGTGCCCCAAGGACATGTAAAGGTTGTCTTATGCTGGTCTTCCTTTTCTATCATTATCTGATTGTATCCTGAGAAGCCATCCATTAGGGAAAGCATCTCATATCCGACTATCATGTCCACTATCATGTCAATGTTCGATAGTAGAAAATCATCCTTAGGACATGCTTTGTTTAGATCTCTAAAGTCTATGCAGATGTGGATGCCCCCATTTGTTTTTGAGACCGGTACAAGATTGGATACCCATTTTGGATAGTCAATTGGGCATATGAATCCAATGTCTAAGAGTTTATGTAATTCTATCTTCACGAGCAGTGCTATTTGTGGATGCATTTTTCTTGACTTCTGTCTAACTGGTTTCGCTCTGGGGTGAACGACCAAATGATGAACTACTACTTCAGGATCCAGACTTGGCATGTCGGCATAGGTCCATGCAAAGTTTTTCTTTCTTTCTCTTAATAATGTGGCCAACAATTCTTGTTCCTCTGTCTGAAGTGTTTGAGCATAGAATGTGATTTGTGGTTTTGTTTATGTTCCCAAGTTGACAGGGTTGCACTACTCTGCCAGGACTGTTGACTTTTCTTGATATAGAGTAGTAGGGGGGAGATTGAATTCTTCATCCTCTGGCACCTCAAAGAGGTTTTCACCATTGGATGCATCCTTTATTTTTACTGTTGTGTGGTTAGAGAGTGCCATAGTGTGGTTTTCACTCAATAAATTTGAGCTTATTCTCAATATTTTCCTTCTGCAACTGAAGGACTCAGTCGTCTCCCCATAGTATGCCTGGGTGTCCAATGTGATGTTGAAGCCTACCTTATGATCGCCACATGGAACTATATCCCTTAGTCCCATGAATTCTAAGAGTGCCTCATCATTTTTGAATGAGTCTAGAATTAGTAGTCCTCATTGATCGTGATCGATGAGTTGTGAGTGTACTAAGGTGATTTAGTGGGTTTGTTGGTTTGACTCAGCTATGGAGGCACTAATCATTAACAGGTTGGAATCTTCAAAGAGCCTAGGAAGACCTGCTATGGTATCATCATCATTACTACTGGCACAAACATCGGTGATGTCAAAGGTGAAGTTATCAAGTGGGATACCTAGGCAGATGGGTGGTCTAAGGGTAGTTGTTGTTACCTGAGGAGAGGACCTGACTGCCCTTTTGGGATTACCTCTACCATGTACAATTATACTCAGAGGAGTATAGCCAAGGCCAAGGTTCCACATTCTTCTTTCTACCATGATGGGCTCCAGCCGTCCATCACTATTTTTCCAAGGCTTTCATTCCTATTATAGCCCATACCAAACATCATTTGTAACCCTCTGTTAGTTTCATCCATGGGTAGGGTGGGGGTGGGCCTTTCATCTTGGTATAATGTGTTTGAGATGTCTCCCTCATCCACATTTTCTTGACTGAGATCCCCCCAACGGCGAAATCCAATAGGGTTTGCCCTAACAGTGTGGATAGGTGTTTTAGTTGGCAAAGGTTGTCCATGCGACCTAGGAGATTGTGGTAACTCTCCTACAAAAAATGCATTCCTTTTCATTTTGTAGTCGCCACATCCATTGTCTTGAATCATGTTTTTGAATTCATTTATATCGGGGATGGCGGGTGTTTCTATTGTAGAAGTGGAAGCGAGGTTGGCTGGGTCAATATATGAAGTGGATGGGCCTTCATCATTTTTTGGTACTTGGGGGATCTTATAAAACTTGGATTCCAAGTTTTTGCAGTAAGCGAAAGGTTCAGGATCACCATATATAGTGACCTCCTTGTTCTGGTGTGAGAACTTGATACATTGGTGATACGTCGAGGCCACTGCCTTCATTCTATGGATTCACGGGCATCTGAGGAGGATATTATATGGTAGGTCGAGGTTGAGGGCCTGACATGTGGTTTCCATGGTTGCCGGTCCTACTTGGATGGGGATTTTGATAGTGCCTTGATACACTCTTTCTTGATCATCATATGCCCTTATCGTGATGCTTTTGTTCTTATTAATGGAATCCTTAACGAATCCCAATTTCTTTATGAGCTTTAGAGAACAAATGTTAAGGCCTGCAACTCCATCCACCAGGACTCTTTTGAATTTATTTTTATGGATGAGCACTTGAAGGTGGAGTGTGTGGTTATGAGACGGCTGCGGGGGAAATCTTGGTCAGAGAATGTAATGAGATTTGGGGTCACGATGGTACCCACCATAGCCTAAAAACTATTATGTGTCAAGGGTGGAGGAGATGGTGGACGCAACTAATGCTTCATCAAGGATCTTCCTATGGGCTGCAGAGATCTTCAATAGTTCCATGATGGAGATTTGGGCAGGGGTTCTTTTCAGCTAGTCAATGACATTGTAGTCATAGGGGATGGATTTTTTATTAGAAATGGGGGTCTTAGCTGGTGCCCTGACAATGGTAGCCTTTCTGCCACATGTGGTGACTCCATAGTCGTTGTTGGCTCCTTTGACATTTATGACCGTGACCATTTCATCCACACATCTGACTATCTCCTCTTACACTAGATTAGCACTAGCACATTTTTGCTTGCCCTTATTGTTCCCCTGATTATTTCCTTGGTTGCTCCCTTGGCTGTGGTTCGACATTAGATTCGTGTATATTTTCAAGTCTTGGATTCCGGTTGGTTGTTCGATATTGATGATCTTATCCTCGATGAGGTCTTGGATGATGTTTTTCAGCCTCATGCAATTGGTGGTGGTATGTCCTTTGACTTTATAAAAGTTACAAAGGATATTTTTGTTATACCACGGTGGCTTAGTCATGGGTTCTACATATTGCTCAGAGTTAGAGATTTTGATTAGGTTTTCCTTGACCAATTTTTTCATGATGGACTCGATCGATTCACCAAGAGTCGTGAACTTCCTCTTGGGGGGATACTTGCCTCGGGGAGGTGGTCCTCCTTGATTACCCAAGTTGTTGATTTGATTGGTGGGAGTTGGTTGTTGTTGTGCAATGACTGCATTAGTCTGCACATTGTTGGGATTATGATTTTGTGGTTGATGATGGGTTTGGATGTTCTACTTAGGGGCACTGATGACCACTTTAGCATTGACCATGCCATCAATCCATATATTTTTATTCCTTGACCATGTTTGAGGTTTATCATTATAGTTGTTAGATGGGTGGTTATCTGGTGGTGGAGTGAATTTTGATGCGCCTCCTCGTGCAGTAAGGGCTCTTTCAATGTTGAGCACCTTTGGGATCAATTGATCATAGGATGTGATGCATTGCATTTTCAAGTAGAATGCCAAGTTTTCATCTAGATTGGATATGATGGTGCAAAATTTTTGTTCTTCTGGCATGGTCCACTTACTTTGATTGGCCTTGGATCACCATCTTTGCAAGAAGGATGCAAATAGCTCTCCTTTTCTTTGTTTGAGTGCTGATAGTTCTTCCAAACTAACATCCGCACCCATGTTGAAAGCCTAATACTTAAGGAAAGCTTCCATGATTTCCTCAAATTTTTTAATTCTTATGGGTAGGCGAGAAAACCATTCCATGGCTGGACCAATTAGATTGCGGGGGAATAGTCACATTAGATACATGTCATCATATGTGACTTCCATGCAATGCACCTGAAATTCCCTGATGTGGTTTTCAGGGTTACCTGTTCCATTATACTTGTCAAATTTTGGGATCTCAAATCCCTTTGGGAATGGCATCATGGTGAGACTTCTGTCAAAAGGATAAGGGCACAAGTTTCTTGGTGTTCTCATGGTTTTTCTTTCTTGTAAGTCCAACACTTGCTATGAAAGCAGTTTAATTTGTGTTGTGACATCTTTTCTTGGTTCAGGAGGTGGAATGAATGAGTTGTGAGGTGTTTGAGGTGTTTGATGGGTAGGAAGAGTACTAGTCGGTGTTTTCTGCAAGCTCTATTGTGCGTTCAAAGCCTAATGGTATGCCTGCATTTGTGTCAACAACGCTTGTTGTTGATCTTGCTGCTGTTGTTCCAACAATGCTTGTTGTTGGTCCATCTGTTGTTGTTCCCATGAAACCTATTGTTGGTCAAGTTGTTGTTGTGCTAACAAAGCTTGTTGTTGGTCTAGCTATTGTTGTGCCAACAAAGCCTATTGTTGGTCGAGCTATTGTTGTGCCAACAAAGCTTGTTGTTTGGCTTGTTGTTGTACTTGAAAGTCTTGTAGGGCTTGTTGGTATGCTTGCAGATGGATTGCTTGTAGTTGCACTTTGTATTGGGTTCGTGCCTGTTGTTGGGATTGCGCTTGTGCTTGTGCTAGATCTTGAGCTTGAGCTTGAGCTTGTGCTAAAGCTTGAGCTTGGGCTTGCACTTGCACTTGTGCTTGCTTTTTCTTGAGTACTCTTTGTTGGTTGGCCTTTTGAAGGGTTTGGATTAGGATGGTGAATGAATTTGTCATGTTGGCTTTTGGTGGGATTGGTGGTGGAATGAGAATCATGCCAACCATTGTGATAGGTGAAAGGGTTATGGTGGTGATTGGGATTTGGCTTGTTGGTGGGGTGGTCGAGATGCTCGGTCCTTGTGAGGGTATGCTTTGGGATATTTGAGGACTGATTGATGTAGTGCTTGAATGGTTGCCACTTGTTGTTGTGATGTTCATATTTACCAGTTCTAAGAAACAATCAGTATTTAGGGGGGAAAAACCTAATCTGAGAGGTGATGTGGTTGTGAATGGAAATGGGGGAAGGGATGGGATGCTACCCTGGAATGAAAAGGGATTAGCAATATTGGTTGTTCCAAAAAAAAAAACCTTCTCCTTGTGGTAGAGAATTTTGCATGTTTGGTTGACACGTTGGTGAGGCATGGAATGAAGATGAACTAGTAGCATTATGAAATGTGAGTGGGATGTATGGGTGTAATGGATTTACCAAGATAGAATTATCTGATGCGGCGATGATGGCCACCTCTTTGCTAGTCACAAGGCGATGTTGTTGCAACTCTCAAAACATAACACTCCCTTTGTTCACCATTGGTGAGGTTGGTGTGATGGTCGATGTGGTGTGAGATATTTCTTGATTGATATTAGATATAGGGGATGTGTTTGTAAGAGGCATGTCCGTACTAGTACTTGTGTCAAGGTCAGAAGGGAATTGGACCCCTCCTTCCACTAACATGTTTAAGTATTTGAACATGGCACTAACAATTTTGTGGTTCTCTAGATTTTGAACCATTTTTATCATTTCAGATTGTGTCATCCCCATATCCTCATTTGTGATGTCCTCTTTGTAGCTCTCCTCTTGAGGATTTTGCAATGGCAAAGAAGACTTACTTGGGGGATTGTTTGATCCCGCAAGGTTTATTTCGAAGGTTACTTGACTCATGTCAATGGAAGTTGATATTTCACTGATATTTTCCATGTTCTTCTTGTATTGTGATCTTGTTTGAACCTTAAAAAATAGGGATCATTTGATCCTAACCTTTTAGGCCCAAGAGAGAAGAACTAGGGAAGTCAAAGATCAAAGAGGGTGGTAATGATGATGGGGTAAATGGATGAAGCGAGTGATTTAAACCTTTTGGAGAAATTTTGAAGGGTTATGCTAAAATTGTTGGAACTTGGATTGATTGTGATGGTTTGACTATGTGTATTGAGCCAAACAAAATTGTAGTGAAGTTGTAATCCTTAGGAAGTTGTGTTATCCGAGGGGAACTTGCACAAGAAGGTGAATTGACTAAGTGTGTTAAGCCAATGTGATTGTGAACTAGTAGACCTTAGGAAGTTGTGTTATCCTAGAGCTGAATTCATCCAAGGGTTTTGACTATTTTGGCTAGATGTGTTAAGCTGAGATAGGGTGGTGTTGGTTTAGCCCTTTTAGCATGAGTGATTTTTCTAGAGTTCCCAAGAAGGTTTTTTGATGGGATGAGATTTGATTTGATGGAGAGATGGATGAGGATGACAAATTTGATCTTAGACTTGGTCCTAGACACAACTCTTTTTACAAAACCTCAGTGTTGAAGAACATGCTAGACTTCCTATCAGAGAAAAGAAAACCTTTCAAAAAGTTCAGGATTTTGTTGATAGTAGAACACATACAATGCTGGATTATTCCTTGAAGCCTTTTTGTAGAAGTTGTATACTAGTCTTTCTCTGAATTCAAGGAGAATTTCAAGGCGTTGTTCATGGGTTTTTAGACTTATCCTTTTGAACCTTGGTTTTGGAATCTTGAGCTTTCAAGAAATCATTTGGAACAACACATATGAGGTTCAATTTATCCTTTTATCTTGGCTTAATAAATTCTTTTTACCAAAGACACTTGCTTGCTTATGTTTCAAACTATATGTCTAATGTCCCACTTTCTTTCTCATCCCACAAGGTCTGTTGTGTGGAAATCAAGGAAAATAGGGAAAGAGTTACCTATGTTTAACCTTATTGAAAACAAATGACAATAGAATCCACGCACTTAGAAACCTCTAAGGATATGATCCCTAGGGAAAGCAAGAGTGCCTAAATTCATCAAAGGTATTTGTTTCCTAAAAGGGGTTTGAAATTTGGAGTTCTTGCGAATGTTTGTTTTGCAAACGTTTTCGAGAACCAAGCAATGTGTTTTCCACTTCCAAGCACTTTTTACAACCCTAGGATGATGAGGCAATATTCTATTGGGTTCCCACTTGGACGAATCCAGCTGCGTATATTTTGTGTGAATGGCTAAATGCTTGAGCACACTAGTTCCCCTCCACGGCACACACTTCTTAGGTCAGCCAAGCATTAGTACCCATGAATCTCCCATGGCATACTTTCCATTTCTACAACAAAACCGCATGCATAATGTGGGGCGGCTTCAAAGGACATGACCTTCTGCACCAACAAAATAGACAAGGTTCTGGCCATTTTCTAAACAAAGGGTTTTAATTTGGGAATTCCATTCATGGGGAATTATCCAACATCGGCAAGAGTTCATTTTTTTCCATCTCATCAGAATAATCCTCATGATTCTTGAACTTTCCTCAAGAATCCACACTTATATACCAGTTGGAAGTCGCTTGGCTTTAGCGTGTTCCCGATTGGGTCGTTCCCTTGGGTGATTACTTTTTCCCACAAGGCAGGCCCTCTAAGATAAACAAAAGCAAATAAACATATTCATAGTTTGATCAACCTTCGCTTAGAAACAAAGGGAGAACACTTGCAATAATTTTATTCACACTCGCATGTTTTGTTCAATTGTTTAAGTACCCAAATTGAAATGTGGAGGCAATCAGAAAACTTTTATGCAACTTAGTGTCACCAAAAAAAACTTTTGATTCTCAAGATCACCCATAGGTGCAAGAGAAGCGCATACGCCTTTTCAAATGACACTATTTTGCAAAAAAGGTTACAAGACACAAAGAACACATGTTCGTTTTAAATCACTCAAAGCAATAGTGAATTATTTTTAAGCACCAAAGGAAATGTGAGATTTCTTTGTTCAATTGTTATCCTTTAAACAAAATATAGTATGTTTGTCTAAGGTTCTTTTTAGCCCCTTGACAACTTTTGAAAAGAAATTTGATTGTTTATTTTAGAACCCCAAAAGAAATTAGTGTTCCTAAGGAAAATAAAATTACCAAATTCCATTTTAAACAAGAATCTAGAAATCCTTAAGGAGTGTTGAAGAACACTTTAGTGTTTAAGAACACTTTTTATTGCATGATGAGTATGAGGTCATGATGAGCTTCCAACCTACAAAATGACAAAAAATGGAGAGCAAAAGATAGCAAACAAGGTTAGGAATTAAAAAATCCAAAAATTAAAAAGCACATGCCAATTTTAACTCTCACTGTTTTGTTGCAGCGCAATTTGTAAAAGTGGTGGAGTTTGGGTGAAAGCAGCACTATATAGCACCACGCAGTTGACTTTGGGTGGTGCTCTACAAAAATAGAGAGTGAAAAAGTGGTGCGCTAGAGGTAAGCAACGTAGTTTGGAAGTGGCCCTATTTGAAATTTTAAAATTTTTAGGCGGGAAAGCTAGAGCGGCGGAGTTTGGAGGAGGCGCGATGTTATATGGTGCCGCGATGTTGAAAGCAATGGAGTATAGATTCGTGCAGTGGAGTTAGGAGATTAGGAAAAAAGACAGGTGGGGAGAATCTGAGGCGAGGTTTGAAAATTAAGCATGGGTCAGTATGGCACTGCTTCCCTGAAAGTGGTGAAGTATTGCGCCACGTCTATGAAAGCGGTTCAATATAGTGCTGCGCGGCTATTTCTTGTGTCCTGCGAGAAAGTGTTAAGGAAAACGTGGATTTTTTTTAAAAAACATGATTAATTTCTTTTCATGCCCTCCTACCACCAAAATGTGAACCCCTAAACCTGCATATGCACAAGAGCAAAAAAACACGTTAGGTTGTTAGATCAAATGCATGCAAACAAGTATGAGAGATTCCCCATGGAATCCATCTATCTAAAACTTAATTTAAGAAATGAAGAACACAATGTAATTATAACATGTAAATCCTAATTAAGCAAATAGCATTATGATCCCATGGGGGAATTGGTGCCAATGAAGTGTTGCAATTGGCCCTTTCCCAATTCCTAAGTTGCAATGTTGATTGATTTGAGAAAATGGTCAAATATCCAAAGATATTTGAGCATAACCTTGTTACAATTTGTGAAAATGGTGATGGATTGAGTGAAATGGGAAAAATTAGCTCTCAATGTGGAGAGAGTAACTTTGCATGAAGATTGTGGATGAGGATGAAGTTGAGTATAGTAAGTTTACTCAAATTATGGATGATAGAATGAGAGGAAGAGTCTCTCATTTATAGATTCCCAAATTGGAAAAATGAGGGATTTGGATGAATGTGGGATGAAAGACCAACCAATGAGAAGAGGCCACTTGTCCACATGTGATTGGAGGAGGAATGAGCACATTTTGGTTAATGTGCATGATAAATGCTATGCGATTCAAATTTGAATTTTGAATGTGACATGTGAGAGGGAAAGAGAAATGGAGTTAATGTCACTTGGCTCAAGGCCAAGGACATGTAAGAGGCATTGAATGCCTTGTTGGAAGGACCAAGTCCACTTGGCCTTTTTGAATTCAAATGAGAGAATATTTCCTTTTGATGCCATGTGAGGGAAAATAGAGAATTAAATAAATCAAAGTAATTGATTTATTGTGCAACTTGCATTCTCTAGAGGATTTCAATGAGAGGGATTAAGTTAATCATGGTTTTGATTAATTTAATGAAGATTAGATGATGTGACAATTTAGACTTGAATTTATAAATTGATTTAAGTCAAGAATTGAGAGGAAATGATTTATTAAATAAATGATTTGATTTATTTAACTAAGGAGGGAAATGTTAGATTAAATCAAATAAGGTTTAATTTATTTAATTTAATAGGAGGACTTTAGAGAATTTAATCAAATAAAATGATTTATTTAATTAAACAAAAATGCAAGGTTAAATAAATTAAATTGATTAATTTAATCAAAGGAGGTGATAGACCTAGTCAGATGAATAATGATTCATTAGATTAAGAGATGGAATTATGATGAAATGCTGAGAGTGTGATTTCAAAGGAAATGATGCTAGTGATCAGGATCAAGTGTGCCAAAATGACATTTGTACATTTTCCATGTGTACAGAGATGGTGGAGTGGTAATCAGGTTTTGGCTTGCGCTGATGGTACTAAGGGAGATATATGTAGGGAGTGGATTACTTTGTTAATAAATCACCTCTACCACATCTTTTATCTCACATGGATTATGGGAATTTTAAGTGTTTCTTTCTTGAGAAGTTTCTTCACTGCTCTGAGAGTTGCAAATATTTTCAACTCTGTTATGTTAGCTACCATGGGTGGAGACAAAAAACATGTGAAACCCTTCTCATGCGATGCGGTAAAGAATAAATCGAAGGTTTGGAAAATTCTTGACAAGGGAGGGTTGTTGCCTTATCTTGAGATACTTCATGGTAACAACCCTCAGGTGATTGCTTTGTTTGCTAAAAATTGGAATAAAAAGGTTCTGAAACTTAGAGGTATAGAGTTTGATGTTAACGAAGACATCATAGCCCACATTACTAGTTTTTTGATGGATGGTATGAAGTTCTTTAGAGACAAGAAAGAAGTGAAAAATACTATGAAAATATTGTTCAAAGAAGAGGAAGCCTAGGACCTTCGAGCGGTGAAGAGTGGGAGTTATCAGAGGAAAACTATCAAGGCCCAGTGGGGATGTACCAAAGGAGTTAATGTGGTTCATTTCTCTTGAAGGTTGATATTCTGTGGTAAATGCTTATGACTTTGTCTTAACCATTTTCGTCACAAGAAAAGGATTTCCTTTCCCTTTTACCTTTTGGCCTCTTTGGATGTTGGCATAATTGACCATAAGAAAAACCCGAAGAACCTTGTTCTTCATGTGGGGTTGATCCTCCTTATTTTTGATTATTCAAAAGCCTTTGAGGTGGTTAAGCCGCTTACTACCCCTAAGTATGTGCAAAAAAAGTAGGAGAAGGGTTATGAGATGATTTCCGAGGAGGAATTGGCCTACAAAGAAAGGAAAAAATGAAAGCTTATCCTAGAAAAAGAGTCAGCGTCAAAGGATGATGTGGATTTTACATCAGACTCTCTAGCTACTATGGATGAAGATATGAGATCCCCTGCTCTGGGGAAGAAAAAAAAAGAGGAGTTGAGCCCTAATAAGGGTTATGAGACTTGTAGCAAAGAGCTTGCTGATGAAATATTGAGTCGGAGCATAAAGCAAATGAAGGATAAGGTTGTGGTGGTGTCATCGCCTCCCGTTATTATAAAAAAGGGGAGATGATTGTGGGTGATAGTAAGAAGAAGGTGGTGAGTTCTGCAAGTAAAATCATGGAGTTGGATTCTCCTCTTAAAATAGTTAGCAGAAAGGATGTTGTGGGGTCTCTGGATGGGGTAAAGGAATAGGATGTTGTGGTCTCTTCGGGTGGGCTTAATGATTTGAAGGACAAGAAGGTTGTGGCTGATGTGGAGCAAGTTTCTATGGACTCTCATGTGATGGAACCTTGAAGGTAGATGAAAAGGATGGTGGTTGCGGCTGAGATTGTGAAGTCCATTTGAAAAATCAAAACACTGACTGCCATGCCGACTGTTGCTGATAAGGGTAAGGATGTTTCTATGGATGTGGATAAGGTTAGCTCCTTGCATGAGGATGGTGATGAAGTTAAATATGTTTTTAATATTGATAAAGAAAATATTGTTAATGTTTTGGGAGCCGCCAAAGAGGGTTCCATTATTTTTTATAATCTTTTTAAATAGATTTTCCATGAACTTAATATGAACAATGTGAAAGTGAGGGGTGTTTTGAGAAAAGAAAAGAATTCCTATGTTCAAGATAAGATTGATGATCTGATGAATTCCCTAAAAATTGTGGCGGAGGAAATTCTTCTGATGAAGAAGAATCTTGAAGGAAGAGTCCTCACCTTGGAATATCACATTGAAGGATATATTCTAATATGGATAAAGGAAGGGAGGGGAAATTTTTTGGGTTTAATGCCGAATCTATTGGTATTAATTCCCATGTGTATAGTGTTAAAAATGGTAAGGATTTTGATGATAATGATGTTGATGGCAAGCTGATGGAAGGGGAGAAGCTTGGTGATAAGGGTGGTGATAAGGCTTCTATTTTTATTAGTGAGGTAAAATTGGGTGGGCCTGGGGTTAGGACTTGTAACAAGACCAAAGCTCAGGCAGGTGCTTTTTCTCATGATCTATTTGTTGTTGAGGATGATGGCTTAAAGAATGCAACATGCGATGTGTAGGCTATAGATATCCAAAAAAATATGTAATACTGCTAGGTGGGGTCCTACTTTTTTGCTAACTTTTTGTTGTGGGCTTGTCGTGGTTGGGTTGTTATGCTTTAGTTGATTATATCTTTCATTTCAACTAGTTTTTTGTGTAAAGGGTTCTAGGCCCCTTCAAAACCCATTTTTTACCTCTAATCAAAACACACCCCCATTACTGGAATATTTAAGTTGTCATTTGGAATCATACATACCATCTCTAGGAAGTATCTATAGTGGCCCTTTCTCACCAAGGTGGAAGAAATGTCAGAATGAATTATGTATAGAAAATTACTTGCAACCAACCGTCATAAATCCTGTTGATTATCAACAACAATTTGTGCATGAAAATTTATCTCCCTAGCCAATAAAAAGATGTAAGGGTAGCAATAACAAAAATTAAATGTAGCTGAAAGGATAGGAAATTTGAGTATGGTAGAATAAATAGGACCATCCCCTATGGTTAAATTATATCTACCATCCAACCTCAATCTAATAAATTTTCAACTGTTGGGCTGAAAAGGTCATCCAACTCATGTGGGGATCAAGATCTTAAGTCATGTGTAAGTTGATTTGAGAGTGGGAAGCAATACTCATATTGGAGGTTGGCCCAACACTCCAATATTGAGACAACATATCATGGTAAGAGACTACACTTGGGTCTTGAATCCTACAATCAAATCTAATATCATCACTATAATCAATTAGATCTTCATTACACAACTCAAACAAAGGACTGTCATGAGTCAAATTAGAATCTATCTCAAATAAAGGATCAAAAATAGGCTAAATATTAGAACCATCCTCTTGTTGGCCCAAACTCCTACTATCTAAATATGTTAGATCATACTCTTGGATGCAATATATCTCCTTGAACCGTTGATCCTCGTAGATCCAATCACTTTCCTTTAGAAGTGCCTCTTGAACACCTTCAAAAGTAAGCTTTGTGGATTTAAGCTTACTAGTGAGATTACCAAATTATTCCCTCAATTTCATAATAATGGACAGTGTCTCACTTTCAAACTTGTTATCCATATCTCTATCGTGAAATATGCACAAGTAAGCTACTTTGATTTACTCCATGATGTCTTTCATTGTTTGCAAATCAACATACATAACACTAAGCTTATTTTGATCCCTTGGTGCACTTTGAATGTTGTTTTATACATGTATGTGTGTATTATCTAATCTAGACAAAATTTGCATTTCATTTTCAACTTACACCAAGAATTACCTTCCATAACTTCCCTTATACATGTAAAATTTGTCCAGATCTAACACACTATTTTTATAATGAATGCAAGAATGAAAACCTTCTCCATACCTATCATCAATCGCATCATGTCTATCTCAAGTATCATATATATCCCTTTGACCAAATTGATGTAACTTTGTAGCATTGGGTTGAGGATTCAAAGCCACAAGGCTACTATGTTTATTATCATAATTATGGCTTCTATGTTTTTTCTCAAAATTAACATCAAGCAACAATAAATTAGATTTGTGATCGATAACATTTACATACCTTGCAACATTAGCTCCTTCAATGCCATCCACTATGCATGATGAATTAAAAAAAATAATGGAATGAAAGGGAGATTCATCCCAAGATAGATCATCATCACTCTTATATGTAGACACACCTAGATCCCATGTGAAAGAGGGTTAATTACTTTGATCAAGGTATAATTATTTATCGTTCTCCTCATGAGTGGTTTCCTCTTTTAAATATTCACTCTCCATATCCCCAGGATCAAAATATTCATCAACATCCATCTTTGTAGGATTGGTTTGGAAGCCAAGCCCAAAACCACCTGAAATCTCATCAAGGGAATAGGATGAGTGATCATCAAAAAATACTCTGGAGCTATCGTCATCTTTGATTTCTTCATGAACATCAACTGAAAGTGCATCAAAGAGCTCATCAAAAATATCTACTCCACTAGAAACATCAAAGTAGATATTAGGCTTTGAATGATCATTGAATGAATCCAAACTAGGATTCAAGGCTATCAATTTATCATATTTTTCATCCACAACATTACCCTCCATTATTCGAGACATCCTAAAACTTTGTCACACATTCATCATTATTCAAAACTCTCACAACATTAGACTCTCTTACTATGAATTCTTCACAACTTCCTACTCCTCTTCAACCTTTTGAACTCATATCTATCAATCAACCTTTGAAAAAATTCATCAAAATAATCTACTTGGATGTGGACTTGGGTGTTCATACCTTGGTACCACCAATCATGAGTAGCTCCTTCAAGATGTAATATCACATAATAAATGTAAAATTTCTCTCAATGGAACTAAGTAGGTAACAGTCCCACATCTCGAATAACTAAGCTCCGAATGAGATTTTCTCTGATCCATCAAAAGTTGGAGTTGAAGATTTTATGATTTCCCTTCTACTATGTCATGGGTGTTGTTTGTAGCCCTTTGAAGCTGACATCCTTTGCATCAAAGTGACATAATCACTGTATGTGATTTCATTTCTAAATCATTCATCTTGATTGGCATAAGTTTCTCTTATGACCACTAGTTCTCTTGCCAATTCTTCCCTTGGATCACCAACATCAACCATCTTTAAACTCCTCTTTTCCTTTTTGCAAGAAAAATGATCAAAACCTTAAGCTGGAAAGATCATGGATATGATACAACTTTAATGTCCCAAATTAAAATTATTTGAAATTGTAATAGAAATTTTCCAACTTATGATAACCACATAATAATTAACTTCAAATATTTTCAATCAAACTTAAAGTGGAGCAAATTGGGTATGTTGAAATGAGCACCAAATTACACCAAACAAAAATCAGATATTGAGCAATGAAAATGTAATAATATATATTTCAGATATTATCATGGAGTTACATCAATTTTTTGGTTATAAACATCTAATAATAGCTGGTGATCAACCGCAAAAAAATATATCACCAAAACTCTAAGCTAGAAGCCATAACTCACATTAACACTTGAGAAAAATCCACACAACTCACTCCAACTTCACAATAGTTCTAGTATAGAAAATTACAAATATGAATTGAATTGAAATTAAAATATTCTTCTAACAACAAAAGTATATAGCTATTGTACAAAACCCAAAATAAATTGCAAACTGGAAACTACTGCTGGAAACCCAAATCACACAAACAACTCCAAACTGAAAACTACTCTTCTAAATAGAAAATTACATGAGAATAATGTTCTAGAGACACCAAATAATTTCTACTAAAAATAAAAAGACCAAAATTAAATAATATATTGCACTCAGCAGACCAAACTACACCCTCTACCTATCTATTTGATAAAATAAACTACAAAATATGGAACCTTCAACACAACGACAACTTCTAGATGAAATTTCTCTAAAGATTCTCAGAACCAATATCTCTGAGCCTTATCTCCTTCTTTTTCTAGCCTTGGATATTTATTTCTTCAAATTGGTTTACCAACCTTTGAAGAAAAATCATAAAGTTGTGAAAAGGAAACAATATCTGGAATAATGGAAGCTTGAGAGGGAAATTACATTATATTCAACTCCTTTCTTTCCAGGATCAATTTAGGTGCCAAAATACTATGCCCAAGGGAGGGAAACTTTAATTTTAAATATTGTAACTCATGATGCCAACAATAGAATCGCCATTAAACACTCCACTCCAAACTACCAAAAAACAATTGTTAACTCTCACTACTAAAAAACCAAATTACAAGTCATTTGATTTTTTCCAAAAATCCAGGCCTACCTTGGACCCCTTTAATATTTCAAAATTATTAATTCATATGTCAACATGATTAATTTAATTAATATAATTTGAAAATCCAACTTTTCTAATTTATCTACAAGCCTTGACTTACTATTTTTAGGAAATCAGGTTTACTAAAAATAGTAAATGCTATTTTTAGAAAAGGGGAAATTACAAAATACATATTCAATCTACCTATTTAATACCAAATTCATAAAAAATAAATAAATAGGAACTTACTCCTTTTGCCTCCTCAATTTTGAGGCATCATTTTGACAAAGGTTTGGTGAAAAAATGGAACAGTTTTTGGCTTCCTAGAATGCGAGCGCATCTTGGAGGGTTTACAGGTTGTGGACTAACTTGAAATAGCAAAAAATAACAAATGATATGAAGTTTTTTTTTTTTTCTTAAATATGCAATAATTTGAGTACATTATAACATGCTCATATTATTGCTCATTAAATCAGTAACACAAGTGTGTTATAACATGCTTGTGTTATTACTCATTGAAGCAATAATGTGAGCACATTATAACGCGCTCGAGTTATAAATTAAATTTGTAATTTTTAAAGTGGGATGGCTACTTTTTGGTCCCCAATATTTCTGCACCCACCCATGTTCCAAACCTAGAGGATTACTAGAAAGACTATCTAGATGAATACAAGGTAAGAAGGCATGAATGGATGAGAATATCTTTAAGGAATATTGTAGCCTTTAAGTTGAATTGGGATATCCAAGGTATTAAAGATGATGAATCTGACCTAGTAGATCCCATTTTCATAAACCATATTCAAAATCAACCATCTTACCCATGGATTGGAGAATTAAATAGGTTGAAACTAAATTGAAGCCAAAAATATTATTTTAATTCAAAGGATAGAACTAATTGGGTAATAAAAAATAAGCTAAAAAATAAAACCCTCATCCATAGCAGATTGAGAGGACTACTACTCATGTTGAAAGTATTCACATAGGGGTTTCACCATCACATCAGATGAATTCTAATGCACATCAAGCTACTTCTAGTGGTGATGGAGGAGATGCTAATGATCCCCATGGGAAGAAAATCTTAGAACAATATTGTGAGGTTTCTACAAAAGAGACTACTCAAGGAGAAAAAGAGGAAGAGAGATCAAGCCTTGGATTGGATGATATAGTAGAGCAGAGTGTAGAGGTGCTTTCTTCTCCATCTCAAATAGATAATTCTTTCTCTTCTCCTTCTCATAGTCTTCCATTACCTAATGTTCCTTAAAAACCATCCACACAAGGTGAAGGGGATCCTTCTTCCTCACCTAAAATGGAGAATATCAATACTCCCCCATTGAGAAGATAATTTTTCTTCTCTAAGAACTAGTCAAGCTCCTACACCTTCAACCACTTCATGGTTAGAAATTTCCCTATCAAAGAAAAGGAGAATTTTTTAGTTAGATATACCTAATAGGGATGTTGTGTCCGAATTTCTCCAGAGAAATCCTTAGGCTACAAAGCCTAAAACTATTTCTTGGTTTTTAAATTATTCTTCTTCTAAAAGTATGTATGTTGAAATTTCCCATCCCTTGATTCAAAAATATTCTACTCAAATGATTGTGAATAATTTCAACATTACTAGGGTTAATGTGGCCCCCCCTAATAGGGAGGGTGATATCCATAATTTCAAAGTTTCAACTACTAGATTAGTGGAAATAATGGAGAAATATACACATAGTAAGGATCAACTCAAGCAATAGGTCAACACCTTGGCCAATTTTTTAAATTCTCTCACGGATTTTTTTGTTTAACCAACCAATCAAATTGAACTAGATTTTAACCCTAATTTTTCTCTTGAGAAAGAAATGATTGATAAAATTATTATTGATAAATATTATGGGAGGATCATAGAGGAGTGGATTAAAGAATTTATGATAAGGGGAACTACATTCATTTCTAATATGAAAACTATTTGTGAAAACATTAAGGCCCTAAATAAGGAAACCATTTCCCATAGAAATATTTTACTCAACTGTTGGTGATTGATGTGCATTCAAATTGGGTAATAGGGTAAGGAAGTTGAATTTTAAGGAGGCGCATAATCTGTTAACCAACAAATGTGAAGAAAATATTCCTTCATGTTGATCTGGAGGAAGAAATATATATGCCATAACTAGATAATTTCATGGTTAAAGGTAAATAAAATTTGGTATGCAAGTTAATAAAGTCTTTGTATGGTTTAAATAAATCTCCTAGAATGTGGTACCAAAAAATTGACACTATGTGTTGTCTTTGGATTTTTGAGATCTAAATTTGACCATTGTGTGTATTTAAAATCTAATAATGGTCGTATTCTCATCATAATTTTGTATGTGGATGATATGTTGTTTATTGGGAATTATATAAGTGTGATTTTAGGTTTGAATTCTTAGTTGTCAACATAGTTCGAAATGAAGGATCTAGGTGCAACAAGGTATATTCTAGGGATAAAGATCAAAAGGGATAGGACTAACATAAATATTTGGTTAAGCCAGTGAAAGTATGTAAACTCAATGATGGAGATATTCAACATAGTAGCTTGTAAAATTTAGTTGTTCTTATAATACAAGGGATAAAGAATTTTTGTGGAGGATTCTCCAAAATATCGTACTGAGATGGAGTACATGAAAAAATTACCTTATGCAAGTATTTTTCATATCCTTATATATGTTATAGTTTATATGAGGCAAAATATTTCCAAAGAAGTGGGAGTCCTTAGTTAGTATATGGCTAATCTTGGATGGGTACATTACGATGCAAGAAATAAAGTGTTCAAGTATTTGTGGGGTGCTTTTGAGTATTTATTATATTTTCATCTATAGGACCTCAAATTTTTGTTAATATTTGTGGATATGTGGATTCAAATTGGGTAGGTAACATTAACAATAGAAGATCACCAATGGATATGTTTTTATGATGTTTGTTGGTGTTTGAAAGGTGAAAAATTGTATGGTTCTATGCTTGGGAGATAGAATAACGATCTCCACTCTCTTTCATTCAAGAACAAACCCTAGAGATCTCAATGCAAAGGAGACAAAAATATTGCAATAGGATTGTCCTAGGAGCTGATTGTAAACAAATGAGGGGTTCACCACCAAACTAGGGCTTGGAAAGAAAAATGCAATGAAAATCAAAATGCATAACCCTAATTCAATGCACACTAAATGACCTAGAAATTCAAATAAAATAAAACAAAAAAGTTGTAAGATAAAATGTGTGAACCTAAAAACCTGAAGATGATTGGATGGAGATTTAAAATGATAGAAATTTTGATTTTAATGCTGATTGGGACTCATATGCCAAGCTGGGGGAATCGGTTCCAGATTGAAGTTTCTATTATGAAATAAGAATCTAGCAAATGGGTATCTGAATCTCTAAAAATATGAATTTTAACTTAAATTGGGACTCATTCGCTAGAATTCACGAATCAGTCTAGTTAGGATTTTATGGAACTTCAAGGTGTGAATATGTTCTTCAAGGTCTGCTTTGTGCTTCCCAACTCATTTTCGGATCCAAAACCCCGATTTGTAACTTGTAGAAGCTCTCCAAGTATCTCCAATGCAAGGTGACAAATTTGAAAACTTTCTCCAAAAAAATTCCTTAATGTGTCTTCAGTCTAGACCTGCATATCACACACTAAAGAGAGGGAAAAAGTTTTTTTTGTTAGTGGATAGGGGTATGCCTTGGTCAAACCTTGTTTTGGTAATCAAACCTTGAAATGAAGTGAACTAGGACATTTGGAGAATGATGAATGAACAAAATAAGATGTTGCAACTCACCAAACCCTAGTAATGAAGTGTTGCAAACATTTATTAAATGGATCCAATGGATGTAGATCTTGAATCTTGCTTGAATGTGATAGATCTTGAATAAAATTCTAGTTGTAATTATAAAACCTACATCAAAATTGTTAGCTCAAAAACAAATATGATGCATGAAATATTTGGCATGATGCTTGATTCTTGAATAATGCTCTAGAATACTTGATAATATACTCTTGAATTCTCTTATGAACTCAAATTTTCTATAAGGATGCTCATTCAACTTTATAGGTGTAAAGTGAATGAAAGAAAATTGTATCTATACTTAATTATGCAAGAATTCCTGAAATTACAACACTATAAGATGACATCAGATCTAGGAGGATAAAATCTTGCCAAAAATTTGAATTAATTTTAATTTTGGGCCACATGGGACTCATTCGGCCAAGGTAGTGAATGAGTCCCATTAGGCATAGTTTATGGGACCAAATTCAAAAATTCTTAGAAAGGTGTGGAACCAGGATCGAGACCAAAAAACCTATTGGAAAGAGACACTGCTAATATGATTTGGTGTTGTCATTGATGGAAATCATAATCGATGATTGGATACACACATCATCATTCGATCATACTAGAAAATAGATTGAAGATAGTCAAGGAAGAACAGGGCATCCGAAAGTTTAGTGTTCATCGATCCGTATGAAGATTTTTCGTTATTATTTTGTGTTGTGCATCTCAGGGAATGTTGTTTGGTGTATGATCTCTACTTCTATTGATTCTTAGTGGCTCATATCAATTTTTGTGTGAGTTTGAATATCCAGTTGAGCAAATTTTTGTTTATTAGTGCATGGAAGTTGACTTCATGGATATACCATGTCGTAAATGTTTGGGAAGTAATTATTCAAGTATGTTTGTGCTTGAGCATCTTTGTTTGGGTCCTAGATAAGTTGTTGTTGATCGTTGTGGATATCCATTACATATTACTCATGTTTTAAGTCAATAATTATTATTATTCTTGTGTTCTATTGATGCCAACATAGTAGAATTAAATTTTTGATCACGGGTATATATAAGTAATTGATCATATCATTTTGAGATATGAAGAAGGTGTGTTGATGCGAATTTTGAACATCAAAAGTGCAGAAGAATGATTATGCACAGTTTCACTTGTGCATGAAGGATTTTGTGATGTGAGTTTGAGCAGAGTAGAGTAGAAGTGAAAAATTAGTCAAAAGGATAGAATATCAATCGTTGAGCCTAACTGAGACTGTAATCAAGCATATGTAGATGCTAATATCTCAATTCAATATCTTAGATGGATTTAATCTAAATATTTTGTAAGGCAGTGAGCCTTCCCTCTTGAGCATTGAGCTCTAGGTAGTGTGTCTAAATGCAAGTGCATTCCCCATATAAACTGCATTTGAGTATACTCAGATCATATTGTGGATTGGCCATCCACTGTGGTTTTTCCGCTAATAGGGTTTCCATGTAAAAATCCTTGTTTTATGGTGTTGTGTTTATTTTCTTCATGTTTATGCATTATGGTTGAATGTTACTAATGCTTTGAAGATAAAGATTAATAAATTTAATTTTTGCACAACACTAATTCACCCCACCCTCTTAGTATAGCTTGTTTCCAACAATTGGTATTAGATCTAGTTCCTTTGAATAAGTATAACAACTTGGGGAGATCTTGGAAAGTGTTTCAATGGATTCAAGCAGTCTTCAACAACAAAATTTGGTGGCCTTGGATGATCTTGATCAGTCAAAGGCTGAAGTTCATAAATGGTAAGGAAACCTCATGGATGCTGAGAAATTCATTGAGTCTTTGAAAGACACAATCAATAAGTCTAGAGAGAAGAGAAAGGAACTCTGTAATCAAATTAAGCAGAATGACAGTAAGAGCATTGAAGATGAACAACTTAGTCAAGCATTGAAGGAAAAGATAGAAGAATGTGAAAAGCTTACCAGAGATAAGGATGTCCTAAAGCATGAGATGGAATCTATAATGATGAGAATGACCAAAGAGGTTGAAGATAGAAAGAAGAATAAAGATAACCTATCACAGTTCTTGAAAGAAAAATATGAAGTATGCAGCCAATTGGACAATGAACTGGAACAATCTAAGAATAATGAGGTGCTTGAAAATCAGATTGATGATCTTAGAAATGAACTTGCTGCTACAAATGAGTACAAAGAAAAGTTCAAAGTTAGCTTAGCCAAGCTTGATGAACTTATTAAAATTCAAAGGACTGATGGTGATAAAATAGGTCTTGGATATGAGGAAGGAGAAAGTTCAAAATCTGGACAAAGGAGATTCAAGCAAGGAAATCAAATGAATAAATCTGGAAGGTATTCGATAAGGCAACCTAATGCTCAAATATTTAATGGATATTATTTTAGTTGCAATAAATTTGGACACATGGCTAGCACTCAATGTAGAAGTAGAGTGAAATCAACTGGTCCATCATTCTCGGGTCAGTTCTTTAATTGTCATAAGTTTGGTCATAAGTCAAATGAATGCAAAAATGTGATGAATTTTTTTTATAGAAATGTCAAATTTTATACATGTAATAGACTTGGCCATATTTCTAACTAGTGCAGATCAAGAGAAAATCAATGGATCAACTGGTCTGGACAAATAAATTTTGTGTGCAATAACTGCAACAAATTTGGTCACATTGCTACATTCTGTTGGAACAAAAAAGGTATGGTAAATCAAAAGAAAAAAATGCAGAAGGATATTAAGGGGAAATTAAAAGTCACTAAAGATGTGATCAGGAAGTAAATGTAGAATAAATGGGTGAAGAAAAGTCCCTCTAGTGAAGAAAATGTGCTAGCACTAGAATTTTCCTCTAGTAATTCCTCTGAGAATTAGTTTTAGGCCTTTGGCCTAGGGGGAGTTTTCAAGAAAATATTTTAACCCCCTAATCGGTAACTAACACCAGATGTGGATATGTACAACAAGTGCATAGATTCTCTAAAAATGTTGTTGAACTCATTGGAGAAAGCAGTATGTAGTATTAGTGGTTTGCAGAAGAATTATCCATCACAATGCATAGAAATAGGGTAACCGGATGAGTTAGGATAAAAAGCATTTATTGCAACAAAAAGGGTAAACTGTGTGAGTGATAAAAATTCATTCCTATCTTTCATTTGTCACTTTTCATTTGGAAGAAAATAAGTTTGGAGAGCTCTAAGGTGAACCTTGGTGAATTGAGGCGAAAATCAAATGTGAAGGTGATTCGACAATCAAATTATGATCTGATGAAAAGGTATTTATCAGAAAACCCTGCGACTTTGTGAATTGGTAAAAATGAATACTCCTTTGGTAGTTGAAGTCAAGGACAAACCTCATCCCAAATTTAAATGGCATACCTATAAATCTTTCGAGATAGACCCATTAGGAGAATTTTCATCTGTGACACATAAAATTTTACACACTGAAGATATTGGGTCATATATTCACTTGAACATTGAAGAATTAAGAAGCTCTCAACTACTGAATCTGTATAACAATCATATAATTGGAGAATACTTCTATGTCAAGATAGAATTCAAAACCCTAGAAGAGAAGACATTTACACAGATTGTAAAATTTCTTTTTTTTGAAGAGAATGAATGGGTCCAATACATCTTGAGTTGAGTTCATGAAGAATTCATGTCATTGAATATACCCTTGAAGATAAAAAAAGAGGCTATAAGTTTTGTTATAAGTTTGAGTTGCCCTAGTGGATTACCTATTTTGAAATTAGTGAAGAATCAAATGGTCACTGATGCAACCGGTTCTAAGTATGATAGAAGAGCAATGACAATTGATGGCATTGTTGATGTAGATGTCAAATTTGCATCTATGGTTATTGGGTACAAGATTTATCATTCCATTTGAGACAAATTTTTGTCTGGTACAACCATTTATGCAGCCTATTAGATGGTAAAGCAAAATGAAAACTATGATCCATGTGAGTTGCTAAGAATTCAGTTGATGGAGAATCTTGGGAAGATCAAGAAATACAAGAAAAAATCCTTCAAATATGGTAACTTGCTACTATGTCTATTTTTCTACTTCATGAATGAGGTTTCAAGATTCATAAAGATTCATTGGAAAAAAGACAAATCAGTAGCCACTCAGATCAAAGATCTCTTTCATAGATTTGTAGACACTAAGACAAAGAATGCAACTATCTGGGGATACTTAAAAAAAAATTAGAGTATGATGCAAGCTAGAGAAAGAATTCCTACTTCTATTGTGGAGAAGTATAAGGATACAATTTTCTTTATGGTAGATATTGATCAATGCATGATGTAAATCGTTGATCCCAGAATAGTCTAGATCATTCCTATGGGCTATGAAGTTGAAGAGCACATTTTCTAAATGTATGTACAACACTTACTGAGTAAACCTTTGGATCCAGTAGAAGAGAGGTTTGGTACTTATGCAAAAAATAACATACAAGTACACAATGAACTTAGGAATCCTATGTTAGTCAAGAGAGTTAGAAAAGAGGTAGAAATATTTGCATAATATATGGGGATATCCATAGAGAAAGTAAGAGAAGCAAGAAGGAAAAGAGATGAAGTTGAAGTAGCAAAAACAAAATCAGCTAGTCCGACAACACCGTCTGCCAAAATTAGGTCAACAAGAAGATTTGTACCCCCATCCACTCCTACAACAAAGCCAATTCCTATGAAGACATCTGGGAAGGATAGAAAAAGAAAGAAGGATAAAAGAAAAAGAGTCTATATAGAAGCCTCTAAATATGAAGAGACGGAGTTAGATGAAGGTGTTAGAGAAATCAAGCATCAAGGTGCTAAGGTAGAAACAATCTCAAAAGATAGATCCTCTGGTGAAGAAGTCAAAACCAAGAAGAAATAAAAAGTTGACAAACTAGGTATGTCAGTGGAAGAAGTTGAAAAAAATTTCGTTAAATATGGAAATCTTAAACTGCTTTGTAAATGGTATGAAACTTTTGATGAATCTAGTACAAGAACCCTTGAGGAGGCAACAATTAATTATTTGAATATTTTCAATAAATTTCTTATTGAAATAATGCCTAGATTACCTAAAAGCTTATATGAGACTTTGGAAATGAGGAGAGTCAATGCTAGAATAGAAGAAGAACAAATGAGAGAAAGAATCCTTGTAGAATTGTGTCTGGTAATGTCTATGGAAGATATGAAGGCACTCCTAAATAAATCCAAAAAGGAATTAAAAAGCAAGACAAGGGAGAATAATCTCATGATTGGTCTGACTAATGAAGTTATAAAAGAAAATATGAAAATCTTGAGAAAAATACTATTAAATGACAAAATTGATGTTGTTACTGAGGAAACACATGTTGAAGATGTCCCTTCTGGTCCAGAAGGAGAAGAAAAAGAAGAAAAACTTGATACAGCTGAGGATTCACAGATTCCTCCTAATACAGACAATACATAAATACCTATGGAAATTAAGACACCTGAAATTGTATCTATTGAGAAGGATGAAGAAATTGAAATTCTAGAAGTTAAGAAAGAACCTACAGCTGAAGAAACAATAGTTGAGGAAAAGACAATTGAGGTAAAGGAAGTCCAAATGGAAGCAAGACACACTGTAGAAGCAATGAAGAATTTTTTGATAGAACAATAAGAATAAATTGATCTGAAATTGATTGAAGGTCCTATTGACCTATCCAACTTGTCTCCAATTCAGAAAATGAAGGTAGCATCACTCACCCAGGCAAAGGCTAGAGAAGAATTTTTTAGGTCTCACATTGAGGACAATGAACTCTTAAACCTTGCATCTAGAGTTCTTGAGAAGATAATGCCTACACATGTCAAATATTTGTTCGGTTCCTCCTCTAGTGAACTGAAAAAGCTTATCAACTATGTAAGTACTCACTTTGAGTCACTTGAGAAATCAACTATGGTTAAAGTGCATCAATAATTTCATGCTAAAAGGTTTATTGGGTTAAAATAAATGATTGTTAAGGATAAAAATTTGTTAGCCACATGTGTGAAGAATGTACAAAATTCTTTGTCTAAAGGTGGAAAGATTTATAAATCATGTTTGTCTTTGTCAAACTTTACTGAGGCCAATGAAAAGAAGGTTAAGGATTTGGAAAAATAGTTAACTACTATTTCTGAATCTTTTGACCCCTTAGTTGGTGGTTTTGCAATGCAAGAAGGTTAGGTAATATCTCTACTTGACAAGATAAGGAGCTTGAAGCATGAAAATGACAAATTTGTAGAGAAAGCATGTGAACTTAGAGGCCTAATTGGTCCAAAGATTGATATAATGTCAAGTGCAATAAAGGAAGGTGAAGATACTATGGCAATTAGTGATCCAGTGAACTTAGAGTATGTAGAGACACAATCCTACCTAGTCTATGGTCACATAACAATATTGGAGACTCTCAAAAGTGTTTGGGACACAAATTTGATCTACCTGAAGAAATATTTTGTAGATATTTTCTAGTTTATGTAAGTTAAAGAAGCATCTTTGTATATATGCAGTCTTCTTATAAAAGTTTTTGTTTTATCCTTTTTTGGTATGTGAATCCCTTCCTTTTCCATTGATGTCAAAGGGGGTGAATAGTAGAGTGAAAAATGTATAATCATCTCAGTAGGAGAGTTATATTTTTGGAATTTTAGAGATGGCAGTACTGATCCGACACTTAGTCATTTTTCACTTAGTGTTGCCATCAATTCCAAAGGGAGAGATTGTTGGCAAGAGACAATGCTAATATCATTTGGTGTTGCCATTTATGGAAACCCTAATCAATGATTGGATACACACATCATCATTCGATCATACTGGTAGATAGATTGAAGATAGTCAAGGAAGAATAGGGCATCCGATAGTTCAATGTTCATCAATCCATATGCAAATTTTATGTTATTATTTTTTGTTGCGCATCTCAGGGAATGTTGTTTTGTGTATGATATCTGTTAATATTGATTCTTAGTGGCTCATATCGATCCATGTGTGAGTTTGAAGATCCAATTGAGTAATTTTCTATTTATCAATGCATGGAAGCTAACTTTGTGGATGTAACATGTTACAGATGTTTGGGAAGTAATTATTCAAGTATTTTTGTGCTTGATCATATTTGTTTGCATCCTAGCTAAGTTGTGGCCAATCGTTGTGGATACAAATTACATATTACTCATGTTTTGAGTCAACAGTTATAATTATTCTTATTTTCTATTGATGTTGACATAATACAATTAAATTCTTGATCATGGGTATATATAAGTAATTGATCATATCATTTTGAGATATGAAGAAGGTGTGTTGATGTGAATTGCAAACACCAGAAGTGAAAAAGAAGGATTATGCACAGTTTCACTTGTGCATGAAGGATTTTGTGATGTGAGTTTGATAGAATTAGAGAAAAAGAGCAAAATTAGTTAGAAGGACAAAAGATCGATTGTTAAGCCTAACTGAAACTATAATCAAGCATATGTAGATGCTAATATCTTAGTTCAATCTCTTAGATGGATTTAATCTGACCATTTTGTAAGGTAGTGAGCCTTCCCTCTTAAGTAGTGAGCTCTAGGTAGTGTGCCTAAATGCAACTACATCCCCCATATTGTAAACTTCATTTGAGTATATTCAGATCATATTGTGGATTGGCCATCCACCATGGTTTTTCCCCTAATAGGGTTTCCAAGTAAAAATCCTTGTGTTATGGTGTTGTGTTTATTTGCTTCATGTTTATGCATTATGGTTGAGTGTTACTAACTCTTTGAAGATAAAGGTTAATAAATTTATTTTTTCACAACACTGATTCACGCCCCCCTCTCAGTGTAGCTTGTTTCCAAAAAAACCTAGGTGGGAATCATACACCCAAGGTGGCGAATGAGTCCTAAACCAACAAATTTGGACCACACAACCTGAAAATACCTAAATTATGATTGGATGTTCATTTATGTTAGGATTATCCTCGAAAAGATACATTAAATGAGGCTTGTGGAAGCAAAATAAGGCCAATCAAAACATAAAGAAGCCCAATTATTAATGATAACCCTAGAAAAGTGTGAAACTGTGTTACAACACTTTGCAACACCTAAAATGAGGTAGGATTAAGTTTATTTAGTTCACAAGGGCCCAAAACCTAATGTGAGTGTGTTAATCACATTACAACACTAAGTCAAGGCAACATTAAGCTCAATTATACAAAGAGAGCCCAAATAAGTGTGAAAATATCACCGACGACCTTTTTTTAACACTACAATGTTATAGGTAGATGAGTAAGCGACAAATTGTAGTTTCTTTGTCCACTAGAAAAGAAAAGTACATGGAAGCTACTCATGCTTGTAAGGAATCAATTTTGCTTAAGAGGTTGTGATTTGATATTGGTTTTTATGCATACAAATTTAGTATCCATTGTGATAGTTAGAGTATCATTTTCTTAGCAAATAATCCTAATTTTCATGTCATAACAAAGTACACTGATGTTCAATTTCATTTTATTTCTGATATGGTAGGAGATGGAAAGGTGAACTTAGAGAAATTTGAAACTTTGATGAATATTGTAGATCCACTAACAAATCCAATGAACATAGAGAAATCCATTTGGTGTTCCAATTTCATGGGCCTTGGGGCCTTCAACAATTGATGCAGTAGAATCTTGATAGGTCTTTGACAAGTGGGAGGATGTTTAGGTTAAGGTGTCTCAAACTTTGAGTCCTAGAATTAATTAATTTATTATTAGGTGCATATTAATTTATCATAATGTATTAAAATTCCTAAGTTGTTGGATTCACTTTGTGGGCCCTATTATTGAGATGGCATCCTACATGGCAAGTGATGGGATATGATAAGATCCCTATTTCTAGGAAGTTGGTGCCCACTCTTGGAGAACCTATTTCTTAGGGAGGTGATATCATATGTTTCCATTTTAACATCAAAGTTGATTATGCCAACTTCCTAGATTGCAATTGAGAGTCTTGACTAATATTTTCTATAACAAAATTGAATCTGAGGGATAAATCATCTTTTAGCTTTATCTATTTTAGGCACCCAAGATATGAATAAGATATTGATAATATTATTTTTCTTGTATTTGGATGCCCAAGATGAGGATAATATTTTTTTTTCATTAGCATGTTGAGTTTGAGCTCATGCTTGTTGATTTTTTTTAGTTATATAGATTAGCAGGTTGTATGTTGATGCCTTGCATGTCTTACTTCAATAGTTGCATGTCTGTAATAGATGTGGAAGTGACACATGAAATTATTGGGAACCCATATTGCTTCTTTATAAATACTTATTGTATTAGTTCATTTTATACATGATAGGTTAATAATTTATTGAGCTACCATTATGCTACTAAAATTATTCCAATTTTTGTTGTAGAGTAATAACTCTTGAAGAGAATTTAATCTTTCTTATCATATTTCAATCTCTTCATTACTAAATAATACAATTGATCTAGGTGTTTGGAGTGTGGGTTTTTTTCCCTTGAAGGGTTTTCCCAAATAATTTATGGTGTTATTGTTTAATTGCTTAATTTGAATTTGTATGTGCAATATTTCTATTTTTTCAATAGTTAAAAGGGTCTGAATAATTTTTACAACCCTCTCCTATGTTATATTGGCATAGGGATTTGTTTTCGCATACCTAACTTCCTTTCAAGAATTAGTTGGTTGGAAATATTTTGGTCTTCCACAACCACTAGTGCCTATTCTTCATCCTTTTCTTCATAATAGGTGCCCTTAATGTTGAACAACTTAAATTGTTAGCACATTATGTCCTATATTGTATTTTCCATCTTAGTTAAAACATAATATTTTGGCCCTTTTTTCTTCATGTTTTTGAGGCATCAGTCTCATAGATTGAAGGAATGAAGGGCCTTACAATATTTTTTGTTAGGGAATCCTCCCTTCTATTAGCCAAAAAAAAATCCTCTACGTGTGTTTCCATGATCATAAATTGGAACAAAAATAATGGATTTAATGTATGTATACCTCATATCTAATTGGGTCATTTAAACCACCCAAAAATAATTCCTTCAAAATTAATTTATAATAATCTCCACTCTTTAAAAAAGTTTGGAATTGTTGATTATAGTCCTTGACCATAGTTGTTTGTTCTAATTAGGTAATGGGATAAAGTAGTTATCCATAAGATTTTCATCATAATATTTAGTAATTTTATCTTGGAAAATAAATCATGTGATAAAAAAATATGTTCTTCTCTTCATGCAACTAATGATACCAAATGAATTGGTCTAATTCTAAGTATAAGGATGGAATTACAACCTTTTGTTGACATGGAACATGATGAAAATCAAAGTACTACTGCATTTAACATAACTAAATATTTGGATCCTTAACATCAAACTTTCACCTATACATATTTGGTGTAAAGCGCTTAGACATGGAATTATTTGGGTGAATATCCATATTTAGATCTAAATCAATCCCAAAAGCACCATGTTCTTCCCAAATCTTATTATGTGAATCCAATCGCTTAAGAGGGACAAATATTAATGCTAACATCTGGATTTATTTACTCTTTAAAAACCCTTTCATGTTCTCCATAAATTTTGAAATATTATCCTTAAGAAATTCCACATATATGGATCCCTTATCATAAATTATTGATCATAATTGTTTATATATTTTCCAAGTGTGATAGGATTCCTTCCCTTGCATTTTTGAAGCCTCTCCCATAGTGCAAAACAATAATTTTACAATAAACTACATAAAATAAACACAAATAATCTTAAAAATTACTATAAATGATTAAGGCCTAGATCTCACTTGTTAAGAGAAATCTTAAAGAAATTTTATAATTCATATCATTGGGAGTGAATTTGATGAAAAATCTCATTTACAATAACTCCTTTAATTCTACTCTAAATGACTTAAAATTTGGATTGTAGTGGCTTCAATGTGTCTTTTATCAACCCTATAGAATTTGGGGAAAAAAGTATTTTTGGGTATCAACACAAAGTTGTCTCACACTTTTGGCCAACTTATCAGCACAACTGACTTTAAGTATTTTTAACTAAAAATTAATTTTGGTCAAACATATGATCTTGTAATATTCATTCTAGCTAAGTTATATATGTCCACAACTTTTCCAACTAAAATTGCTGGCTAAACACATATTTAGCACCACCTTGAGTCCAATTTACCGAAAATATAAAATTATTTGAAAAATTTAATGTTTCAACAACTTCTACTTGTGTAAAAAACATTTTTTCTAAAATATAAAAAATACCCTTTTGTAGATCCATAAGTTTAGTTTTTAAAAATGTATATATTTTAATAGTTTAATTAGTATTTATATTTTATATTTTATTTTTATTAAATGTAGGTTATCAACACAAAAAAATAGGTTGATTACCATGCCAAAGAAAAATAGTAAAATTTATTAAAAAAAATTGAAAACAATATGATGCCCTAGATACATGAATCTATATCAAGATGGTATAATTTTTTTTCAATTTTAGATAAATAATAAATATATTAAAGTTGAAGTCGATTGGAAACAACTAAGTTTGAATAGGTGCATATTTTAATATTTATTTAAAAATATATACTTATCAAAATTGGAAAAAAAATGTATCCATGCCCTAAAGCTTCAAGTTATAAATACACACAAAAAAATTTAAGGAAAAAAAATAAAATTACAATAAAAATATTGATGTCTCATGTAGCTTCATTTTTCAACATTTTATCACAACTAAATTATAGTATTAATTTATAAAAAACTATATTCAAATAATTTTTTATTTTTTTCAGAAAAATAAAAACATAAAATATACTAAAAAATATATATTTTATTAGTTTATATCATTTCAAAATTCAAAACATATATCACTTTTTAGTGATTCAAGTTTAAAAGTTGGATCAGTGTTGGTTGTTTCCTTTATAAAAGTGTAACACAACTTTGTACTTTTACCGTTTTACAATTTTATGAGTAAATTTGGCGAAAACTCTAATTTCACAAGAACTCTTTCAAATCTACTCCAGATGAACTCAAATATAGAATTTAGTAGAACAATATGTCCTTGATAAATCTTCCAAAGTTTGATTATATGTTTTCCAATTTGAGAGAGAGATATGTACTTCACAATTCAACATTTTGAATTGAAAAATAAATTGCCTTGATTCTTCTTTTTTGGATGAACAAGATCATTCTTTAATACACTTGTAGTGAAATAAATTACATAAAAAAAATATAATAAGGAATATGTTGCAAAATACTTGATAATACTTGTGAATAATAAGTCACTTCGAGAGGGAAAATCTCTTAAAGTTGTAAATAAAAATACAATTTTAATGTGATGCTCTATCTAAATGAGCTCAATAGGCCAAGGATGTAGCACTTTATAACTCATGTCACAATATGATAGAATGAAGTTCAATTGGAAAGTAATAGAAGATGAAAGGATAATATAGTAAAATGGGCTAGAATGGTGTCCATGTTGAAGGCCAATTTTATTATATAGGTTACTAGTTAAATCTACTTAAAATTTACAAAATCTAAGAGAGAAAGAGTTGAATGTGGAGAACTATACACAAAAAATTAGAAAATAAAGAGGAAGATGAGGTAGATTCTAGAGAAGAGGAAAAACTCAAGGAGGTGCTAGTAGATGACAATACTAGGATAAGCTAGAACATAATGAGAGTACTAGTTGATACAATGTTGATATATTTGATAATTTTAAATGAGGAAGACAAAATTTTGGTAAGAGGAGATTGAACATTTCACATATATTTCAATTGTGGAATAGAGGGATATCTAGAGCATAATGTCTCCAATCATAAGGAAGCAATATTAGAAAGATAGATGGAGGTGCAAGAGTCTCAGATATAGATGAAGAGTCAACAATGGTATGAGACAACATAAATGAACTAGACAGTGTTAGAGTCTTTGTTGATGAAAGGAGGTTGTTAAAGCCTATAAGGAGAAGAAAGAATAAATTTGGTTAGGACAACCTACAAAGTTGAAGGTAATTATTGCAAAGTGATCATTGATAGTGAAAGTACAAATTATCTAGTGTCAATTGAAATGGTTGAAAAGTTGAAATTGAAAAAGATAGAGCATCCCAAGTCATTTAGAGTTCATGGTTGCAAAAGGATTATAAGGTATTGTTAACGTAACAATGTTTGATTAACTTCAAGCTTTGATATTTATTCATTATTGTTAAATTGGTTTTCCTAGAGGCTTGACCAAATGAGAATAAACTCTTCTCTAACAAGTTCTCAAATTGCATCTCTCAAAACCACCCTACTTCAAACACTGCATAGCAAGGTAAGAAATGCAATTTCCAATTATTTGATTTTAGTAAATTAGATTCACAAACAAATTTCATGTATCAAGTTCAATTCCACAAACATAAATCTAAACTAGAATATACTCTAATCAATTTTCCATATCCTATATGATCAACTTTCAAAATTTATTTTTTGATACCATGATAGATTAATTTCTACTATCTATCCCATCAACTTTTTCATTAAATCAAAAAAATTAAATGCAAATCTTTATTATTATTATTTTATTATGACATTGATTAAATCAAAAATTGAAAACAATATGATGCCCTAGATACAAGAATCTATATCAAGATGGTATAAATTTTTTTTCAATTTTAGATAAATAATTAATATGAAAGTTGACGTTGATTGGAAACAACTAAGTTTTAATAGGCACATATTTTAAAATTTATTTAAAAATATATACTTATCAAAATTCGAAAAAAAATGTATTCATGCCCTAAAGCTTCAAGTTATAAATACACACAAAAAAATTGAAGGAAAAAAATAAAATTACAATAAAAAGATTGATGTCTCATGTAGCTTCATTTTTCAGCATTTTATCACAACTAAATTATAGTATTAGTTTATTAAAAAACTATATTCAAATAATTTTTTAATTTAAAAAAAAAATAAAAAACATAAAATATACTAAAAATATATATATTTTATTAGTTTACATCATTTGAAAATTCAAAACATATATCACTTTTTAGTGATTCAAGTTTAAAAGTTGGATTAGTGTTGGTTGTTTCCTTTATAAAAGCGTGACACAACTTTGTACTTTTACCCTTTACAATTTTACGAGTAAATTTGGTGGAAACCCTAATTTCACAAGAACTCTTTCAAATCTACTCCAGATGAACTCAAATATAGAATGTAGTAGAACAATATGTCCTTGATAAATCTTCCAAAATTTGATTATATGTTTGCCAATTTGAGAGAGATATATACTTCACAATTCAACATTTTGAATTGAAAAATAAATCGCCTTGATTCTTCTTTTTTGGATGAACAATATCATGCTTTGATACCATTTGTAGTGAAATAAATTACATAAAAAATATATAATAAGGAATATGTTGCAAAATACTTGATAATACTTGTGAATAATAAGTCACTTCGAGAGGGAAAATCTTTTAAAGTCATAAATAAAAATACAATTTTAATGTGATGCTCTATCTAAATGAGCTCAATAGGCCAAGGATGTAGCACTTTATAACTCATGTCACAATATGGTGGAATGAAGTTCAATTGGAAAGTAATAGAAGATGAAAGGATAATATAGTAAAATGGGCTAGAATGGTGTCCATGTTGAAGGCCAATTTTATTATATAGGTTACTAG
Organism: Sequoiadendron giganteum; assembly: GCA_007115665.2. NCBI lineage: Eukaryota > Viridiplantae > Streptophyta > Pinopsida > Cupressales > Cupressaceae > Sequoiadendron > Sequoiadendron giganteum. The sequence goes on from CM021107.1 coordinate 410,877,517, forward strand.
TTAGATCTACTTAAAATTTACAAAATCTAAGAGAGAAAGAGTTGAATGTGGAGAACTATACACAAAAATTTAAAAAATAAAGAGGAAGATGTGGTAGATTCTAGAGAAGAGGAAAAACTCAAGGAGGTGCTAGTAGATGACAATACTAGGATAAGATAAAACATAATGAGAGTACTAGTTGATACAATGTTGATATATTTGATAATTTTAAATGAGGAAGACAAAATTTTGGTAAGAGGAGATCGAACATTTCACATCTATTTCAATTGTGGAATAGAGGGACATCTAGAGCATAATGTCTCCAATCATAAGGAAGCAATATTAGAAGGCTATATGAAGGTGCAAGATTCTCACATATAGATGAAGAGTCAACAATGGTATGAGACAACATAAATGAACTAGAAAGTGTTAGAGTCTTTGTTGATGAAAGGAGGTTGTTAAAGCCTATAAGGAGAAGAAACAATAAATTTGGTTAGGACAACCTACAAAGTTGAAGGTAATTATTGCAAAGTGATCATTGATAGAGAAAGTAAAAATTATCTAGTGTCAATTGAAATGGTTGAAAAGTTGAAATTGAAAAAGATAGAGCATCCCAAGTCATTTAGAGTTCATGGTTGCAAAAGGATTATAAGATATTGTTAAGGTAACAATGTTTGATTAACTTCAAGCTTTGATATTTATTCATTATTGTTAAATTGGTTTGCCTAGAGGCTTGACCAAATGAAAATAAACTATTCTCTAACAAGCTCTCAAATTGCATCTCTCAACACCACCCTACTTCAAACACTGCATAGCAAGGTAAGAAATGCAATTTCCAATTATTTGATTTTAGTAAATTAGATTCACAAACAAATTTCATGTATCAAGTTCAATCCTCCACAAACATAAATCTAAACTAGAATACTCTAATCAATTTTCCATATCCTATATGATCAACTTTCAAAATTTATTTTTTGATACCATGATAGATTAATTTCTACTATCTATCCCATCAACTTTTTCATTAAATCAAAAAAATTAAATGCAAATCTTTATTATTATTATTTTATTATGACATTGATTAAATCAAAAATTGAAAACAATATGATGCCCTAGATACAAGAATCTATATCAAGATGGTATAATTTTTTTTTCAATTTTAGATAAATAATTAATATGAAAGTTGACGTCAATTGGAAACAACTAAGTTTTAATAGGCACATATTTTAATATTTATTTAAAAATATATACTTATCAAAATTGGAAAAAAAAATGTATTCATGCCCTAAAGCTTCAAGTTATAAATACACACACAAAAATTGAAGAAATAAAATAAAATTACAATAAAAAGATTGATGTCTCATGTAGCTTCATTTTTTAGCATTTTATCACAACTAAATTATAGTATTAATTTATAAAAAAACTATATTCAAATAATTTTTTAATTTAAAAAAATAAATAAAAAACATAAAATATACTAAAAATATATATATTTTATTAGTTTACATCATTTCAAAATTCAAAACATATATCACTTTTTAGTGATTCAAGTTTAAAAGTTGGATCAGTGTTGGTTGTTTCCTTTATAAAAGTATGACACAACTTTGTACTTTTACCCTTTTACAATTTTACGAGTAAATTTGGTGGAAACCCTAATTTCACAAGAACTCTTTCAAATCTACTCCAAATGGACTCAAATATAGAATGTAGTAGAACAATATGTCCTTGATAAATCTTCCAAAAGTTGATTTTATGTTTGCCAATTTGAGAGAGATATATACTTCACAATTCAACATTTTGAATTGAAAAATAAATCACCTTGATTCTTCTTTTTTGGGTGAACAAGATCATGCTTTGATAGCACTTGTAGTGAAATAAATTACATAAAAAAATATAATAAGGAATATGTTGCAAAATACTTGATAAAACTTGTGAATAATAAGTCACTTCGAGAGGGAAAATCTCTTAAAGTCATAAATAAAAATACAATTTTAATGTGATGCTCTATCTAAATGAGCTCAATAGGCCAAGGATGTAGCACTTTATAACTCATGTCACAATATGATGGAATGAAGTTCAATTGGAAAGTAATAGAAGATGAAAGGATAATATAGTAAAATGGGCTAGAATGGTGTCCATGTTGAAGGCCAATTTTATTATATAGGTTACTAGTTAGATCTACTTAAAATTTACAAAATCTAAGAGAGAAAGAGTTGAATGTGGAGAACTATATTCAAAAAATTAAAAAATAAAGAGGAAGAGGTGGTAGATTCTAGAGAAGAGGAAAAACTCAAGGAGGTGCTAGTAGATGACAATACTAGGATAAGCTAGAACATAATGAGAGTATTAGTTGATATATTTGATAATTTTAAATGAGGAAGACAAAATTTTGGTAAGAGGAGATCGAACATTTCACAACATCTATTTCAATTGTGGAATAAAGGGACATCTAGAGCATAATGTCTCCAATCATAAGGAAGCAATATTAGAAGGCTAGATGGAGGTGCAAGAGTCTCACATATAGATGAAGAGTTAACAATGGTATGAGACAACATAAATGAACTAGATATTGTTGAGTCTTTGTTGATGAAAGGAGGTTGTTAAAGCCTATAAGGAGAAGAAAGAATAAATTTGGTTAGGACAACCTACAAAGTTGAAGATAATTATTGCAAAGTGATCATTGATAATGAAATTACAAATTATCTAGTGTCAATTGAAATGGTTGAAAAGTTGAAATTGAAAAAGATAGAGCATCCCAAGTCATTTAGAGTTCATGGTTGCAAAAGGATTATAAGGTATTGGTAAGGTAACAATGTTTGATTAACTTCAAGCTTTGATATTTATTCATTATTGTTAAATTGGTTTGTCTAGAGGCTTGACCAAATGAGAATAAACTATTCTCTAACAAGTTCTCAAATTACATCTCTCAACACCACCTTACTTCAAACACTGCATAGCAAGGTAAGAAATGCAATTTCCAATTATTTGATTTTAGAAAATTAGATTCACAAACAAATTTCATGTATCAAGTTCAATTCCACAAACATAAATCTAAACTAGAATATACTCTAATCAATTTTCCACTTCTTATATGATCACTTTTGAAAACTTAATCATTGATACCATGATAGATTAATTTCTACTATCTATCCCATCAACTTTTTCATTAAATCTAAAAATTAAATGCAATCTTTATTATTTTTTTATTATGACATTGATTAATGACTATGAATTAGTCCGAGCTCTAAATCCCAAGCTTTTATTACATTTTAATTACTTTGCCCTAGGTAACTTATACTGAAACCGTTTGTTTCCATTAGTCGGGATAAATGAGTGGTGCCGTGTAGAAATGGTTCACGATTCACGATAGCAAGTGGAATGCAACGTAGGGCAGGCAAGATAATTAAAAAATAAAATCTTAAAGCAATATGACGTATTATTGGCTGTAGTTGGAAGTTTCCAGTTGAGCAAACCGTGAGGCTTTTATATGCAGATATTATTTCTCTGGCGAAGATTGAAAGATCCAGAGTTGGTGGAGACCACGGGTATTGCGAAGATTGAAAGACTCAGAGTTGGTGGAGACCACAGAGAATACTCACAGTCTAAATCTGATTTTATAAAATCTGAAAATGGAGATTAACAAACATAACTGTATACGAATGTTTTTACAGGAATCCCGCAAAGCTGACTAACCATAGACGATTTCTCCACCAGATTTCCACTGTACAGACACTTCTGTTTATTCCAGTTCAGGAACTTATTAAATATGTTTTTTTTGAAATTTGTAAAAGGAAAGCAACAAAATTAATGGTGGACGATGTCTCTGAGAATTTCAGGGACATTATTTCTTTTCTTCTAATTTAGATGATTTCAAGCTAATCATACAGGATTTTTCCCAATTCCTTTGAATTAGAAGCGCAGAAATTTCAAGAGAAATGAATGATAATTGTAATATTACAACAGTTCGTTGAAAAAGTATCATCGGTGCCACGAATTTTGACATGCGTCTGTAGATGTCCAGCGCACATCCTTGCCTTTACCTAGTTGTTCTTGTTGCTTATATTTCTCCCAGTCGGAAAGAGTATTTTTCAAATCACTAAGCTTGGCCTTCAAGCCTTTGCAACAGTTGGCATGCATGGTGCAGACCGAGTTCAGATCTTCCGATCGCTGACAGTACCCGCCAATATATTTAGTATCAAGGAATTCGACCCTAAGTCCCCTGCTTCTGAACTCCTTCCATTTCAGTATGTTCAACACATCTTGCTCATTTTTACGGGGATAAACTTTCTTAGATTGATACCAAAACTTGAAAAAATTGACAGTCTTTTCATTGGAGTGAACATACATGAATCCTCCGTTTGGCGAATTGTGCAGATCATCTGGTTTCCCTGTATAATAATCTGATGCTATTTGGAAGTCTGCCTTGGATGAAAATTTTGTGAAGGGATCTCGAAACCACATAATATCAGCATCCTACATGATAAAATATTGATCTGAATTATTCTGGTGATAATCAGGGAATATGTTATTAAAATTGCCGTACAATTTTCTCCAAACCCTTGACAAACCTGATAAATTATCTTACCGAGAAAACGAAGTTATATCCTCGCTCCAAGACCTCTCCGAAGAAGAGAAGCCTTCTCCACATCATTTTCAAATACTCTTCACTCATATAAAGCTTTTCTCCCGAGAAATCGACTCCCTCTGTTTTCATCAGATAACAATGTGGATGTATTTCCCGGCAGCGATTGAACGCCTTCTCATCTACAGCAACAATCAACAAATTTTTCAACAACGCCTCTGTTCCGTTACCAATGTAGAAGCTTTTCAGGAATAAATCCACCATGCTATTGTTCTGCGCCCAAGCCGCATTTAGAACCGTGATTAGAACGGTTTTCTCCTGGTTTGCCGCTTTTGAAAGGCTTACTTTTAGCTCGTCGTAAACACCTGATGAATTAAAAGGCTGCAAGAAACAAAGGAAACTGTAAATCAGTTCAGGCCTCTGAATCACAACATTTTTAGCGCAGTTTTTAGGCAGATAGGTGAAACTACAATCACAGTAAGGAAGAGTTGTAATGAATGAATGAAAACAAAAGTCTGATAAAATTTGACAGTAATTTAGATGTTAAACACTAATTACAGTTAATTATATATAGGAATCACAGAAATTAACAGAGATATCTTAAAGTACATCTACTTAAAACAGAGGAGAATGATATTTTTAATTTTTATTATAAGATTCGAAATTATGTATTTTCAGATACAGTTAAAATATTTCTGTCATTTCAGAAAATATTTTCTGGAATCAACTGTTTATGCTTTTGAATCAATATTTACTCAGTTATTTTCAATCAATATTTTCTTCATGAAGAATTAGATTGTATAGTCTTCAAAAGAGACAAGGATGGATCACTGCAAATTAACTTAATAAGAATCAACTGTTTATGCTTTTGAATCAATATTTACTCAGTTATTTTCAATCAATATTTTCTTCATGAAGAATTAGATTGCATAGTCTTAAAAAGAGACAAGGATGGATCACTGAAAATTAACTGAATAGAATCCAAAATGTCAATTCAAGAACATACACAGTTAATTCAAAAAAAAGCTAGATACATCTATGCCAGTTATTGATGATTTAGAGAGGTAAGAATATCTTACACTATCTGGATTTGTTGCATAATTGTCCTTCCCTGAATGGAACAGCGTCTGCATTCTGGAGAAAGAACTGACAAGAATCGGAGTGAAGGAAGCCTGGAGATTTTTATCAATGGCCAAGTAGACAACTCCCACCACTGTAATGCAAAGCAGGATTGTACTCACGGCCCTGACAACGCTCTGATTAGCCGCTTTCATGCTGGCCTGTACAAAGTTTTACTTAATTCACCTAATTTGTATCCTGAGAAGCGGTTCTCTATGCAAAATTAATATTTGTTAGGCACAGCAGAACGCTATGGTGATGCGATAACAGTAGTCAGTAGCACGAAGTTGCAGAGAATCGTTTACCTGGTCTCCACCATGGGAGTCAAGAGAGGAACGCGGAACTACAAATAGTAACCCAGTAGGTCCACCGAAGCTTCCTCGATAGAATAAAAAAACATATCTTTATTGACAAAGATTTATATTTTCCTCTTATCCTTTTGCCTTGTTTTGACTGTAAATTTTCCATCACAGGAAGACAGAAAAAAGTGTGGTTTATATATTAAAACCAGCGAATTCTACCGATCTGACGATGCGCCTGCCCTAGAAAACAGCGAGGGCTTTGATTTTAAGGAAGGGTGTTGAATTTTGGGTGATCGAGACCGCCTGCTTCATAACAGGCAGTGATGTCACTCGGCCCTCCCAACCGAAGCTTCTTAAGAGATCTTTTCAAAGATGGTGAGTATACCTACTCTATTTAAATTTTATGTTCATTAGTCATCTTAGACCTCATCCATGTTAAAAAATATATATATATATATATAAAAATTTCTATTAGATAGTTTGTATGGGTTATTTCTTACAATGAAAGAATAAATCCTCAAAGCACATGTATATAATGCCCCACAACATTTATGGATAATTAATGAATGGCAACATACATAGTATGGTCCTTAATATTGATGTCTTGATGTCTTAAGAAATATCTTTAATATGAGAAATATTTTATTGAGAATGTAAGTAAATTTATTATATTTTTGACTAATAACTTTATGTCAAATAAAGAACTATGCCTACTATTAAAACTAAAATGTGAGTGAAGGATAAGAAAACAAAATGACTAGGTTGGGTTTTGGATGAAGCTTTTGAGCTTGGTTTGCCTCACACATTTGTAGTTTGAACTCAATAATTTGTCTATGTTATATTCCTTCTTGTTTAAGCAATAATGTTTATAATTCCTTTGCAAATTTATTATGATTTTTTTAAAATTCACTTTCAAGAGGTTTTTCTTCTTTAATGGCTTCAAACCTAATAGTCTAGCAATTGATGTTGGTTTCATTGTTTTGCATGTCAAAGATAATCTAGCCCTACTCTAATGAAAGCCTAAAAAATTGTATTGAAGATTTTTCATGAGACAAGTCTTCAAGAACCCGCTAATGTGATTTTCCACATTCTTATACTTGAATTAGTTATTTTGTTGGATGCACCCATTTTGAAAGCATGCTCTATGAGTCAGTTAAAAAAGATTGTGTACCTCATGAGATTTGAATAATGTTGCTTAAAACCTCACAAAAATATTTTCTTCCCACTTTGTAGAAGTAAACCATGCAAATGTTATTCTCAAGCATGGTCCTTGGTATGTTTGTAGCTCTTTGTTGATTTCACCCTTGGTCTAGAGAATTTATTTTCTTTGAGGAACAAGTTCTCTAGATTCTATTTTGGGTTGAGTTTCCTAATATATTCTTACCTTTTTAACCTTTCTTAAACTATATTGTTGTCTCTTTAGATAATTTTATTTGTGTTGATCAAGATAATTTTTTCCTGATCATCCTTAAAAATTGAGTGTGTTGAGATATATCTTTCTCTAGACCTCAACGATTAACATTTAGATTGGATAGCTACACCATACATAAATAGTTTTTTATCTTAATCTATAAAACACTTGTTATAGACCTTCTAATCCTCAACCCATAAATCACATGTGCATTGTCCCATAGTAACCAATACTAACCCTAAATTTTATAGTGACATAAATCTTCAAAAAATAAGAAAGGATGGACCACATTGGGAAATCACAAGAACAATTAAGCCAATGGGATAAAAAATTCCCATTTTAATTATGGGTCACAAAAAAACAAATTGTCTTTTGGTTTCAAAGCCTCTTGATAAGGTGGAGGAGATTATTATCTCCTAGCACCTTAGGGAGTCCTCCAAAGAGGTGGATAAACCTTGATTTTCCGAAACACCATTTCCTGTCAATGTTTTAACTTCCCAAATAGAGGTGGGGCATTCTTCTTCTTTCTCTTCTCCTTGGGTAGTTTCAAGTCCCACTTATAACCTATCTCAAACTTAAAGGATGGAGAATAAATTATAAACAAGAAAATAATTTTCATACATGCTTTGTAGCTATGAATTTATAAGGCACATTTGATGGAAAGTATTTTTTTTAGAAGAGTTATGCAACTCTTGATGAGTTTAATAGTGATGATATACCTCTAGATTCCTATATTCCATGAATCTTCTCTCATGGAATTCTCATAATTTGATAGACCTCACAAGAATGTATATCGTATAATAAATTCAACAAAAAAAATTTAAAAAATCTTTGCTTGCAAGAGGTTTAAAATTTTAGGATTTTTTCATTTTATAGTTTATCATGTCATATGAATATTGAATCACCTTTTGTCTAACAACCACATAATGTAGGATATGTTGGAAGAATGGAGAAGATCAATCTTATGTTGTCACCGATGTCACCATGTTGTTTAAATGGTATCAAATAGGTCTAGTACCCTGAACCGATATAAAGAACAGGTTTACATCCTCCAATGTTTTGGTTCAATATTTTGGTATGCATTTCCCCTCTGGTGATTTTTGTCATTCAAGGCTTAGGTAAAAGGTTTATGATTACTGGAAGTGCTTATGTATGCAATCCCATATGGTTATATGATCAAATGGAAAGCTGGCATCAGTATAATGTTACCTATTTTCATTAGGTTTATCCATGACTGACCTAATAATCAGTTAATGATTTAACATGTATTGTGGATATAGGTTTGTATGGGTTATTTCCTACAATGAAAGAATAAATCCCCAAAGCACATGCACACAATGTCCCACAATATTTATGGATAATTAATGAATGACAACATATATAATATGGTCCAGAGTATTCATGTCTTAATATCTTACAGTATATAAATAATTTTTTGTAAGAAATATCCTCAATCTTGTGTTGTTTATGAAATGTGTTTTATTGAGAATGTAAATAAGTTTATTATAATTTTGATTAATTATTTCATGTCAAATAAAGAACTATTCTAGGCCTGACATTAAAACTAAATGTGAGTGAAGGATAAGAAAAAAATGACTAGGTTGGGTTTTGGATGAAGGTTTTGAGCTTGGCTTGGCTCACACGTCTATAGTTTTAACTCAATAGTTTGTCTATGTTATATTGCTTCTTGTTTAAGCAATAGTATTTATAGTTCCTTTGCATTTATTATGTTTTTTTAAATTTATTTTCAAGGGGTTGTTCTCCTTTAATGGCTTCAAACCTAATAATCTAGCATTTGATGTTGGTTTCATTGCTTTGCATGTCAAAGAGAATCTAGCCCCATTCTAAAGAGAGCCTAAAGTTTTTTATTGAAGGTTTTTCATGAGGAAAGTCTTCAAAAACCCATTAATGTGGTTTTGCACATTCTTAAACTTTAATTAGTTATTTTGTTGGATGCACTCATTTTGAAAGCATGCTCCATGAGTGAGTCAACAAAGATTGTGTACCTCATGGGATTTGAATTAATGTTGCTTAAAACCTCACAAAAATATTTACTTCCCACTTTGTAGAAGTAAACCATGCAAATGTTATTCTCAAGCATGGCCATTGGTATGTTTGTAGCTCTTTGTTGGTTTCACCCTTGGTTTAGAGAATTTATTTTCTTTGAGGAACAAGTTATCTAGGTTCTATTTTGGGTTGAGTTTCCTAATATATTCCTAGAATTTTAACCTTTTCTAAAAATATATTGTTGTCTCTTTAGATAGTTTTATTTGTGTTGATCAAGATAATTTTTTCCTAATCATCCTAAAAAATGAGTGTGTTGAGATAGATCTTTCTCTAGACCTCAAAGATTAACATTTAGATTGGATAGCTACCCCACACACAAATAGTTATTTATATTAATCTATAAAACACTTGTTATAGGTTCTAATCTTCAACATCCCATAAAATCATACATACATTGTCCCATAGTAACATTAAGAGCTAATCCTAACCCTAAATTTTATAGTGACACAAATCCTCAAAAAATAAGGAAGGATGGACCACATTGGGAAATCATAAAAATAATTAAACTAGTCAATGGGATAAAACATCCTATTTTTAATGGAGGGTCACAAAAATATATATTTGTCTTTTGGTTTCAAAGCCTCTTGATAAGGTGAAGGAGATTATTATCTCCTAGAACCTTAGGGAGTCCTCCAAAGAGGTGGATAAACCTTAATTTACCAAAACACCATTTCCTAGCAATGTTTTGTCTTCCCAAATAGAGATGGAGTATTCTACTTCTTTCTCTTCTCCTTGAGTGGTTTCAAGGCCCTCTTATAACCTAGCTCAGACTTAAAGGATGGAATAAAAATTATATACAAGAAAATAAATTCCATACATGCTTTGTATCTATGAGTTTATAGGCACATTTGATAGAAATTAAGTTTTTTACAAGAGTTATGCAACTCTTGATGAGTTTCATCATGATCATATGCATCTAGTTTCCTATATTCCATGAATTTTATCTCATGGAATGCTCATAATTTGATAGACCTCACAAGAATGTATATTTTATGATAAATACAACAAATATTTTTTAAAAAAAAATTCTTTGCTTGCAAGAGGTTAAATTTTATGATTTTTTCTTTCTATAGTTTATCGTGTCATATGAATATTGAATCGTCTTTTGTGTAACAACCACACAATTTAGGATATGACGAAGTTACTACTTTTATTTCTCCAAAATAGTAGCCATACTTAGTGTACCAAGGATGTGACCCCAACAAGGCTTTATATACCCCCTTCACTATTGGTAACCATTCCTTTGATTTTATTAATAGTTATACTTCTAATGATTTTGTTGAAAGCCTTGATATTTCAAATTGGATTGCTGATTTGGTTCCTAAATCAATTTTAGTAACCTCCATATGCACTAGATAGCTAGTGAGAGGAAATTTTGGCACTACATGTGCAATAAATTGGTATTTGTGATCCCAATAATATACAACATCATAATTTGTCTACATGGTATATGTGTAATAATATCCACTCTAGATGTGAATGGGTTCTCAAATGGATTGAGAGGGCCATGTTGTAAGCTTAATCCTTATTTTCTTTTGTCATCTCAATTCTTCTTTTCTTTTGACAACACTATTTTTCCTTGTTGGTTGACCAAGTTGCAAGAGATTATTTTTAATAACCTTCGATTTAATTTTTACATTGAATGTATATTTACCAAGCCTAAGATGAAGAATAATCAATTCTCCTCAAACATGTCTCAACTATCTCATCAACTCACATTTTCCCTTATTTGAATTTTCTAGAATTTGGAGCCACATCCTCAACATTAGACTAACTAGATTGAATAGTAGACTAATGTTATTAAGCATAGCTCACACTTTCTTCACATTTATGGGTGCTAGTTGTATTATTTTCATTGTCACTCATATGAGGCAACGATCTTAAATATTTTCCCACTATTGAGCTGGAAGAGTAATCATTTATGCCTTCTCTATAATTGTAGGTGGCCAAATGTTACCAACGAAATAATATTACTAATAATCATTATTCCAAGGGAGCCCAAATCAAATATTTTATTCATTGGATTAAAATTGGGGATAGATATTCTAAGAAATTATTTCAATCCTTAAGAGATCATTATGTTTCTCAATCAATCCAACAAATAAAAAAGTATCATATCTCTTAATCAAAATACTTCCATTCTTCAATATTTTTTCTATCATTTTCAATAGGTTGATGAATGACAAGGTTCCTCTCTTGAGTGAGATAATTCTCTTCAAAAATTTATTAATATTATTTATTTCTCTCTTTCTTCTCAATAGGTTCTATGTGAAAAAAATTCCCAGTTAGGATGAACTTTGGAGGTGGTATTCACCATGGCCAATGAAAAAGATAAAGGCTTGATGGATTTCCTTGTGAATAATACATTGAAGCCTTATGGGATATGGTTTAAAATGATAATTTTAGAGTTCAGTTGTAAGCTTATCACTCAAAATATTTAAATTAGTACCTAAACCTATAGATTCAAAGAATATCTATAATTAAAGGTTGGTCGCTTTACTCAATGTCAATTATAAAATTATTGTGAACTTCCTTACTCTCAAACTATGTAATTTGCTTCCTTTCATTACCTATCATAAATAAACTAGATTATTTAAATTATATTATATTATTAACAATAGCATTGCTATGTGGGATGGAATGGAGTGGGTTAGGCATTCTCAATAATGCAAAATTTTACCAAAATTGATTTTACAAAATCATATGACTAATGGTAATTTATAATTTTTATGCTACAAGCATTAGGTTTTGGTCCCAATTTCTTACACTTTGTTTAGGTTTTTTTTAAATGAGCTTCTTCTTGTGTTACTATCAATAGAAAATAGTACTAATTTTGGCTATTTTGTTCAATATGACAAGGATTTCCTCTTATCCATATGTTCTATGTTCTTGCTACTAAAGTATATGGCTACCTTTTTGTTCATTTTATTTCTTAGGACTCAATTATAGATATTGGGTGAGTGCAGAAAGATGGGGGGCCAAAAATTGGCCACCCCACTTTCAAATTGAAAAAGAGCTATAATGTGAGCTTGTTATAACATACTCATGTTATGGCTTGGAGTAACCAAGCCTCAGGCTTAGTCACATCAAATCAATTATTTGAGCACGTTATAACATTCTCGCATTCCAATAAGCCAAAAATTGCTCCAGTTTTTGCCAAATCTCATCAAAATTTTGCAACATCGAGGAAGTCAAAGGAATAAGTTATTGTTATTTTTTTGTGTGAATTTGGTATTAAATAGTTATATTGAATATGTTTTTTGATGTAAATTTATTTAGTTTTTAAGAATAGTTAATGCGCCCCCAAATCCTCTTGAAAATCCTTATTCGTGCCTCAAGCTCAAATCTCTACTGAAGAACAACCTCAACAAGTACCTCCAAAAATTCCTAATCATGATCCAAGAACACAAGAAAATTTAAGGGGTCAAATTGAAACTAACAAAAAATAAATTGAGGAGTTAATTGTATAAGGTTGAGAGATCCTTTAGGAACAACTTCATATATAACTATGCTTACTCAATCACTTTAGTCCATAATATCTCATGTAGATTTAGTTAGCAAGAAAATAAATAGTTGGTTTGAGAAGAGACAAGAGCTTAGATAATTTTTTTGGAGTATAGGACTATTGAGAGGGGGTGAATCAATGGTCAAATAAAAAAACCAATTTCAAAAATTCACTCACTTGATTATTCAAAGATACCCATTGCAAATACTTCAAACACACTAGATATTGTAAGTAAATCAAAACATAACACTTGAATCAAAGATTATCAATCAAGCACAATATGGAACACCACCAAGAGAAAGCATAACATGAGTTTTATGAGTGAAAAACCCTAAAAGGGTGAAAAAACACTTTGAAATTTGTTTCATTAAGCCTCACTCACCAACACCTTGCTGATTAAAAATTGCATGCCTCACTGCAATACAACAAGCCTCATTGACTACTCAACCTACCTCACTAGAAATACAACAAGCCTCACTGGCAACCCAATATGCCTCACTGGCAAACATACATCACTTTAGAAGAAATTTGTAAAACTTAGAGGGTTACTTTGTTTCCAGACAATGCACTGCTCTATCTCTGCATCATCAAATCAACAAACTCCATATACTTTATTCACCCATACCACAACACTTTTTTATCAATCAATTCAACCTCAAATCCCCCTTTTAACATATAAACATTCAACATGTAATCCTCCTTGCAAACATGAAGGAAGATCTCTCCACAAGACTTCCCTTCAACAAATATAGTGAGTAAATTGACATGAACAATGAACAATAAATCATAAAGTGTTTGCATCAATCCTCTACACATATCATGGATGCTCCTTTCTTTAAAAGAACACATAGATGACATTGAAAGACTTTTACAACACAATTTTCCTATTATGACACTAACCTAAGACAAAGCACTAAAAATAATTTTATTCACTATCCATTAGATTCTAATTAAACTCCACATGTGTGTATTCTCACTCTGGTCACACCAATCTTTGTTTTATATGTACACAAGAATAGTTTTGTAACCTTCAAAAATATTCTCACTGAGCATGATCTTGACAAGAAAAAATGCTATCATGATTTCCAAAACAAGATTAGAAAACATTCAATTCCCTATTCCAATCATACTTAACTTATGCAAAGAAAATATCCTCCAATAATATTGTCATACAAAGACATACATAAACCTTTTATGCTTTGTTATTTTAATTTGCGTCTCTGTTCATGAACTCAACAAATCAAGGTAATATTTCCTTTTGAAAATTCTCTCACGATGCACATAATTCCATTCCTATATAATGCATTGGTAAAAAAAATTTTTAAACCATTATTGTCTTGAAAATGGTTATTGAAACATGTGTATAATTGAAAACCAAAATCCATGACATCCATGGTCCCGTTAATGTGTCATCATCTAGAAGTAGTCATTCTCAACTTTAAATCTAGATCTTTGATCTTAGACTGCCTCCAATACACAAATCAAATAGAGGTCATTGATGTTCTTTTAGATGGTATTTCAAGATTCACTAACCTATTGAGCTAATTAAGGTGTCGATTACCATACGTGGGTAAAACCCTTTAAGTGATCACTTAAGTGACACTTAACTGGTGATACTAAGTCACCAACCAAATATAAAAAAAAGTGAACTTGTTATTATCTTTGCATAGAAAACCTCATTTAGGGTTTTAGAATCAAGTTTCAACAGATAAAAGAAGCCTTAATCAACTTCAATAGCCCTCAATGAATGGAAAAGCATTGTGTTTGATTTATGAACTCTGTTAGCCACCATATATCATTGATGTAGAGTATAGTGCATGCATTGAAAACAAAGATGATCCTTGATGAAGAACAAAACACTAGGGTTTAGATCCTTATAAAAACATTAAGTGAAGATCTTATTAATCAATTCCACCCATATCACTAACTTTTCCAACCATGACTTTATGTCTAATTCTTGCACTGAATATCAACTCAATAAACTGAAATGAACAAGTACCTATGACATCCTTTCAATACCATCAACATAGTACCTTGTTATGAAGAAAGCAACTCTTCCATATTGTGTTTGATCAATAATCATTTTGTCATGAAGCAACCTTTCACTAAATAATCAACACCATGAGACCTTGAAATGAATGAGCAAGGTCCTTTGAGAAAACACTAGGAAATGGATGATGAATGAGCAATGAGTAGATGAATGAACATGTATCTTGATAAAAAAACCTACTGCCACCTTTGACATCCTCAGAGTTTCATCAACAACAACAAGTAATTTCACTTGAAATGAAGGAATATTAACATCAACACCAACACCACCTTGAGATGAATTACAACTCCTTGAAATGAATGAACAAGGTCCTTTTCATGTTGCATCAACATGTAAACACCATTTCCTTTGAATCAACTTTGGAACTCAATGACAAAGCACCTTTCACATCAATTGACATCAATGACAAATCAAACCAACAAAATCCTCCTTTTTAATTGATGGAAATTCCACTTGCTCACAAACCAATTACTCCCCCTTTGACATCAAATTACAAAGGACCATGAGTTGTAGAGAAACACCCCCCCTGCAAATGAGCTCTAGACAAAAAAACAACAACCACCTTTTCTACACATTGTCAATGGAATATCAATACTGTCATTATAACATAGTCAATACATGTGGAAACATACAAATAACTATCACTATATCATCTACATACCCACTGTTAGGACACTATTATTGTTACCATACCCTTGCAAACACCTTATATCTGCAAAAAAAAAAACTTTCAAGGCAAAATAGGATTGTGAAAGAAAAAAATCAGTACTTTGCAGCATACCACTATCACAATAAGAGCACAGATGGAAGATAAGGTTGCAAAAATAATGCATGGGAATACCAATACCATTGGAAAACTATGATTGATATCAATCAACTGCCTATTTATTTCTTATATTGAAAACCTCCATTGAAACAAGAGAACCTTTCTTCATGACTACACATTGACAACAAAAGACTCACAATTGAGCATGAGACTCCATGTTAAGGTTTTCCAAGAGCCTTGCCACCAAACCATTATCAATGTTATTAAATATTAGTATCACCATATGCAAGAAGAGTTCCTCAAGATACAAACATCAAACAAAAAGAATTGTATATTGGTTCACTATTGTAAGAGCACAAACTACGAGTGAGATAAAAATGTGGCATTTTCATAGCAACATCAACCTAGCACTGAAACAAAGATCATTACAATCCATATCAACCGCCCCTTGGAATTAAATACCATTGTAATTGTCCACACACCAGTCATTGTACTGACATTGTTTAGTGGCAAGATTATCTCAAGCAAATGAAATGTATACTACTAAAATGACACTGCAACATATCCTTGAACAAAGATCTACAAAATAACTAATATCATTATAAAAAATTGACTAAAATCTTCAAATTGTGACTGAATCATACATGAAAACCACTATAAGATGTTTTTTTCACACTTATAATAATTGTCCCTTGAATATTGACTATCCAACATCATAATGCTTCTTGATACCATAGTTCCTTCTTCATAGTTTTTCCTCCTTAGATGACAATCTTCTTTTATCCATTTGATAACTTTGCAAACTCATTGTCATCATCTTTGTAGAATGTTGTCTTCAAGGTACACCACACAAACCATTATCCACGGTCATTGATATTGTGTATGAATAACTATCATGAACATTTTATTTGCATTTAATACTGTCCTTTAAATTTTTTCCACAACTCTAGCATAGTTTGAGATCATCAATTCCTTGTTCTCCATTACCTAATCACTATTAACTGTCATATCAATATTGGAATAAACATAGAGAAGTCCTTGTCATAACAATAACACTATCAATTTGATCAAGTATAGCATTATACAGATAATGCTACCAAACCCAAATTCACTCATGGTACCCATGCAATAGAAATTTCTCATGGCAGTTGAAGACACATCACTTTCATAAAAAGCTATTATAACAATAAGCCACTAACAAGAGTTAGAAGCCATTATCAAGTGTCATGAGCTAAGTTATCAAATTCCAAAAAATGAATATCACTGACAAGTAAGCAAAAAAAGACAACTATCACACTATCACCAGTGAGCATGAAGGAAGAGAAACCATTCACTAACTCTAGACAAGACATAAAACCATTAGCGATCTGTGATGTTGAAGCATCACACCACTAAGATAAGTTACCATCACCACATACAAAAAGACTATTTATAACATTAGTACCCTACACACATGTCATATTGATATAGCCAATAGTCAAATGCCAAGACCACTACCACAAGGAAGAATTGAGCTATAAGTCACTCAACAATGAACTTCAAATTAGGCATTGTCAACACACCAAGATATATAGCACTATCAAGGTTCATGATTACCATTTCTCCACTATGTATTCATTATGCAAGATGACTGTGCAGCCAATATGCCACTTGACACTATGGCATGCAAGTTGCAAAAATATTGTCCTTTTCCAATATCTAAGTAACTATTAGCATCAAGGAACCACTGTTCCATTGGAGACTAAGTAACCATTTTCCAACACTATCTAAGAGTACTACTCAATGTATTGAGCATCATGCAAGGCAAGCATCACTGTCACCTAAGAAAAGGAATACTATCAAAGGGTCAAGAAAAAACATTATCCACTGAGCACTATCAAATATTAGAACTACTTTCAAAGAACCAATAGAATGAGAACTACTAGAAAACAATGATGAGTACTATCTAGACTTAATTTCAATCAGAGATTACCCATTTCCTCAAGATCACTTAAAGCATTGCTATCAAAATTTGATAATATTTGGTGACTCAAAACTATCCATAGGAAAACACACTTGAAATGAAATGAATAAAGGATTTCTCGAGCTTGCACTATTTTGAATGAATGGAAATAGAAGCATATAAAGCTAGCAAACCATGAAGGATACTCAAAACTACCACTTATTTACTAATCTTTGTCATGTACAATTATGTATCCACCTTAACCTATCTTCTAGAAGCCTTAACAAGCATTACATCTCTATTTAGGGTAACCAACCTCTTTGTTTGATGACTATGGGGCTGAACAATAAAATAATAAACACCTCCCCCTGATCTTATGCTACTCTTTAAGCTACTAGTGATGCCTCTTGTGCAATATGCACAAGTTTAGGATCTTCCTTCTCTTGTTTTCTTCTACAAAATTTCATAGTGTTTTTTTTCTTGAGATTACTAAATGATTCTAGTAAATTCCTCCTACAATACTATTCTTTATGTCCAAAATTACTACATCTATAACACATGACCTTGTATCCAAAATTATCATTTCTTACTTGTGTATTACAAAACCTTGCAGTATGACCTAGATGGTTGCATTTATAACATATGACATCACTTCTTATATTTGACTATTCATAATAACTCTTATTCCATTCAAATTTCCTTTCATGCATCCAACACTCTCTTGCTCTATGACCAAATTCATAACAAGAATAACAATAACCATGAAAAGTATTTTTAAACCTAGACATTTGATGATGTTCTGAATGAAAGGATTTTCTAAACTTGTTCTTGTTGTCTTGTGCAAAGGTATTCTCTATTTGCTTCAATATTAGAAGCAACAAAAAGATAGTTTAGATCTATTTTATTTAGAGTATTTTTTCTAACCTCAGAACTCTACCCTTTTTCAAAGCCTAAACTAGTAGTATCCTTGTGACATTTTTTCTTTCTCAACATCTCATTTAAGCATTTAGTGCTCTTTTCAAATTGCAGATTATTTTGCAACTTGATAGATTCCTTTTCTAGTTCCTTTCTCAAAGAAAATATCTCTAACTCATATCTTTCACAATAAACCTCTTTTGCCTTAAATTTATTTATGACTTCTTCTATTTTTTTAACTTCTGCAACTTGTATCTTCAAATCTACGATCATTTTTTTTTTCTTCTTCAAGGGTTGAAATTGTTTTGCCTTTGGACTCCTTTTCTTCTTGAATCTTCAACTTTCATCTCTGATTCTCCTTTTTGAGTTTCTTGATCTCATCTAGGGAATAAATGAGTTCACCTTCAAGATCAATTTCAAATTCATCTTCATCATACTCCTATTCACATTCACTCACAATCTGGTCTTCTTCTTTACCAACATTCTCAACTACAAAATCATCTTCTCTTTCAGATATATATCAAATCTTGTGTCAATTGGTAGGGATGTTTCTTGCAACAACACATCACTTGATTTGATTGGAACCTTTAAAAAAAAAATTAGCACTGACAATTTTCTTTTGTCCTTTTCTTTTTGCCATAGTACTCCACCAACAAGATCAACCCAAGTTGATTAAACTTGTGCAAGGGACCTAAGGATTTGATACTACATGTTGGAGTAGAGGATAACTAAGAGGGGGGGAGGGGTGAAGTAGTGGTCAAATGAAAAATACAATTTAAAAAATTCTCTCACTTGATTATTCAATTAGACCCACTAAAAATACTTTAAACACATTATATATTGTTTGCAAACCAAAACATAATACTTGAATCAAATATGATCAATCAAAAACAATATGGAACACCACCAAGAGAAAGAATAACATGATTTTTATGAATGGAAAACCCTAAAAGGGTGAAACCACTCTAAAAATTTGTTTCATTAAGCCTCACTGGCTAATTTAACCTTGTTGATTACAAATTGCATGCCTCATTGGCAATATAACAAGCCTCACTAGAAATACAACAAGCCTCACTGGCAACTCAATATGCCTCACTGGCAACCCAATATACCTCACTAACAAAACACTATGCCTCACTAGCAAACATACATCACTTCAGAACAAATTTGCAAAACTCAGAGGGTTACTCTGTTTCTAGACAATCCACTGCTCTATCTTTGCATCATCAAATCAATAAACTCCATCTATTTTATTCACCCATACCACAACACTATTTTATCAATCAACAAATTCAACCTCAAATCCCCCTTTTTACATACAAAAATTCAACATGTAATCCTCCTTGTAAACATGAATGAAGATCTATCAGCAAGATTTCACTTCAAAACATTCAATGAACAAATTGACATGAACAATGAACAATAAATCATAAAGTGTTTGCATTAATACTCTGCACATATCATGGCTACACCTTTATTTAAAAGAACACATAGATGAAACTAAAAGACTTTTACAACATAATTTTTTTGTTATGACACTAACCCAAGACAAAGCACTAAAAATAAGTTTATTCACTATCCATTAGATTTTGATTAAACTCCACATGCTTGTATTCTCACTTTGGTCACACTAATATTTGTATTATATGTACACAAGAATAGTGTTGTAACCTTCAAAAATCTTCTCACTGAGCATGATCTTGAAAAGAAAACATGTTATCACAATTTTTAGAACAAGATTAGAAAATATTCAGTGCCCTATTCCAATCATACTTAAATTAATGAAAGAAAAAATCCTCCAAGAATACTATCATAAAAAGACATAAACAAACCTTTTATGCTCTGTTATTTTAATCTACCTCTTTGTGCATGAACTCAACAAATCAAGGGAATATTCTCTTTTGAAAATTATCTCACGATGCATAGACTACCATTCCTTTATAATGCATTGGTAAAAATATATGAATAAACCATCATTGTCTTCAAAATAGTTATTGAAACATGTGTATAACTGAAAACCAAAAGCCATGACATCCACAGGCCTGTCAATATGTCATCATCTAGAAGTAGTCATTCTCAACTTTAAATCTGGATCTTTGATCTTAGACTACCACTAATGCACAAATCAAATAGAGGTTGGTGTTCTTTTAGGTGGTATTTGAAGCGTCATTAGCTTGTTGAACCACTAACTCATTTAACCCCAATTTTCGAGGAAACCTTCCAACAAAACCTATATAATCAGATGTATCGTCGGGCACTTGTGCGAATTTCCATTTATTTTTTAATTTTTACCCCGACGTTCGTCAGAATTTCGACGAGCCATTGTTTTGTGTACGTTTCAACAAAGATCTTTTGCCAAAATTGGGGCGGTCCTGCAAAGTTAAATTGTGGTAGGCATAAATTGAAATGAGCTCAACTATTTATTGCGACAGTGTTTTGCTCGACGGTTTTCTTGAGGAAAATCAAAAGAAACTCAAGAAGATAACGCTAGGTTGAGGGAAGTCATTGTCTTTTTACAGAATTCATTTGTGAATTCAGATTTGTACTTCCAGGTTTGAAAATCATATTTGAAAGCAACATCTCATCAGATTTCATTTATAGTCTTGTGCATTTTTAGAATTTTATTTCCAGATTTTAGACCTGACTTCAGAAATTCTTTATAAGGGAATTTTTTATAACTGATGGAAAATTCTTGATGGATTTGGACAAAGATTATATTTGCAAGGTTTCAATTTTAACCCTAATGATCAATTTGCAATAAATTTGGGAGCCATAGCTAGATAATATCAAAGGTGTTGGTTGTTTTTTTACTGTAACCAAGTTTATCTTCTAGACACATAGCATATAAAATCTCAGATAATACTGCCTTACAATACCATCAATCTATATTCTAACCCAATACTACTTATCAAATCCTTATATGAACATAGTCACCTATAACCTCACTCAAGCATTTTAATTAATTCCTTGAGTTAAAGCCAAAATGAGAATCACACACCATAATAGTGAGATGAACAGAATAACCCTTGATAATTTTATTCAAGATAATAATATATTCATACAATGGAGATACATGACCTTGAAATGAGTAATTTTCATTCAGATGCTAGTACTGTCTTGAAAATTAAGTACCCATGAAACTAAAACCTACAACAGAATGACACCAAACCTAAGAATAGTATCTTCACTATAATATCAGGCTCTTTACAAATTCGCTCTGCAACTTCAGTTAGACTTGACCTAAAGATATCTAACTTGCTAACCGGCCATATTTTTGGTCCTGAAATCCTTCTTATAGGGAAAATGAAGGAGCAACAAGCATCGGACCAGAAATACACCTGTCACTGGTCACTTGGACCGCCTTATGACATTTCAAAAATTGGTTACAATAGCTGAGTCTCTGGAGAATCTTCTTGTTCATCCCGTCCACTGGAGAATAACTGTTGCATTTGCCAAACTTTGAAAACTTGCACCAAAACTGCCACCAAGACATAGCCAAAATTTGTTATAACCATAACTACTGAGCTGTTAACTGTCGGTTGTAGACTCTGTCCTATTCTTGTTCAGTTAAGTACTTTTCTACCCATCCTTGATATTCCTCATCCATTGGCCAATTAAAATTTACCACCTAATTTACCTTTGCACTGTAAGTTATATACTTTACTACTACTTGATTCGCCTCCCTTTCAAAAGATTCCAAAAATGTACTAGTGTTAATGATTTCATCTACCCTGTCCTGCCATTGCTGCAATGATCTAACATTTCCTTGGGCATCTACAATATCTGGTAAAGATGTGCCACTCCAGTCATCAAAACTCTTTACCAACTCTTTAATCCTCTTGCTCAAATCATCAGGTAAGGCCTGGAAACCTTGCAGTGACTTCACAAAGTCTTGAGTAGGCCTTAATTGTTGAGGCCTATTAGCTGCATTTTGAGAATTTCATTTCCAGATTTTGTTGTGCAAGTTCAATATTCTGATTTTAGGAGTATAACAGTTGGAAATCATTGTAAAATTAGAATTTAATAATTTTTGGAATTAGCATTTGAAAGTGTTTTTTGGGGTCATTAACTTCAGACTATCTTCTCTTTTGCAGGGGTGGTTGCATGCCGATTTTTTTTGGTGCAAAATATCATAATTATTATATTTTGTTACCTATGTATGATTAAAAATTATTGGAGTGCATGCGAGTTTGATATTTTTTGAAGATCTAAATATTCAAGCTTGGTAAAGAAAAATCATGTCAAATAATATTAGTCTAGAACAAAATGAAGAGACAGTTGCTAGATTGTGGGCTATATTGAAAAGAAAGGGTGATGGGAAATGTTATTGTCCTTGCAATAATTGCAAGGGCTTAAAGACAAGAAGACTTTTAATCACAACAACTGAGAAACATTGTAGGCAACATGGTCACATTGAAGGGAGGCATGATTATCGTCGATTGGTAAGTTGTTCATTATATGTGTTTATATTGATTGAATTTATAAATGTTTATATTGTTTTAACATTTGATATATATATAAAAAATCACTTGATCATGATCATGGTTTATTTGTGTCTACCATTATTATAAAGGTGGGGCACCCTAGGGCACATGGTATGAATTATCACGGCCCAGAGAATGTGGTTTTGCAAGTGGAGGAACATGGAGCTATGAATATCGAAGATGAAGTTAATGATCCTATAGAAGAAGATGATCGTGCACCAGAAAACAAAATTGAAGATGATGGTACAAATACATTGATCCATGACACATGTAGTGGCACATCTGATCATGTTGATCGAGATGACTTTGATGATGTTCATGATTTACCTATACTTGAGAAGGCATACGAGCCGCTTTATGAAGGCTCCCAAACAACTCTTCTCTCTGCTGTATTGTTGCTGGTGAACTTGAAGGTTATGAATGGTTTGTCCAACATAGCAATCTCACGAATGTTAAGGTATTTCATATATGTCATTTTTTTTCATCTATTTTAATTGTTGTTAGTTCATCACTAGTAAATAAAGGATGAAGTATGTACTTTTAATATTCTTTATATTAAGAAGTTATTTTTTGTTGTTGATTGATTGGTGAATTTTTGTTACCACCATCAAATATTTTACCTCGCTCATACCGAGATTTATCTGGCATTATGAAAGATATTGGAATGGATTATCAAACAATAGATGCATGTCCCAATGATCATATTATATATCATAAAAAACATGAATTTGCAACAGAATGCTCGGAATGTCATATTAGTAGATATCGAACAGATCAACTAACAAAAAAGGTGCCTCCAAGGTTCTTCGTTATATTCTCATTATTCTACATATGCAACAATTATTTAGCTTAGCGCAATTTATGGATTACCATGCACATAATAGAAGTGGAGATGAGATTCTTCGAATGCCTGTGGATGGTTCTGCATTTAGGGACATGGAGGAAAAATGGCCACACTTTAAAAAAGAACCTCATAATCTCAGGCTTTCATTGGCAGCGGACGGTGTCAATCCATTTGGAGAGCTGAGATCTATTTACTTGGTGTGGCTTGTTTTTGTTATCAACAATAACATTCCTCTATGGATGTCAATAAAGAGGGAGCACATAATGTTGGCAATGATTTTTCCAAGTATTTGTTTACATCAATTTTCTTTAATGTAGTAGCATCTCATTTGTCTTATTTGTTGCATAATGACTTATATGTTTTTTCATTTAATAGTCATGTACATGAATTTATATATATTGCAGTAAAATGGCTATAATAATTATATAATGTTTATGTTCATTCAACTAGGTAAGTACCAAGTTAAAAATATGAATGTATATATTGAGCCTCTTATCGACGAGTTACTAAAGTTATGAAATGGTGTCACTATGTATGACGTATCTAGACCAATAGGACAAAGATAATTTCAATTCCATGCAATCTTATATGGACAATTCATGATGCCCCAGGGCTAACACATTTTTCTGGTATGTTATAACGTTCGACTGCATGACTTTGAAAATATTTAATTTTATGAATTAGATATCATGCATGTTTTTTAAATAATCTATTCATTATATATAATTATAAAAATTGACATATTTAATCCAATTATATATGATTTGCAGGTCTTCAAACAAAGGGAAAATTTGCATGTCCAATTTGTGGTCCAAAGATGAAATCTCGTCGTTCAACAAGTTTAGGAAAGCAGGTGTTTGATGACTATAGGCACTTCCTCCGCAGAAATCATAAGTATCGAACTAGTGAAAAACATCTTTTCAATGGGAAAGAAGAGACTGCATCAAAACCACGAAGAATGACACCTCGCCTATGGAAGTTGGAATATAATAGAATTAATCGTTAAGGTTATACATCGGATCAAATTGTTTATCTATCATTTATGCTATGTTTTGAATTTATATTTTTATATTGTGTTGTGTTTACTCATGCTATAATTGAAAATGATTGTCATTGTTAATTTGTTTAACTTATATGCTTCATGAAGGTCGTCAAGGCATTAATGGTCGGCTTCCACAGGGACTGAAAAGTTATCCTAGACAATTTAGTAGGTTGCCCTACTATGAGCAGCTACAAATTGTGCATTTGTTTGATACAATGCATATCGGAAAGAATATGATAGAAACGTTATGGAAAATATTGGATGGAAGGCATGACAAAGAAAAAATTATCAAAATTTGTAGTGACATTCAGGAAGCCAGTCATGCAATGAAAAATGTCATTCAATTAAATAGCGATGGAGACCAAATTAATATAAGGGCCCTTCCTTAGTTATTAACGGAGCAACAAAGCAATGCTATAAAATAAGTCATACGAAAAATTCGATTTCCCATAGGATTTGATGCGAACATAAACAATATCATAACAAAGAAAGATGAATTTGGGTCAAGGATGAAAACGCATGATTGACATACCTTCATTAAGGTAATTATTTTGGTATATTATATATATATTTGTATACTGCATGTACTTTTCAGTGTATTATGTTTACTACTTTTGGAAAAATATTAATGAAAAGATCATTTTATAATTGTTGCAGTACGTTCTACCTCTATCTCTCCCAGACAACTTCGACAATAATGTCAAACAAGTTATATATGATCTTGGAAAATACATGAGGTAAGTAGCGATATTTGTTCAATTCGTTGTATATTTTTGTTAAATCTCATTAATATATTTGTGCCTTGAATCACTTGTAGATGGCTGTCATCTAAAGCAATCCATAAAGAAGATATAAATTGTTGGAAGAGAAGAATTCCTCGTCTAATGTGTGAAATGCAAAAGTGTCTACCTTCGACATTTTTCAATGCACAAGAACACTACCTCATACACCAAGTTGAGGAGATTGAATTGTGTGGACCTGTACACACAAGGTCAATGTGGATGGTTGAGAGGCACTTGAAATTTTTGAAGGTTTTGGTTAGACAGAGAGCACATCCCGAGGGTTCTATGGTGGAGGGATACATGGTATACTAGACCATGGTGTACATTACTGAATATCTTCCTAAGTTTGCAGCAAAGATCCATGTAGATTGCATTTGGGATCCCAACTCCATTAACAAATTCGAAGGGGAGTACTTGATGGGGAAAAGTAGATTAAGGAAAGTGTCAGGTAATTATAAGATGGTCATGGAGACTGGTGTAAGTGTTCCAAGGCTTTCTTGCACAACTAGCTAAGAAGACCTTTCCTTGTCTTCTTCTGGGAACCTAATATTTTCTAGGTCCTTGTTAGGCTTAGATGATTAACTAAGTCCTAATCCAACTCCTCTCCAAGAGTCTCACACCTTGTGCTTCACCTTGAAGGACTAACACCATTTTGTTATGTGCAAACTCTCTCCTACACTTAGAAGACTCTAAGTGCCAACATCACACAAACATTGAATTGATTGCAGGGGTGCCAAACACATTGGAAACATGCCATGTACTTCCAACTGGATCCATCTTGGAGGATCTCCAAACTCCTTTCCTACCAGTTTCAAGAATTGGTCTTGAGGAGGCCTATTTCTTGTAGCCCTTGACAAAGACCTTAATTTACTTCATTCCTGCCCAAACTTTCCAAACAACTTAAAAAACCAATTCCACATTCGAATACCCTTTTGGATTTTCTGAAGGATTCAAAAGATTCTATACTCCTAAGTCCTCCGTACACTGGTTTCCTATTATCTAGGTTAAATAGGGCTATTAGGCCTAGTTTGTAGGACCCCACTGGTTTTCTTGCTCAAACCTTAGTCAAATGGATTGATAGAACCTCAATTATTCTAGCATGTTAGGATATGTCTATACCCTACCTAGAAAGATACTTGTTCCGTACTGTACCTCAATCCCCTACCTAAATTCTTCAATTCATTATTGTCAAACCTCTAACTGGGCACTCTAAGCTCGCCTAGGACTTGACATTAAACATAGTTGTTCCACTCTCCATGACTCCTAACTCTACATATGTATAGACCAATGGCTCCCCTAACACATCCATCTACCCTCAGGAAAATCCCATGACTAGATTTCATGGGGGAGCCATAAAAACACAAGTTGGTCAGGATAGGACCAGTAAAACCCTTAAACCTTAACCTATCTATTCAGGACACTAAAACAACTTAAATCAACTTACTTGCAGAATGAAAAAAGTTTAATACTATCCCATGAACACGACTCTAACACTAAATCAAAACATCCAATTCACTTAGTATCACTGTCACTCAATAACACTCGGAGTTCACATAAAAACAAAAATTGCAGAGCTATCTTCTATTCCAAAAACTTGATTACAATCTCCCTCTTTCTTGAATTCGAGCCTGCTTCATATTAGATGCCATTCACCATGTTTGTAGGGTATGTTGGTCAATCCCCCACTCCTATCCTTTAGGGGATCCTATGTAACCGAGTTGCATGCAACATTTGCCATAATGGCAACTGTTGTCATGACAATTTTGTAACAACATTTGGCAAGTACTCTGTCATTATGCCACCTTCCTAACTCTTAGGACCTCTATCTCCTATATTTCAAGTAACCAACACCATTAAAGGCCTCATGGCATCTTTCTAACATCATTCATGTGTTTAGAACACATTTAAGACTCAAATCCCAACTTAAACTACTAAGGCTAAGCAATGTAAAAACTATTAACAATGACTAACTTCGGTGACCTTAGTCCTAATGACTAACTCACCTAGCCACAACAATGACCTTCTAAGGTCCAAAACAAACATACAATTACTCTGACTTGGCTAATGTCAAATACAAGCCCAAAATATCCTAACTATGGAGGTTAGCCTAGGTGTGCTCCTGCACCAGAGATTAATTAGAATACATTTTACATTTGGTTTTTATGTATATTGTACTTATAAATTAAGGTCGTATACCGTGGTAAATAACTAATTATACGTCATTTGTGAATTTCATTTTTTTTTGATACAATTGGTCGAGAGTGGGATGCACTATATTTGTACGTCACAAACAATCTTGATTGGATGACGGTATGGATTGAACGATGTCAACAATTTGGTCGCGCATTAACATGGGAAGGTGTGACTTCATTGGTTAAAGAAGCTCATCGTAATGGAGATTCCAATGTTACACCAAGGGAAATTGATTTAGCATATGGTTTAAGAGATAAACAGGTATGTATAAATATATTAATCACCCATATTATTTAATTATTTTCAATTATATTGATGTATATATATGTTGAGATTTTTTTCTTTGCATACATTCGGCCAAGAATAAATATGTTTATCAATTGATGATATTGCAATAAGTTTTGCATGTTTGACATATTGCAGGTGAAACACCACAAGGCTATGTGGTGCAATGGTCGTGAATTTCAAATCAAAAAGTTGGATGACACGAAGAAAACTTGTGATTCTGGGATAACTGCAGTCTTCCAGGTGACTAATGTTTCATCTAGAAGCGACATACATCCAGAAGTCTCAGAAAATCAATACTATGGGATTTTGGATGATATATTTGAGTGTGACTTTAAGTCCTTCAAATTAGTTTTGTTCGTCGTCCTATGGTATAGGCTATGATTGAATGAAAATGATCCCAAGAGAATTATTATTGAACATGATAATTGATTTACCATGGTTAATACAAGGTATTTTGAGTGAGCTGGAAATGAGCCCTATGTTCTTCCAAGCCAATGTGAGCAGGTATTTTACTCAGAGGTTCCAAGTAAAGCGGGTTGGTCATATGTTGTTAGACATGATCCAAGAGGAAGGCCGGTAAAGTATAATGTGGTGGAAGAAGAAGATACTAAAGAAATAGAAGATGATGTAGATGATGATCAGGATCAACAGTTAGTTGATGATGTGCCTGAAGAAGATGTCGAAGAGGAGGAACTAGATCATGATGATGTAGGAGTTAATGTTCATGAAGATGATATCCGTGTGGATGGTGACATTATCGAAACTAATATCAATGACGATGATGATGATATGACCAATCCTTACAATGTTGAATTTGGATCAGATGATACAGACAAAGAGTTGGATGAAGAAGAAGATCAATGACATTAATTTGTATTGTCTATTTGATATTAATTTCTTGAAAGAATTATATTTGACTTATGTGGTTACATAATTAATTTATGATGTTTTTAATTTTAATTATATTTGAATTATATTAGAATATGTTTAGTTAATAGATGTAAAAAATAAAATGGATAAACCAAAAGATGAAAGTGTGAGACCACTGCCTTGTTGGGTGTATGGAGTCTAATGAAGATCTATAAAAGTGTAATCTATGATGGCAATAATTCAAAGTGTTTGGCACATAGATGTAGTTTATAACTTGTATAAATGTGCAAGTAAATGACTAACAAACTCTACTTGAGTTAGAATGACAATCCTAGTTATGTGATTCTTCTTATTGATACAATTAATACTCTTTAGTTACTATGATTGACTAGGAGGGTTTAATCTTTACTTGAAAGAACCAAATAATCACATCACACAAATACAACAAATGTGTATTGGTAAACTGAATATATATATATGCTTGATATATCAATTTAAACAACAGAAAAGCATCAATAGTATCAACTACTTGGAGCATGAGATGATTACAACGACATTTCACCACTTAAGATAGTCATTTAATTTGCAATTTGGTAGCAAGCTCTAAGCTAAGACAAACAGACACAGAACCTTACAAACACATACGATTTAGGCCAGTGCCATATACTATTGGGGAGTCGAATTCATTCACAAATATTTAGATTTCCATAACAGGTTCAAACACATAACATATAAGATCTCTGACAATATTGCATTACAACAGTGTCAATTTCTATCCTAACTCAATACTTCTTATCAAATCCCTTTACAAACATATCCATCTATGACTCCTTCCAAGCATTTTAATTTACTCTTTGAATTAAAGCAAAAATGGAAATCATACACACCATGATAATAGTGAGATGAATGCCATAACCCTTGATTATATTATTCAAAATTGTGATATGTTTATACAAAGGAGAGCCATGAGCTCTAAATATATCATTATAACTGAAATTCTAGTACTGTCATGAAACATCAAACCTTCATGCTGTTGGAACTGTCAAATTTTGACAAATTCATTATTTCTTCATGATTATTAGTCTCCAAAAAAAGATTCATAATGCAAACAAAAAAATCCTCACATAGCATATTTTACCAAAATCCGATTTAAAATTGTGCAATAACGCCCCATAAATTTCATTTGACATTAAAATCTTTACATATGAAAATATCGGCATAAGTTGATGCAGGTCTCATCGATGATAATATACATATCCTAAATGTATCGGCAAGACATCGCAAGGGTCACACCGATCAAGTTATACACAAAGAGAATGTGGGTTTCTATATCTTATCGGCAAGACAAAAAGTATCAGCGTGATAATGTAAGGTCACATTGAGCTAAATTACCTTTTGCCGATTGGAGTAACGTAAAGTCTATCGGAGAGGCTTTGGTCATCGGAGAGAGATTTTAAAACACTGCCTGTAGCGTTATTAGTCTTGCCGATAAAGCAAGGGGAGGACTCACTCAGTGAGACAAACGATGCTGGGGAGAATTCAGAAAGTCTTACCGACCCCTTGGGTTACACTGACAGAACTGAGCATACAAAGATAAAGGGTGTCGAGAAGATAATGTGCATGGTCTCGCTGAAGAAAAATCGTATCGGTGAGACATGTCACCGTGGGGAGATCTAAGAGACATCACGGTGAGTATCATTTTGTCGGCAAAACAAATACTTGGTCATGGCAACATAAGTCAATAAAGCAAGCATCTCAGTGAGACGAAAAGCTTTCGGAGTAAGGTGAAGAACTGTTGGCCCAATTCATTAAGTCTGGGTGATAGTTTTTTCGGTGAATGTCATGGCGATAAAAAAGCAGAAAGAAAGAAACTATTGAGGAGACTTGTGATGTCGGGGAAACTACAAGACATCTTAGTGGATGGGTGAACATTGAATAGGTGGACCGGCCAGAGGTTTGAAATGTCTTATCGATGTTATTGTATTGGCGAGACATCAAACGGGTCATACCGATAAAGTTATACACTAGGAGAATGAGGGTTTGTATTACTTATCAGCAAGACAAAAGGTATCGGCCTGACGATGTAAGGTCATATCGAGCTAAGTTACCTTTTGCCGATTGGAGAAAATTAAAGTCTATCAGAGAGACTTTGGTCGTCGAAGAGAGATTTCAAAACACTGGCTGAAGCGCTATTGGTCTTGCCGATAAAGCAAAAGGAGGACTCAATCGGTAAGACAAACAATGTCGGGAAGATTTCATAAAAGTCTTACCGACCCCTCAGGTTACACCGACAGAATTGAGCATGCGGAGATAAAGGGTATCGATAAGACAATGCTCGTTGTCTTGCCGAAGAAGAGGCATATCAGTGAGACATGTCACCGCGGGGAGATCTAAGAGACATCACAGCGAGTATTATTCTGTCACCAGAACAAATTGCTTGGTCTCAGTGACATACTCGATAAAGTGAACATCTCGGTGAGACAAAGTACTTTCGGAGTAAGGCAAAGAACCGTTGGCCCGATTCATTAAGTCTGAGCAATAGTTGTTTTAGTGAAAGTCATGGCAATATAAAAGCAAAAGGAAAGAAACTATCGGGGAGACTTGTGATGTAGGGGAAACTGCAAGATGTCTTGGCGGGTGGGTGATCGTTGAACCCTGATGTGACAGCAAGAATTTTGAAAAAAAAACTTGCAGCATTCATGTCTCGATTGGTAAAGACATTAATGGCACCACGAAGCGTAGGAGATTTTGCATATCAGGGTATGATCAATTGAAATCATTATCTCACAGAATTTAAAGCGAAGGAGAGCAAGGGAACCAGCAGAGCAATTAAGGAATTCACTTGGCTTGAGTTTGGAAGAAGTTACAGTAAGTTTCTCGTCCTCTTAGAATTCATAAAAATTTGAATTATGGAAGGCACTGGTTCAGGAAAACTAAAGGGAAGAAAACCCGGGGAGGGAAGCCAATCAAAAGCAAAAAAGCAAAAGATTGAGTTGCAACCAGAAGGTACTGAAAGGAAGCTAAATCAAGACCTCATAGACCAGTTACTTGGTTCTGGACCTAAAGCTAGGTGTTTTGCACAGCTCAAAGCGGAAGTTGACAAATTGGATGACAAATGCAAATTTATAGGTGATGTTTGGACTCTGATTAGAGGCTATGAGTTATTCAATTTCCATTACCACAGAAGAAATCGCTTTGAGCCAGTATGCAATCCATGGAGGCTCAATTTAGGGAAATTAGTGTGCCCTAATGTTTTTATTAATGTCAAACTGGTAAAATTGTTGGCCAGACACTATGATTTGAAAAAGAAAGCTATATGTGATTTTTCAGGGAATCCATTGATACATGTATCTGAGAATGCAATTGCTGAGGTTTTCAGAATGGAGGGAATATGCAATGACAAAGTAGTGAGTGAAGAGCTTGATAGTGAGTTCAGAAGGATGGACACCATTTATAAAGGGTGGAGGTTACCTCTGCATAGAATTAGGTGTCATGGAAAACCTACTCCAATGGAAGACAGTGAGGGGCCACCCTTTCATGTAGACCTCTTCGAACCTTACCTAAAATATACTTACTACTCAATGGGACAGGTATTAGGGATGGAGGTACCTGAGCATATGGTAGTTGTGCCCATGGTGATTTCTACAGACCTTCAGTACCACAGTTCTAGATCATTTGACTATGTTGCACATGTTTTTAAGGAGCTGGATGCAAGTTTGATGGCGATAAAGAGTGGTGCTTCTATTCTCCATCTCAGAAATTACTCACTGTTGATGCACTTAGTGTTGTATTTTGGACAAGAGTTAGGTTTATGGCCCCAGGAGCTGAGGATTTCACAATCCGACAAGGAAGGTAGGCCATTGCCTGTTCAATTATGGACTGCTATTTCGGACAGCAGGTTTGCCAATTCAAATTTCTTGCATTTTGAAGAATTCTTTGTGAAACCCTTGTATAGATTTTTTAGCCACCCTTGTGATTATTCTTTATCTGAACAAGTAAAAAGGTTTCTTAGGCCTAGAGATTACAATGGACCAATTAACCACAACTAGGGGGATTGGTATTGCTTAGAGAATGCCACAATGATTAGGGTTTATGGCTTTGAGGATACATCTTTCATTCTGCCCAGAACTGTCCCGGATAGAATTGCATACCTTGAAATTGTTAGGCAAATGGATTACTCCAGTGTTATGAACTTAAGTTCATATGGGAAACAGGCTTTTATGCCCAGTACATTGTGTTTTAGTGATTTCACTGTATTAGCCAAGGAAGGTTATGATCTGATTCTGGACAAATTATTGCACTACAACATGAGCAGAGCACTAGTGAGAAAGAACTTTGATCCATAAGGGTATATCCACTATGCCAGACAAAAAGTAAATCTCGGAGGGTACCATCATGTGCCCTTTAAATATGATGACATAATCAGAAACCTGGAGGTAGAGGAAGCTGAAATTGTGATTGAAAAACATAATCAGGAGTTGGTGGATGTTGAGTTGTTATCCTCCATTAAGGGGATTTCAGAAATAGACAAGCCACAAAGCTCATCTGGGAAAGTTTCAAGAATGAAGACTCAGGAGTATGCCTATGTTGCCAAAGAAATAGATGTTGAGGAAACCATGGATGTAGATACAAGACATGAAGACTATAGGTCTTTCATATCAGATGATGAATTTATAAAGACCTCGGAGTTTAAGACATTTTTATATAAGCAAAAAGGGAAAGAGATAAGGGGACAAGTTGACAATGTCACTCCAGGGAATGAGGATCAACTGTTAAAAAGCTTAAAGGATGAAGTGGACAAAGAGATGATTGACATGACCCCTGAAAAGGGGAGGGAGCTGCTTGAAAAGGCAGGTGTTATGATTTTTCCAGGTTTGGATATGAATTCTGCATTATTTTTTGATAGTTTCTTAAAAGATAACAATGCTACCCACAAGCTTAGTATAGAGAAGGTGACGGAGGTATACATAGGATCAAGATACAATCCTGATGATG
>CM021107.1:410911752-410957120 GCA_007115665.2 Sequoiadendron giganteum
TGGAGTAACCAAGCCTCAGGCTTAGTCACATCAAATCAATTATTTGAGCACGTTATAACATTCTCGCATTCCAATAAGCCAAAAATTGCTCCAGTTTTTGCCAAATCTCATCAAAATTTTGCAACATCGAGGAAGTCAAAGGAATAAGTTATTGTTATTTTTTTGTGTGAATTTGGTATTAAATAGTTATATTGAATATGTTTTTTGATGTAAATTTATTTAGTTTTTAAGAATAGTTAATGCGCCCCCAAATCCTCTTGAAAATCCTTATTCGTGCCTCAAGCTCAAATCTCTACTGAAGAACAACCTCAACAAGTACCTCCAAAAATTCCTAATCATGATCCAAGAACACAAGAAAATTTAAGGGGTCAAATTGAAACTAACAAAAAATAAATTGAGGAGTTAATTGTATAAGGTTGAGAGATCCTTTAGGAACAACTTCATATATAACTATGCTTACTCAATCACTTTAGTCCATAATATCTCATGTAGATTTAGTTAGCAAGAAAATAAATAGTTGGTTTGAGAAGAGACAAGAGCTTAGATAATTTTTTTGGAGTATAGGACTATTGAGAGGGGGTGAATCAATGGTCA
This sequence comes from Sequoiadendron giganteum, assembly GCA_007115665.2. NCBI lineage: Eukaryota > Viridiplantae > Streptophyta > Pinopsida > Cupressales > Cupressaceae > Sequoiadendron > Sequoiadendron giganteum. The sequence goes on from CM021107.1 coordinate 410,912,347, forward strand.
AATAAAAAAACCAATTTCAAAAATTCACTCACTTGATTATTCAAAGATACCCATTGCAAATACTTCAAACACACTAGATATTGTAAGTAAATCAAAACATAACACTTGAATCAAAGATTATCAATCAAGCACAATATGGAACACCACCAAGAGAAAGCATAACATGAGTTTTATGAGTGAAAAACCCTAAAAGGGTGAAAAAACACTTTGAAATTTGTTTCATTAAGCCTCACTCACCAACACCTTGCTGATTAAAAATTGCATGCCTCACTGCAATACAACAAGCCTCATTGACTACTCAACCTACCTCACTAGAAATACAACAAGCCTCACTGGCAACCCAATATGCCTCACTGGCAAACATACATCACTTTAGAAGAAATTTGTAAAACTTAGAGGGTTACTTTGTTTCCAGACAATGCACTGCTCTATCTCTGCATCATCAAATCAACAAACTCCATATACTTTATTCACCCATACCACAACACTTTTTTATCAATCAATTCAACCTCAAATCCCCCTTTTAACATATAAACATTCAACATGTAATCCTCCTTGCAAACATGAAGGAAGATCTCTCCACAAGACTTCCCTTCAACAAATATAGTGAGTAAATTGACATGAACAATGAACAATAAATCATAAAGTGTTTGCATCAATCCTCTACACATATCATGGATGCTCCTTTCTTTAAAAGAACACATAGATGACATTGAAAGACTTTTACAACACAATTTTCCTATTATGACACTAACCTAAGACAAAGCACTAAAAATAATTTTATTCACTATCCATTAGATTCTAATTAAACTCCACATGTGTGTATTCTCACTCTGGTCACACCAATCTTTGTTTTATATGTACACAAGAATAGTTTTGTAACCTTCAAAAATATTCTCACTGAGCATGATCTTGACAAGAAAAAATGCTATCATGATTTCCAAAACAAGATTAGAAAACATTCAATTCCCTATTCCAATCATACTTAACTTATGCAAAGAAAATATCCTCCAATAATATTGTCATACAAAGACATACATAAACCTTTTATGCTTTGTTATTTTAATTTGCGTCTCTGTTCATGAACTCAACAAATCAAGGTAATATTTCCTTTTGAAAATTCTCTCACGATGCACATAATTCCATTCCTATATAATGCATTGGTAAAAAAAATTTTTAAACCATTATTGTCTTGAAAATGGTTATTGAAACATGTGTATAATTGAAAACCAAAATCCATGACATCCATGGTCCCGTTAATGTGTCATCATCTAGAAGTAGTCATTCTCAACTTTAAATCTAGATCTTTGATCTTAGACTGCCTCCAATACACAAATCAAATAGAGGTCATTGATGTTCTTTTAGATGGTATTTCAAGATTCACTAACCTATTGAGCTAATTAAGGTGTCGATTACCATACGTGGGTAAAACCCTTTAAGTGATCACTTAAGTGACACTTAACTGGTGATACTAAGTCACCAACCAAATATAAAAAAAAGTGAACTTGTTATTATCTTTGCATAGAAAACCTCATTTAGGGTTTTAGAATCAAGTTTCAACAGATAAAAGAAGCCTTAATCAACTTCAATAGCCCTCAATGAATGGAAAAGCATTGTGTTTGATTTATGAACTCTGTTAGCCACCATATATCATTGATGTAGAGTATAGTGCATGCATTGAAAACAAAGATGATCCTTGATGAAGAACAAAACACTAGGGTTTAGATCCTTATAAAAACATTAAGTGAAGATCTTATTAATCAATTCCACCCATATCACTAACTTTTCCAACCATGACTTTATGTCTAATTCTTGCACTGAATATCAACTCAATAAACTGAAATGAACAAGTACCTATGACATCCTTTCAATACCATCAACATAGTACCTTGTTATGAAGAAAGCAACTCTTCCATATTGTGTTTGATCAATAATCATTTTGTCATGAAGCAACCTTTCACTAAATAATCAACACCATGAGACCTTGAAATGAATGAGCAAGGTCCTTTGAGAAAACACTAGGAAATGGATGATGAATGAGCAATGAGTAGATGAATGAACATGTATCTTGATAAAAAAACCTACTGCCACCTTTGACATCCTCAGAGTTTCATCAACAACAACAAGTAATTTCACTTGAAATGAAGGAATATTAACATCAACACCAACACCACCTTGAGATGAATTACAACTCCTTGAAATGAATGAACAAGGTCCTTTTCATGTTGCATCAACATGTAAACACCATTTCCTTTGAATCAACTTTGGAACTCAATGACAAAGCACCTTTCACATCAATTGACATCAATGACAAATCAAACCAACAAAATCCTCCTTTTTAATTGATGGAAATTCCACTTGCTCACAAACCAATTACTCCCCCTTTGACATCAAATTACAAAGGACCATGAGTTGTAGAGAAACACCCCCCCTGCAAATGAGCTCTAGACAAAAAAACAACAACCACCTTTTCTACACATTGTCAATGGAATATCAATACTGTCATTATAACATAGTCAATACATGTGGAAACATACAAATAACTATCACTATATCATCTACATACCCACTGTTAGGACACTATTATTGTTACCATACCCTTGCAAACACCTTATATCTGCAAAAAAAAAAACTTTCAAGGCAAAATAGGATTGTGAAAGAAAAAAATCAGTACTTTGCAGCATACCACTATCACAATAAGAGCACAGATGGAAGATAAGGTTGCAAAAATAATGCATGGGAATACCAATACCATTGGAAAACTATGATTGATATCAATCAACTGCCTATTTATTTCTTATATTGAAAACCTCCATTGAAACAAGAGAACCTTTCTTCATGACTACACATTGACAACAAAAGACTCACAATTGAGCATGAGACTCCATGTTAAGGTTTTCCAAGAGCCTTGCCACCAAACCATTATCAATGTTATTAAATATTAGTATCACCATATGCAAGAAGAGTTCCTCAAGATACAAACATCAAACAAAAAGAATTGTATATTGGTTCACTATTGTAAGAGCACAAACTACGAGTGAGATAAAAATGTGGCATTTTCATAGCAACATCAACCTAGCACTGAAACAAAGATCATTACAATCCATATCAACCGCCCCTTGGAATTAAATACCATTGTAATTGTCCACACACCAGTCATTGTACTGACATTGTTTAGTGGCAAGATTATCTCAAGCAAATGAAATGTATACTACTAAAATGACACTGCAACATATCCTTGAACAAAGATCTACAAAATAACTAATATCATTATAAAAAATTGACTAAAATCTTCAAATTGTGACTGAATCATACATGAAAACCACTATAAGATGTTTTTTTCACACTTATAATAATTGTCCCTTGAATATTGACTATCCAACATCATAATGCTTCTTGATACCATAGTTCCTTCTTCATAGTTTTTCCTCCTTAGATGACAATCTTCTTTTATCCATTTGATAACTTTGCAAACTCATTGTCATCATCTTTGTAGAATGTTGTCTTCAAGGTACACCACACAAACCATTATCCACGGTCATTGATATTGTGTATGAATAACTATCATGAACATTTTATTTGCATTTAATACTGTCCTTTAAATTTTTTCCACAACTCTAGCATAGTTTGAGATCATCAATTCCTTGTTCTCCATTACCTAATCACTATTAACTGTCATATCAATATTGGAATAAACATAGAGAAGTCCTTGTCATAACAATAACACTATCAATTTGATCAAGTATAGCATTATACAGATAATGCTACCAAACCCAAATTCACTCATGGTACCCATGCAATAGAAATTTCTCATGGCAGTTGAAGACACATCACTTTCATAAAAAGCTATTATAACAATAAGCCACTAACAAGAGTTAGAAGCCATTATCAAGTGTCATGAGCTAAGTTATCAAATTCCAAAAAATGAATATCACTGACAAGTAAGCAAAAAAAGACAACTATCACACTATCACCAGTGAGCATGAAGGAAGAGAAACCATTCACTAACTCTAGACAAGACATAAAACCATTAGCGATCTGTGATGTTGAAGCATCACACCACTAAGATAAGTTACCATCACCACATACAAAAAGACTATTTATAACATTAGTACCCTACACACATGTCATATTGATATAGCCAATAGTCAAATGCCAAGACCACTACCACAAGGAAGAATTGAGCTATAAGTCACTCAACAATGAACTTCAAATTAGGCATTGTCAACACACCAAGATATATAGCACTATCAAGGTTCATGATTACCATTTCTCCACTATGTATTCATTATGCAAGATGACTGTGCAGCCAATATGCCACTTGACACTATGGCATGCAAGTTGCAAAAATATTGTCCTTTTCCAATATCTAAGTAACTATTAGCATCAAGGAACCACTGTTCCATTGGAGACTAAGTAACCATTTTCCAACACTATCTAAGAGTACTACTCAATGTATTGAGCATCATGCAAGGCAAGCATCACTGTCACCTAAGAAAAGGAATACTATCAAAGGGTCAAGAAAAAACATTATCCACTGAGCACTATCAAATATTAGAACTACTTTCAAAGAACCAATAGAATGAGAACTACTAGAAAACAATGATGAGTACTATCTAGACTTAATTTCAATCAGAGATTACCCATTTCCTCAAGATCACTTAAAGCATTGCTATCAAAATTTGATAATATTTGGTGACTCAAAACTATCCATAGGAAAACACACTTGAAATGAAATGAATAAAGGATTTCTCGAGCTTGCACTATTTTGAATGAATGGAAATAGAAGCATATAAAGCTAGCAAACCATGAAGGATACTCAAAACTACCACTTATTTACTAATCTTTGTCATGTACAATTATGTATCCACCTTAACCTATCTTCTAGAAGCCTTAACAAGCATTACATCTCTATTTAGGGTAACCAACCTCTTTGTTTGATGACTATGGGGCTGAACAATAAAATAATAAACACCTCCCCCTGATCTTATGCTACTCTTTAAGCTACTAGTGATGCCTCTTGTGCAATATGCACAAGTTTAGGATCTTCCTTCTCTTGTTTTCTTCTACAAAATTTCATAGTGTTTTTTTTCTTGAGATTACTAAATGATTCTAGTAAATTCCTCCTACAATACTATTCTTTATGTCCAAAATTACTACATCTATAACACATGACCTTGTATCCAAAATTATCATTTCTTACTTGTGTATTACAAAACCTTGCAGTATGACCTAGATGGTTGCATTTATAACATATGACATCACTTCTTATATTTGACTATTCATAATAACTCTTATTCCATTCAAATTTCCTTTCATGCATCCAACACTCTCTTGCTCTATGACCAAATTCATAACAAGAATAACAATAACCATGAAAAGTATTTTTAAACCTAGACATTTGATGATGTTCTGAATGAAAGGATTTTCTAAACTTGTTCTTGTTGTCTTGTGCAAAGGTATTCTCTATTTGCTTCAATATTAGAAGCAACAAAAAGATAGTTTAGATCTATTTTATTTAGAGTATTTTTTCTAACCTCAGAACTCTACCCTTTTTCAAAGCCTAAACTAGTAGTATCCTTGTGACATTTTTTCTTTCTCAACATCTCATTTAAGCATTTAGTGCTCTTTTCAAATTGCAGATTATTTTGCAACTTGATAGATTCCTTTTCTAGTTCCTTTCTCAAAGAAAATATCTCTAACTCATATCTTTCACAATAAACCTCTTTTGCCTTAAATTTATTTATGACTTCTTCTATTTTTTTAACTTCTGCAACTTGTATCTTCAAATCTACGATCATTTTTTTTTTCTTCTTCAAGGGTTGAAATTGTTTTGCCTTTGGACTCCTTTTCTTCTTGAATCTTCAACTTTCATCTCTGATTCTCCTTTTTGAGTTTCTTGATCTCATCTAGGGAATAAATGAGTTCACCTTCAAGATCAATTTCAAATTCATCTTCATCATACTCCTATTCACATTCACTCACAATCTGGTCTTCTTCTTTACCAACATTCTCAACTACAAAATCATCTTCTCTTTCAGATATATATCAAATCTTGTGTCAATTGGTAGGGATGTTTCTTGCAACAACACATCACTTGATTTGATTGGAACCTTTAAAAAAAAAATTAGCACTGACAATTTTCTTTTGTCCTTTTCTTTTTGCCATAGTACTCCACCAACAAGATCAACCCAAGTTGATTAAACTTGTGCAAGGGACCTAAGGATTTGATACTACATGTTGGAGTAGAGGATAACTAAGAGGGGGGGAGGGGTGAAGTAGTGGTCAAATGAAAAATACAATTTAAAAAATTCTCTCACTTGATTATTCAATTAGACCCACTAAAAATACTTTAAACACATTATATATTGTTTGCAAACCAAAACATAATACTTGAATCAAATATGATCAATCAAAAACAATATGGAACACCACCAAGAGAAAGAATAACATGATTTTTATGAATGGAAAACCCTAAAAGGGTGAAACCACTCTAAAAATTTGTTTCATTAAGCCTCACTGGCTAATTTAACCTTGTTGATTACAAATTGCATGCCTCATTGGCAATATAACAAGCCTCACTAGAAATACAACAAGCCTCACTGGCAACTCAATATGCCTCACTGGCAACCCAATATACCTCACTAACAAAACACTATGCCTCACTAGCAAACATACATCACTTCAGAACAAATTTGCAAAACTCAGAGGGTTACTCTGTTTCTAGACAATCCACTGCTCTATCTTTGCATCATCAAATCAATAAACTCCATCTATTTTATTCACCCATACCACAACACTATTTTATCAATCAACAAATTCAACCTCAAATCCCCCTTTTTACATACAAAAATTCAACATGTAATCCTCCTTGTAAACATGAATGAAGATCTATCAGCAAGATTTCACTTCAAAACATTCAATGAACAAATTGACATGAACAATGAACAATAAATCATAAAGTGTTTGCATTAATACTCTGCACATATCATGGCTACACCTTTATTTAAAAGAACACATAGATGAAACTAAAAGACTTTTACAACATAATTTTTTTGTTATGACACTAACCCAAGACAAAGCACTAAAAATAAGTTTATTCACTATCCATTAGATTTTGATTAAACTCCACATGCTTGTATTCTCACTTTGGTCACACTAATATTTGTATTATATGTACACAAGAATAGTGTTGTAACCTTCAAAAATCTTCTCACTGAGCATGATCTTGAAAAGAAAACATGTTATCACAATTTTTAGAACAAGATTAGAAAATATTCAGTGCCCTATTCCAATCATACTTAAATTAATGAAAGAAAAAATCCTCCAAGAATACTATCATAAAAAGACATAAACAAACCTTTTATGCTCTGTTATTTTAATCTACCTCTTTGTGCATGAACTCAACAAATCAAGGGAATATTCTCTTTTGAAAATTATCTCACGATGCATAGACTACCATTCCTTTATAATGCATTGGTAAAAATATATGAATAAACCATCATTGTCTTCAAAATAGTTATTGAAACATGTGTATAACTGAAAACCAAAAGCCATGACATCCACAGGCCTGTCAATATGTCATCATCTAGAAGTAGTCATTCTCAACTTTAAATCTGGATCTTTGATCTTAGACTACCACTAATGCACAAATCAAATAGAGGTTGGTGTTCTTTTAGGTGGTATTTGAAGCGTCATTAGCTTGTTGAACCACTAACTCATTTAACCCCAATTTTCGAGGAAACCTTCCAACAAAACCTATATAATCAGATGTATCGTCGGGCACTTGTGCGAATTTCCATTTATTTTTTAATTTTTACCCCGACGTTCGTCAGAATTTCGACGAGCCATTGTTTTGTGTACGTTTCAACAAAGATCTTTTGCCAAAATTGGGGCGGTCCTGCAAAGTTAAATTGTGGTAGGCATAAATTGAAATGAGCTCAACTATTTATTGCGACAGTGTTTTGCTCGACGGTTTTCTTGAGGAAAATCAAAAGAAACTCAAGAAGATAACGCTAGGTTGAGGGAAGTCATTGTCTTTTTACAGAATTCATTTGTGAATTCAGATTTGTACTTCCAGGTTTGAAAATCATATTTGAAAGCAACATCTCATCAGATTTCATTTATAGTCTTGTGCATTTTTAGAATTTTATTTCCAGATTTTAGACCTGACTTCAGAAATTCTTTATAAGGGAATTTTTTATAACTGATGGAAAATTCTTGATGGATTTGGACAAAGATTATATTTGCAAGGTTTCAATTTTAACCCTAATGATCAATTTGCAATAAATTTGGGAGCCATAGCTAGATAATATCAAAGGTGTTGGTTGTTTTTTTACTGTAACCAAGTTTATCTTCTAGACACATAGCATATAAAATCTCAGATAATACTGCCTTACAATACCATCAATCTATATTCTAACCCAATACTACTTATCAAATCCTTATATGAACATAGTCACCTATAACCTCACTCAAGCATTTTAATTAATTCCTTGAGTTAAAGCCAAAATGAGAATCACACACCATAATAGTGAGATGAACAGAATAACCCTTGATAATTTTATTCAAGATAATAATATATTCATACAATGGAGATACATGACCTTGAAATGAGTAATTTTCATTCAGATGCTAGTACTGTCTTGAAAATTAAGTACCCATGAAACTAAAACCTACAATAGAATGACACCAAACCTAAGAATAGTATCTTCACTATAATATCAGGCTCTTTACAAATTCGCTCTAACTTCAGTTAGACTTGACCTAAAGATATCTAACTTGCTAACCGGCCATATTTTTGGTCCTGAAATCCTTCTTATAGGGAAAATGAAGGAGCAACAAGCATCGGACCAGAAATACACCTGTCACTGGTCACTTGGACCGCCTTATGACATTTCAAAAATTGGTTACAATAGCTGAGTCTCTGGAGAATCTTCTTGTTCATCCCATCCACTGGAGAATAACTGTTGCATTTGCCAAACTTTGAAAACTTGCACCAAAACTGCCACCAAGACATAGCCAAAATTTGTTATAACCATAACTACTGAGCTGTTAACTGCTGGTTGTAGACTCTGTCCTATTCTTGTTCAGTTAAGTACTTTTCTACCCATCCTTGATATTCCTCATCCATTGGCCAATTAAAATTTACCACCTAATTTACCTTTGCACTGTAAGTTATATACTTTACTACTACTTGATTCGCCTCCCTTTCAAAAGATTCCAAAAATGTACTAGTGTTAATGATTTCATCTACCCTGTCCTGCCATTGCTGCAATGATCTAACATTTCCTTGGGCATCTACAATATCTGGTAAAGATGTGCCACTCCAGTCATCAAAACTCTTTACCAACTCTTTAATCCTCTTGCTCAAATCATCAGGTAAGGCCTGGAAACCTTGCAGTGACTTCACAAAGTCTTGAGTAGGCCTTAATTGTTGAGGCCTATTAGCTACATTTTGAGAATTTCATTTCTAGATTTTGTTGTGCAAGTTCAATATTCTGATTTTAGGAGTATAACAGTTGGAAATCATTGTAAAATTAGAATTTAATAATTTTTGGAATTAGCATTTGAAAGTGTTTTTTGGGGTCATTAACTTCAGACTATCTTCTCTTTTGCAGGGGTGGTTGCATGCCGATTTTTTTTGGTGCAAAATATCATAATTATTATATTTTGTTACCTATGTATGATTAAAAATTATTGGAGTGCATGCGAGTTTGATATTTTTTGAAGATCTAAATATTCAAGCTTGGTAAAGAAAAATCATGTCAAATAATATTAGTCTAGAACAAAATGAAGAGACAGTTGCTAGATTGTGGGCTATATTGAAAAGAAAGGGTGATGGGAAATGTTATTGTCCTTGCAATAATTGCAAGGGCTTAAAGACAAGAAGACTTTTAATCACAACAACTGAGAAACATTGTAGGCAACATGGTCACATTGAAGGGAGGCATGATTATCGTCGATTGGTAAGTTGTTCATTATATGTGTTTATATTGATTGAATTTATAAATGTTTATATTGTTTTAACATTTGATATATATATAAAAAATCACTTGATCATGATCATGGTTTATTTGTGTCTACCATTATTATAAAGGTGGGGCACCCTAGGGCACATGGTATGAATTATCACGGCCCAGAGAATGTGGTTTTGCAAGTGGAGGAACATGGAGCTATGAATATCGAAGATGAAGTTAATGATCCTATAGAAGAAGATGATCGTGCACCAGAAAACAAAATTGAAGATGATGGTACAAATACATTGATCCATGACACATGTAGTGGCACATCTGATCATGTTGATCGAGATGACTTTGATGATGTTCATGATTTACCTATACTTGAGAAGGCATACGAGCCGCTTTATGAAGGCTCCCAAACAACTCTTCTCTCTGCTGTATTGTTGCTGGTGAACTTGAAGGTTATGAATGGTTTATCCAACATAGCAATCTCACGAATGTTAAGGTATGTCATATATGTCATTTTTTTTCATCTATTTTAATTGTTGTTAGTTCATCGCTAGTAAATAAAGGATGAAGTATGTACCTTTAATATTCTTTATATTAAGAAGTTATTTTTTGTTGTAGATTGATTGGTGAATTTTTGTTACCACCATCAAATATTTTACCTCGCTCATACCGAGATTTATTTGGCATTATGAAAGATATTGGAATGGAGTATCAAGCAATAGATGCATGTCCCAATGATCATATTATATATCATAAACAACATGAATTTGCAACAGAATGCTCGGAATGTCATATCAGTAGATATCGAACAGATCAACTAACAAAAAAGGTGCCTCCAAGGTTCTTCGTTATATTCCCATTATTCCATATGCAACAATTATTTAGGTGTGAAAGCTTAGCGCAATTTATGGATTACCATGCACATAATAGAAGTGGAGATGAGATTCTTCGAATGCCTGTGGATGGTTCTGCATTTAGGGACATGGAGGAAAAATGGCCACACTTTAAAAAAGAACCTCATAATCTCAGGCTTTCATTGGCAGCGGACGGTGTCAATCCATTTGGAGAGCTGAGATCTATTTACTTGGTGTGGCTTGTTTTTGTTATCAACAATAACATTCCTCTATGGATGTCAATAAAGAGGGAGCACATAATGTTGGCAATGATTTTTCCAAGTATTTGTTTACATCAATTTTCTTTAATGTAGTAGCATCTCATTTGTCTTATTTGTTGCATAATGACTTATATGTTTTTTCATTTAATAGTCATGTACATGAATTTATATATATTGCAGTAAAATGGCTATAATAATTATGTAATGTTTATGTTCATTCAACTAGGTAAGTACCAAGTTAAAGATATGAATGTATATATTGAGCCTCTTATCGACGAGTTACTAAAGTTATGGAATGGTGTCACTATGTATGACGTATCTAGACCAATAGGACAAAGATAATTTCAATTCCATGCAATGCTTGTATGGACAATTCATGATGACAATTCATGATGCCCCAGGGCTAACACATTTTTCTGGTATGTTATAACGTTCGACTGCATGACTTTGAAAATATTTAATTTTATGAATTAGATATCATGCATGTTTTTTAAATAATCTATTCATTATATATAATTATAAAAATTGACATATTTAATCCAATTATATATGATTTGCAGGTCTTCAAACAAAGGGAAAATTTGCATGTCCAATTTGTGGTCCAAAGATGAAATCTCGTCGTTCAACAAGTTTAGGAAAGCAGGTGTTTGATGAGTATAGGCACTTCCTCCACAAAAATCATAAGTATCGAACTACTGAAAAACATTTTTTCAATGGGAAAGAAGAGACTACATCAAAACCACGAAGAATGACACCTCGCCTATGGAAGTTGGAATATAATAGAATTAATCATCAAGGTTATACATCGGATCAAATTGTTTATCTATCATTTATGATATGTTTTGAATTTATATTTATATTTGTGATCATGTTGTAATTGACAATGATTGTCATTGTTAATTTGTTTAACTTATATGCTTCATGAAGATCGTAAAGGCATTAATGGTCGGCTTCCACAGGGACTGAAAAGTTATCCCAGACAATTTAGTAGGTTGCCCTACTATGAGCAGGTACAAATTGTGCATTTGTTTGATACAATGCATATCGGAAAGAATATGACAGAAACGTTATGGAAAATATTGGATGGAAGGCATGACAAAGAAAAAATTGTCAAAATTTGTAGTGACATTCAGGAAGCCAGTCATGCAATGAAAAATGTCAATCAATTAAATAGTGATGGAGACCAAATTAATATAAGTGCCCTTCCTTGGTTATTAATAGAGCAGCAAAACAATGCTATAAAATAAGTCATACGAAAAATTCGATTTCCCACAAGATTTGCTGCCAACAGAAACAATATCATAACAAAGAAAGGTGAATTTGGGTCAAGGATGAAAACGCATGATTGGCATACCTTCATTAAGGTAATTATTCTAGTATATTATATATATATATTTGTATACTGCATGTACTTTTTAGTGTATTATGTTTACTACTTTTGGAAAAATATTAATGAAAAGATCATTTTATAATTGTTGCAGTACGTTCTACCTCTATCTCTCCCAGACAACTTCGACAACAATGTCAAGCAAGTTATATATGATCTTGGAAAATACATGAGGTAAGTAGTGATATTTGTTCAATTTGTTGTATATTTTTGTTAAATCTCATTAATATATTTGTGTCTTGAATCACTTGTAGATGCTATCATCTAAGGCAATCCATAAAGAAGATATAAATTATTGGAAGAGAAGAATTCCTCATCTAATGTGTGAAATGCAAAAGTGTCTACCTTCAATATTTTTCAATGCACAAGAACACTACCTCATACACCAAGTTGAGGAGATTGAATTGTGTGGACCTGTACACACAAGGTCAATGTGGATGGTTGATAGGCACTTGAAATTTTTGAAGGCTTTGGTTAGACAGAGAGCACATCTCGAGGGTTCTATGGTGGAGGGATACATGGTATACCAGACCATGGTGTACTTTACTGAATATCTTCCTAAGTTTGTAGCAAAGATCCATGTAGATCGCATTTGGGATCCCAACTCCATTAACAAATTCGAAGGGGAGTACTTGATGGGGAAAGGTAGATTGAGGAAAGTGTCAAGTAATTATAAGATGGTCATGGAGATTGGTGTAAGTGTTCCAAGGCTTTCTTGCACAACTAGCTAAGAAGACCTTTCCTTGTCTTCTTCTGGGAACCTAATATTTTCTAGGTCCTTTTTAGGCTTAGATGATTAACTAGGTCCTAATCCAACTGCTCCCCAAGAGTCTCACACCTTGTGCTTCACCTTGAAGGACTAACACCACTTTGTTATGTGCAAACTCTCTCCTACACTTAGAAGACTCTAAGTGCCGACATCACACAAGCATTGAATTGATTGCAGGAGTGCCAAACACATTGGAAACATGCCATGTACTTCCAACTGGATCCATCTTGGAGGATCTCCAAACTCCTTTCCTACCAGTTTTAAGAATTGGTCTTGAGGAGGCCTATTTCTTGTAGCCCTTGACAGAGACCTTTACTTCGTTCCTGCCCAAACTTTCTAAACAACTTAAAAAACCAATTCCACATTCGAATACCCTTTTAGATTTTCTGAAGGATTCAAAAGATTATATACTCCTAAGTCCTTCGTACATTGGTTTCCTATTATCTAGGTTAAATAGGGCTATTAGGCCTAGTTTGTAGGACCCCACTGGTTTTCTTGCTCAAACCTCAATCAAATGGATTGATAGAACCTCAATCCTTCTAGCATGTTACGATATGTCTATACCCTACCTGGAACTGTACTTTTTCTGTACTGTACCTCAATCACCTGCCTAAATTCTTCAATTCATTACTGTCAAACCTCTAACCGGGCACTCTAAGCTCGCCTAGGACTTGACATTAAACACAGTTGTTCCACTCTCCATGACTCCTAACTCTGCATATGTACAAACTAATGGCTCCCCTAACACATCCATCTACCCTTAGGAAAATCCCATGACTAGATTTCATGGGGGAGCCATAAAAATACAAGCTGGTCAGGATAGGACCAGTAAAACCCTTAAACCTTAACCTATCTATTCAGGACACTAAAATAGCTTAAATCAACTTACTTGCAGAATTAAAAAAGTTTCATACTATCCCATGAACATGACTCTAACACTAAATCAAAACATCCAATTCACTTAATATCACTGTCACTGAATAACACTCGGAGTTCACATAAAAATAGAAATTGCAAAGCTATCTTCTATTCCAAAAACTTGATTACAATCTCCCTCTTTCTTGAATTCAAGTCTACTTCATATTAGATGCCATTCACCATATTTTTAGGGTATGTTGGTCGATCCCCCACTCCTATCCTTTAGGGGATCCTATGTAACTGAGTTGCATATAACATTTGCCATAATGGCAACTGTTGTCATGACAATTTTGTAACAACATTTGGCAACTTTGTCATTATGCCACCTTCCTAACTCTTAGGACCTCTATCTCCTATATTTTGAGCAACCAACACAATTAAAGGCCTCATGGCATCTTTCTAACATCATTCATGTGTTTAGAACACATTTAAGACTCAAATCCCAACTTAAGCTACTAAGGCTAAGCAATGTAAAAACTATTAACAATGACTAACTTTGGTGACCTTAGTCCTACTAACTAACTCACCTAGCCACAACAATGACCTTCTAAGGTCCAAAACAAACATACAATTACTCTAACTTGGCTAATGTCAAATACAAGCCCAAAATATCCTAACTATGGAGGTTAGCCTAGGTGTGCTCATGCACCAGAGATTAATTAGAATACATTTTACATTTGGTTTTTATGTATATTATATTTATAAATTAAGGTCATATACCGTGGTAATTAACTAATTATACGTCGTTTGTGATTTTTTTTTTTTTGATACAGTTGGTCGAGAGTGGGATGCACTACATTTGTACATCGCAAACAATCTTGATTGGATGACAGTATGGATTGAACGATGTCAACAATCTGGTCGTGCATTAACATGGGAAGGTGTGGCTTCATTGGTTAAAGAAGCTCATCGTAATGGAGATTCCAATGTTACACCAAGGGAAATTGATTTAGCATATGGTTTAAGAGATAAATAGGTATGTATAAATATATTAATCACCCATATTATTTAATTATTTTCAATTATATTGATGTATATATATGTTGAGATTTTTTTCTTTGCATACATTCGGCCAAGAATAAATATGTTTATCAACTAATGATATTGCAATAAGTTTTGCATGTTTGACATATTGCAGGTGAAACACCACAAGGCTATGTGGTGCAATGGTCGTAAATTTTGAATCAAAAAGTTGGATGACACGAAGAAAACTTGTGATTCTGGGATAACTGCAGTCTTCCAGGTGACTAATGTTTCATCTAGAAGCGACATACATCCAAAAGTCTCAGAAAATCAATACTATGGGATTTTGGATGATATACTTGAGTGTGACTTTAAGTCCTTCAAATTAGTTTTGTTCGTCGTCCTATGGTACAGGCTATGATTGAATGAAAATGATCCCGAGAGAACTGTTATTGAACATGATAATGGATTTACCATGGTTAATACAAGGTATTTTGAGCGAGCTGGAAATGAGCCCTATGTTCTTCCAAGCCAATGTGAGCAGGTATTTTACTCAGAGGTTCCAGGTAAAGCGGGTTGGTCATATGTTGTTAGACATGATCCAAGAGGAAGGTCGGTAAAGTATAATGTGGTGGAAGAAGAAGATACTGAAGAAATAGAAGATGATGTAGATGATGATCAAGATCAACAGTTAGTTGATGATGTGCCTGACGAAGATGTCGAAGAGGAGGAACTAGATCATGATGATGTAGGAGTTAATGTTCATGAAGATGATATCCGTGTGGATGATGACATTATCAAAACTGATATCAATGATGATGATGATGATATGACCAATCCTTACAATGTTGAATCTAGATCGGATGATATAGACAAAGAGTTGGATGAAGAAGAAGATCAATGACATTAATTTGTATTATCTATTTGATATTAATTTCTTGAAAGAATTATATTTGACTTATGTGGTTACATAATTAATTTATGATGTTTTTAATTTTAATTATATTTGAATTATATTAGAATATGTTTAGTTAACAGATGTAAAAAATAAAATGGATAAACCAAAAGATGAAAGCATGAGACCACTGCCTTGTTGGGTGTATGGAGTCTAATGAAGATCTATAAAAGTGTAATCTATGATGGCAATAATTCAAAGTGTTTGGCACACAGATGTAGTTTATAACTTGTATAAATGTGCAAGTAAATGACTGACAAACTCTACTTGAGATAGAATGACAATCCTAGTTATGTGATTCTTCTTATTGATACAATTAATACTCTTTAGTTACTATGATTGACTAGAGGGTTTAATCTTTACTTGAAAGAACCAAATAATCACATCACACAAATACAACAAATGTGTATCGGTAAACTGAATATATATATATATATATATGCTTGATATATCAATTTAAACAACAGAAAAGCATCAATAGTATCAACTACTTCGAGCATGAGATGATTACAACGACATTTCACCACTTAAGATAGTCATTTAATTTTCAATTTGGCAGCAAGCTCTAAGCTAAGACAAACAGACACAGAACCTTACAAACACATACGATTTAGGCTAGTGCCATATACTATTGGGGAGTCGAATTAATTCACAAATATTTAGATTTCCATAATAGGTTCAAACACATAACATATAAGATCTCTGATAATATTGCATTATAACAGTGTCAATTTCTATCCTAACTCAATACTTCTTATCAAATCCCTTTACAAACATATCCATCTATGACTCCATCCAAGCATTTTAATTTACTCTTTGAATTAAAGCAAAAATGGAAATCATACACACCATGATAACAGTGAGATGAACACCATAACCCTTGATTATATTATTTAAAATTGTGATATGTTTATACAAAGGAGAGCCATGAGCTCTAAATATATCATTATAACTGAAATGCTAGTACTGTCATGAAACATCAAACCTTCATGTTGTTGGAACTGTCAAATTTTGACAAATTCATTATTTCTTCATGATTATTAGTCTCTGAAAAAAGATTCATAATGCAGACAAAAAAATCCTCACATAGCATATTTTACCAAAATCCAATTTAAAATTGTGCCATAACGCCCCATAAATTTCATTTGACATTAAAATCTTTACATATGAAAATATCGGCATAAGTTGATGCAGGTCTCATTGATGATAATATACATATCCTAAATGTATCGGCAAGACATAGCAAGGGTCACATCGATCAAGTTATACACAAAGAGAATGCAGGTTTCTATATCTTATCGGCAAGACAAAAAGTATCGGCGAGACGATGTAAGGTCACATTGAGCTAAATTACCTTTTGTCGATTGGAGTAACGTAAAGTCTATCAGAGAGACTTTGGTCATTGGAGAGAGATTTTAAAACACTACCCATAGCGTTATTAGTCTTGCCAATAAAGCAAGGGGAGGACTCACTCGGTGAGACAAATGATGCTGGGGAGAATTCAGAAAGTCTTACCGACCCCTCGAGTTACACCGACAAAACTGAGCATACGAAGATAAAGGGTGTCGAGAAGACAATGCGCATGGTCTCGCTGAAGAAAAAGTGTATCGGTGAGACATGTCACTGTGGGGAGATCTAAGAGACATCAGGACGAGTATCGTTTTGTCAGCAAAACAAATACTTGGTCATGGCGACATAAGTCAATAAAGTGAGCATCTTGTTGAGATGAAAAGCTTTTGGAGTAAGGTGAAGAACTGTTGCCCTGATTCATTAAGTCTGGGCAATAGTTTTTTCGGTGAATGTCATGGCGATAAAAAAGTAGAAAGAAAGAAACTATCGGGGAGACTTGTGTTGTTGGGGAAACTGCAAGACATCTTAGCGGATGGGTGAACGTTGAACAGGCAGACCGGCCAGAGGTTTGAAATGTCTTATCGATGTTATTGTATCGGCAAGACATCAAACAAGTCATACCGATAAAGTTATACACTAGGAGAATGCGGGTTTGTATTACTTATCGGCAAGATAAAAGGTATCGGCATGATGGTGTAAGGTCATATTGAGCTAAGTTACCTTTTTCCAATTGGAGAAAAGTAAAGTCTATTGGAGAGAGATTTGAAAACACTAGCCGAAACACTATTGGTCTTGTCGATAAAGCAAAAGGAGGACTCAATCGGTAAGACAAACGATATCCGAAAGAGTTCATAAAAGTCTTACCGACCCCTCGGGTTACACCAACAGAATTGAGCATGCGGAGATAAAGGGTATCGATAAGACGATGCTCGTTGTCTTACCGAAGAAGAGGTGTATCGGTGAGACATGTCACCATGGGGAGATCTAAGAGACATCACAGTGAGTATTATTCTGTCACTTGAACAAATTGCTTTGTCTCGGTGACATACTCGATAAAGTGAACATCTCGGTGAGACAAAGTACTTTTGGAGTAAGACAAAGAACCATTGGCCCGATTCATTAAATCTGAGCGTTAGTTGTTTCGGTGAAAGTCATGGTGATATAAAAGAAAAAGGAAAGAAACTATCGGGGAGACTTGTGATGTCGGGGAAACTGCAAGACATCCTTGTGGGTGGGTGATCGTTGAACCCTGATGTGACAGTGAGAATTTTGAAAAAAAACTTGCAAAATTCATGTCTCGATCGGTAAAGACATTAATGGCGCCACGAAGCGTAGGAGATTTTGTATATCAGGGTATGATCAATTGAAATCATTGTCTCACAAAATTCAAAACGAAGGAGAGCAAGGGAACCAGCAGAGCAATTAAGGCATTCACCTGGCTTGAGTTTGGAAGAAGTTACAGTAAGTTTCTCATCCTCTCAGAATTCGTAAAAGTTTGAATTATGGAAGGCACTAGTTCAGGAAAACTAAAGGGAAGAAAAACCGGGGAGGGAAGCCAATCAAATGCAAAGAAGCAAAAGACTAAGTTGCAACTAGAAGGTATTGAAAGGAAGCTAAATCAAGACCTCATAGACTAGTTACCTAGTTCTGGACCTAAAGTTAGGCGTTCTGCACAGCTCAAAGCGAAAGTTGACAAATTGGGCGACAAATGCAAATTTATAGGTGATGTTTGGACTCTGATTAGAGGCTATGAGTTATTCAATTTCCATTACCATAGGAGAAATCGCTTTAATCCAGTATGCAATCCATGGAGGCTCAATTTAGGGAAATTAGTGTGCCCTAATGTTTTTATTAACGTCGAACTGGTAAAATTGCTGGCCGGACACTATGATTCAAAAAAGAAAGCTATATGTGATTTGTCGGGGAATCCATTGATACATGTATTTGAGAATGCAATTGTTGAGGTTTTTAGAATGGAGGGAATATGTAGTGACAAAGTAGTGAGTGAAGAGCTTGATAGTGAGTTCAGAAGGATGGACACCATTTATAAAGGGTGGAGGTTACCTCTGCATAGAATTAGGTGTCATGGCAAACCTACTCAATGGAAGATAGTGAGGGGCCACCCTTTCATGTAGACCTCTTCGAACCTTACCTAAAATATACTTACTACTCAGTGGGATAGGTATTAGGGATGGAGGTACCTGAGCATATGGCGGTTGTGCCCATGGTGATTTCTACAGACATTCAATACCACAATTCCAGATCATTTGACTATGTTGCACATGTTTTTAAGGAGCTGGATGCAGGTTTGATGGCGATAAAGAGTGGTGCTTCTGCTCTCCATTTAGAAATTACTCACTGCTGATGCACTTAGTGTTGTATTTTGGACAAGAGTTAGGTTTATGGCCCCAGGAGTTGAGGATTTCACAATCTGACAATGAAGGTAGGCCATTGCCTCTTCAATTATGGACTGTTGTTTGGGACAGCAGGTTTGCCAATTCAAATTTCTTTGTGAAACCCTTGTATAGATTTTTTAGCCATCCTTGTGATTATTCTTTATCTGAACAAGTAAAAAGGTTTCTTAGGCCTAGATATTACAATGGACCAATTAACCACAACTGGGGGGATTGGTATTGCTTAGAGAATGCCACAATGATTAGGATTTATGGCTTTGAGGATACACCTTTCATTCTTCCCAGAACTGTCCCGGATAGAATTGCATACCTTGAAATTGTTAGACAAATGGATTACTCCAATGTTATGAACTTAAGTTCATATGGGAAACAAGATTTTATGCCCAGTACATTGTGTTTTAGTGATTTCACTGTATTAGCCAAGGAAGGTTATGATCTGATTTTGGAAAAATTATTGCACTACAACATGAGCAGAGCACCAGTGAGAAAGAACTTTGATCCAAAAGGGTATATCCACTCTGCCAAACAAAAAGTAAATCTCGGAGGGTACCATCATGTGCCCTTTAAATATGATGACATAATCAGAAACCTGGAGGCAGAGGAAGCTGAAATTGTGATTGAAAAACATAATCAAGAGTTGGTGGATGCTGAGTTGTTATCCTCCATTAAGGGGATTTCAAAAATAGATGGGCCACAAAGCTCATCTGGGAAAGTTTCAAGAATGAAGACTCAGGAGTATGCCTATGTTGCTAGAGAAACAAATGTTGAGGAAACCATGGATGTAGATACAAGACATGAAGACTATAGGTCTTTCATATCAGATGATGAATTTATAAAGACCTCAGAGTTTAAGACATTTTTATATAAGCAAAAAGGGAAAGAGATAAGGGGACAAGTTGACAATGTCACTCTAGGGAATGAGGATCAACTGTTAAAAAGCTTAAAGGATGAAGTGGACAAAGAGATGATTGCCATGACCCTTGAAAAGGGGAGGGAGTTGCTTGAAAAGGTAGGTTTTATGATTTTTCTAGGTTTGGATATGAATTCTGCATTAGTTTTTGATAGTTTCTTATAAGATAACAATGCTACCCACAAGCTCAGTATAGAGAAGGTGACAGAGGTATACACAGGATCAAGATACAATCCTGATGATGAAACATTTATGATTTGGGCCTTGTATCCTCCTCACAAGAAATCAATTGTTATTGATACTGAAAAGGAATTTGGACATGTCATGACCTTGAAGGCTGGGGAGGTTGATCCTGTAGCGACTGCTGATATTGGGATAAATATAGCGAAGTTGAATAAAGCCCAAATCCAAGCATTGATAAGGGAAAGGGAGATGTACAAAACCAATAATGAGAGGATGTTGAGAGAGAATGAACGCTTGAATGACCTGGTAGGTGGTGTAACAAAACCAACAAGGATACTCAATCAAGGTGAAAGTTCACAGAAAAAAGACCATTGGGAAGGGTCAACTGCATACTCTCAAGGGAGAATGGATGCATTTGATGCAATAATAAAAAAAAGGCAGGTTGTTTTAACCACTTGGTTAAATAAACTCTGGGGAAAATATTCACAATACGTAGATGCAATAAAGGAACACAAGAGAGTGGATAGCAGAATTCAGGAAAGAATTAAGGAATTGGAGCAGAAGGACACTCCTACAAATGAAGAGATTGAAAATGCCAATTGTAATATGGATAGGCATAGTGATTTCTTTGAGGAGTTACAAGGGGATATGAAGGGATTGACAGAGGCTACCAAAGATAGATTGACCAAGTTATGTGATGGTGAAGGGAAAATGAAGGAAGTGACTACATGGAAAAGTGAGTGCGAAACAATACTCCAAGGGATGTTGGAGATAGCCACTGCGAAAGATGTGATATTGGATGCAACATGTGAGCAAAATGAGCGAATGATAATGATGGAGATTGTGATTCGTGATGCGTTGGGAGATGCCGACACTCATGAGTGCCAGGATTATATGGAGCATATGTCTGCAGTCCATTTGTGGCTCAAGAGAAATTAGTTAATAGTGGATTTGTTAAACCTTTTTGAAAAGGCACGTCTGTTTGCAAACTGATTTATAAGTATCCATTGTTGGATAAATTTAAGGGGTAGAAGATAGAATTAGAATAGGATAGACTACTATAAGCATTAAATTTTCAGAAATGATGACATTCAAGGAGACTATGTTGCATGTATGAACTTTGAAGGAGATAATGAAAGACTGTTGATTTAGTGGCTTCATTCTGGTATCAATTGTTTGTTGGATTCTTGCGATTATTTGATTGTCTCCAATCTAATGTTTCTTGGTTGTTTAAATTGAAGTATCAAGTATATATTCTATTTATAAGTACACATTTGTTGTTTTTGTGTGATTTGGTTTATTGGATTCTTTAAAGAAGAATTAAAATTCCTTTCAATAAATTATAGTAATCTGGGAATTCCATTTGGATCATTAAGAAGAATCAGATTATTAGATTTGATATTCTGCCTCAACTAGGGTTTATCAATTACACTCTTGCATTTTTATACCAGTTGTAAACTCATAGTTATATGCCAAACAATTAGAGGACCTGCTAGATAGAAACCATTCATTAAAGGCTTTCATTTGACTCCGTTTTACCCAATAAGGCACTGGTCTCCCTTATTTACATTACATTAGTTTTATTCATTTCATTTAACATCTCTTAATTGAACATATTAATTCATACCTTGATATTGCATATACAATTTATACCAAAGTAGGATCATATCTTTCCACTGTTAAATTGCCATTTTTAGATAGTTAGATCAAGTAGGAAACATAAATTGAACATATTAATTTAGTATAAGAGTCAACCAATCATAAGGAAAACATAATATGGAGATGAATTTTCTCAAATCTTGTGGTTGTAGATTCCCTTTTGAAATCTATGCAAAATGTGGGAGGATAGACAAAGCTCATGAATTATTTGACACAATGCCTCGAATAATTGTAATATCATGGAATACACTCTAATTAGAAAAGTCTCATCACTGCCCTCATAACAATCTATCAATTTGTTTTAGTGTCTATTGTGTTATACCCAATTTGGGACATGGGGTATAACAAAATAGACACTAAAATAAATTGAGAGATTACAATTCTTTGAGACATTTTGTCAAATAGTTCACAAGCTTTTTCTATCCTTCCACATTCTGTATAAATTTTAAAAGGGCATCTACAACCACAACATTTGAAAAAAATCATCTTCATATTATGCTTTGATGGATGTCTATACCTTGTTCCAAATCTCCCATATTAAGGAAACCAATAAGGATTTTGGTGAAGGTTGTGTTGGTGTTTAAAATACAATCCATGTAGAGGTTGCAGATATCTAAGAGTTAGCCAACCCCTATCAAGGACAACTACAACCACTAATGGCCAACTAACGAGAGTCAGTAAAGGACTGACTTCTCCTACACTTTTGGCTCTATAGGACCAAGGTGGGTAAACCTAAACATGTTCACATGAATGTCTCATGATTGGTAAGAACACTTCCTATGTACAGATTACAATTCCTACACACTCAAAGGGATAGTGATCATCTCAAGGTTTTGACAGACTAGAGAATGACTACCAGTACCAAAGAGCAATGGAACTGACTCACTTATTTGTTACAATACCTCCCTAAGGAGGACAAGGTTGTATTCAAGTATTTTGTGTTCAGTATTTGGATATCCTTGCTTAGAACCTACAGTCTTGAACTAATAAAATGACACAAACATTATCCAATGCTTCATCCATAGGGCAATAGAGTCATACAGAACAAAATCTTGATACGATGAACCCATCTCATATAGCATTACTATCATGAGATATTTTAGCATATTAAGATAGTACTTCTTCAAGCATCTTGAGTATATACAACCATGAACATGTAACTTATTTTTCAAGCATTTGATTAACTCTTTGAGTTAAAGCAAGAAAATGAATCACATTTTCAATTAACTATTGAAACTGAACAGATTAATCTTTGATAAAGCTATTCATAATCCATGGCACACACCCAGGAGAGTAAACCATCTAAATTTTATAGATTTCTTTCAATATCAGTAATTAAAAAATCATATCACACTAATCTATATATAAACCTAACCCTAGGATGACTTCCTGAAACAAAATGTTCATAACACTTTAACAATAAAGAGGACTGTATAACTTCCAAGCGTCGGATTGCAAAAATTTTCTGACCCTTCACAATGAGCCGTGAAATCTCCTTTATAGAATAGGAGAGCAAAAAGCATTAGGCTACATTGTGACACCAAATTGAATTTCAGCACCAAAATGAAATTCAAATTTACATTCCTTGTCATAATGATACCGTGCATGAACAAAGGAATCAAAATAGTTATGAAATAACTAATTGAAAAACAAAATTTAGTGCAAAGCACGCGCACGTCCATATCCACATCCACATCCACTTGATAGAACAACAAGAGAAGAGAAGACACGTCCAACAGACCCACTGTCAGTAATCATGAAGAAGCAACATGGCCTCAGTACAAGCAACCGCTCTGAGTTCGAGCCTGCAATAGCGATGGCACCACCTCCTCTTTACCAACCTTGCGAGCACATTCCTGAAAAACTAGACCTGGTGCTAATGCAGACACTGGCTCAATTTCCAGAACCTCCTCATCCACTCCCATAAGATTGGCCAGGGAAGCCAAATAGTATCAATAATTAGAATCAGTCTCAGATTCATTAGAATCCGAGATGATTATCGCGGATGAACAATGTACTAGCCTCTTCCTAGTGTTCCTAATAGTAGCCTTGCAAGACATGGGAGAATCGGATTTCTTCATGACTGGTGAAGCCAGCCTCACACTCCTTCGCTTAACTAATGTACTCATGATAGAAATAGAGTGCAACCACAAACAGAAGAAAAACCTTATTGCACTTAGACACAAGAGAATGCAATGTCGATTACATACAATTCAGTTAGCATTTATAGAGCAAGCTAGTATGCAGGGTACAATTACTTGAAGTCGATTCAAGCACTTGTACAATTAATGATCCACATAACAATGAATACCCTTTGCAGGATGGCACTATTCACACGCAGGAGGAAATCAGGTGGAGATCCTCAAGAGAAAAGAAACCCGTATCATTAATGACATGAGCAACAACCAAGTAATACATGCCACGTGGGCAACTCACACACTTCTTCCCTATAAATGAACTGCCGATTTGGGAGGCACTTTAACAAGTAGAGGGTGGAGATCAAGTCAATGGATGTTGAAAATCCATGTCGACGCCTTCAGAAAACATATCCAATCAAAAACCCGCAAAAGAATAGACCCAGACCACACAATGGGTCCCATATAATCCCACTGGCACGAAAAGAAAAGCCACGTGCCACTCCCTCGTGAACCTCGCAACACTCTCTCAGATATTTACTCTACCTATGTGAGGTGTGTGAGAGATCATGATTACCCCCTTATTGATGGCTATTATCGGTGAAAAGATGGCCCCCTGTCATATCGAACACCTCGGGAAGAAAACCCATTCATCCATTCATGCCACATGACCATATCTCACGAACCTCGCACTACTTTGATGACGCCAACAAAAAAACCTGTGAGGTCTGCGAGAAGCGGTCAAGATCGAATTCTATGATTGGATGGCTCATCAGCCCTCAGATGGAACATTTAAGTGGGGCTCACATTGAAATTTCTAGCGGTGTAATACCTAGGCCATTACACCGAAAAGACTAGAAAATCAGGTGAAATAGGGCCGGTTAAGCACGACCTGAGAGGGATGAAACATCACTTAAGTGACCGGTCCACCATGGCAACAGGTCACCATTAAAACATAACAAGAGGGTTTTGACCAATCCATACTGAAGGTTACCCTGAGTAATTTAGAAACCCTCTAACCCCAGCTTCAATTTACTGAAGTTCCATCAGGTTGTGGAATTTTTCTTTGCATCTACCAATTGCATTTGTTTGAAAGTTTCTAAAATCTTTTCAACAAATCCATTATGTGTATATTCTAAAATCATTATAGTCCTTATAGTCCTTCTAGTTCACATCACTTTGTTTTTTGAAGAAACTATTACCATATATTTCTTATTTATGTTCTAAATTGGATACATGTTTATAAGTTTGATATTACAATTAATAATATTAATTTTGGCAAGACATTAAAAGATTTTGTTGATTTTAAAAATATATGCATCCCAATGTAAAAATGCCAACAATGGAAGCAATGATTGTAACACATAATTTTTGATGTAGTATCCAATTCAAAGGATGATGTTACAATTTAGGGTTATGATTGGGTATTTAATTAGGGTTAGGATTTAGTGTTCGGGTTAGTGTTAGGTTTAGAGTTAGGGTTAGGGTTAGGAAAATAATGTTAGGATTAGGGTTAGATTAGGGTTTATGTTTTATGGTTAGGGTTAGATTTAGAGTTTTGGTTATGGTTGGGATTAGATATGAAATTAGGGTTAGGGTTTAGTATTACAATTAGGGATTATAGTATTAGGGTTATATCTAGAATAAAGTTTTAGGGTTATTGTAATTATGATTAAGGGTTGTTTTTATATTAGGCTTAGAGTTGGGGTTAGGGTTAGGGCCAGGGATAGGGCTAGGGTTAAGTTTAGGGATAGGTTTAGGGTTATTAGAGTGAATGCAACTAATTAATAAAATAAATAATATTTAGGGTTATGTAATTAGGGTTAGGGTTGGGGTTAGAGTTTTGGTTGTGGTTAGGGTTATAAAGATAGGATAAAGGTGAGGGTTAGGGTCAAGGTTAAGGTTTCGAGAGAAAGGGTTAGGTTATGATTTGGATTACCCTAAACTCTAACCATAACCATAAACCTAATCCCAAACCTAACCCTAAAGAAAACACATAACCTAACCCTAATTGTAGTGTTTGAGGCTAGGCTCAAACACTATATAACCTAACCCTATATAACCTAGCACATAACCTAGCACTAGAAAAAAATATTCTCCCAAACAATCTCCTCTACTTCTATTCATGCCTACTAGAGTTGCAACATTCAACATTGGTGCTTCAACCATTCATTTGTAATATAATTAATCATTTAACAATATTATAATTATTATTAATCTAATACAATATTAATATTATTAATAATATACCAATAATATTAATAATCTAATATAATTACTATTAATCTATATATAGATTATATATAATCTTAATATATCAAATATATCATTATAATTCATATAATGTAATATAATATTGTTATATAATATATTAATATTATAACATTACTATTAATCAAAGTGCTTTAATATTTATGTCGAGTTTTAGTACATTATATGACAGGTTACTAAAGCGGCTCCGAGATGCACGTGCTCAAAATCGACGGTGATGTTATAATCTTGATGAAAAGTTGCTTGACGGTTATGTTCAGTGCTGGTGACTTCTCAAACACAAGAAGATGTGATTTTGGCCCTATTAGGAGAAGATTTAAAAGTTGATTCTAGAGCTGAGAAAAATTATCATATTAAATTATGAAGCCCCTTTCTTTGGCAAGGAGATTCCATGTGTGTTCAAAAATTCTTGTTGCACACATTTCCATTACTCATGTTGCTAAGAACCTTGCAAATCCTCATATTTGAAGATTGAAAAAATCCAAAGGTATATTTTATGGCCTCCCTTTGACCAAGGAAAATGGTTTCACAAAGTATCCTAGGAGTTTTATTATTTCCCTCATGACTATAATAGGCTTGTCTTACTTTATATTCACTACTCTAAATGGCACCATAATTTTTTTAAATTTAATTAACATACTCTAAAACCTATCTAAAGCAGGTTGTAGCTCGTCAAATTGGACAAATGAGAGGTCAATACTAGTGCTGAGGAAGACTTTGGAGGAGTGAAAACAAGGTGAATACCAGTGCCGAGGACCAGGTTGAGGGCACTCAGGGAAAATCGACGACCAAGGGACAATGAGTACTATAAGTTTGGCACCCCCATTCTCTTTAACCTGCAATTTTCATGCCTAGTTTCCAAATATCTTCTCGCACATTGGCCCCCCCATTCTCGTAAAACGGTATAAGATAAGACATAAAAAATAAAATAGCTTTGTCTTTCACATTTTTATAGTGATTACTAGAGGCACATAGACCAATTCTTCATAATAGATGAATTTGATCATACTTTTCCAATGATGCAACAGTTCAACTTTGGGGTGTATCATTTAGGCAACAGTTCAACTTTGGGGTTCATCATTTAGGCAATGACGGATCCCTACTCTTTCCATATGCTCTTTCCTTTCTATTTCTTCAAATGTATAGTTTATGTCTTATATTGTATTGAAATAGTTATTCCCACAACTTGTGTGGGACACCATACATTTGTAATTATCAATAAAAGAAAATTTTGTGCAATCTTTCTCTTGTATACATTTGCATAATGAACTGCAATTCATTTGATAATAATTTTGTGTATATGAATGGAACTTAGTAGAATTGAATGTGTACCTTTATCTTTATTTTTGCAAAAACTATCCCAACTTTACTTGATTGAGTTAGAAGCTAAATTAGGTAAAAAAATTGGTGACATCTTCTATATGTTTGCCTGCTAAACATCCTCACTAGTTGCCTAAACTTATCCATTGGGCATGGTGTCGACTCTTGGAACTTGACAAGACTTGAGAAATAGTCTTGCATAATGTTGTAACTCATCCAAAATAGTGCATAATGTTGGCATTTTTTACAACCCAAGTAGAACTTGCAGAAGCTTCTATGAGCTTGCCATACTCAATTTTAAAAGTCTTGAAGGCACTGTGCGAACTTAACGAGGAAAATGCAACAAAACTGTTATCTCTCCTACACTTCCAACTCTGTAAGATCCAAGAGGGTATCCCTAAAATATATTGTCATTCATGATGAGAATGATTTACTCATACATGGATAAACAATAGATAAATTCCAGTCTAAGTTTAAACAAGATAATCCTTCAAGAAATTGGCTATTTCTCAGGAGAATTCAGCTCTTATTTAACAAGGAAATGAAATAACACCTAAGTGTGTTTTTATGAAATATTCGAGTGAAATTGCCTAAAGCTATAACAAAAAATACAAGAACAATAAGTAGTTAGAGTACTAGTGCCATATCCTAAAGCACAAAGTCAAACTTGAAACTGAACTATAGGGTAACTTTCATCTAGAGCATCTATGATCTATATGTAAGGCGTTACCATCCATTCATCAATACATGAATCTATTAATCTTTAGCAAATCCTATGTGCTAATTTGCATGAACTTATTGAACAACTAAAGCATTTAACAGGTCCATTGAACCAAAGCTATAGTCGAACATAATCCATAGGAAATGATAAATGAAATTTAACGAACATCATCTTTGATGGACTTTTCATTAAAAATTCATGCAAATTATTACAATAGGAGAGAAAATAGACTCAAAACAATCACAAGATTTGCATAAGTATGCTCCAAAACTCCATGATTTACTAAGTTCCCAAACAGACTCAAAGCTTCAAAAAATTGGACATATTCTTTTCTCTCTCTCTACTTGATTCTTTTCTTACGTATCTTAAGTAATTTCAATAGACCTATTCCTCGGCCCAGAATTCCCTTTTATAAAAAAGAGGGAGAAACCAAGCTTTAGGCCAGAGGATACACATGTCCATTTTTTATTGGACCACTAATTCCTAATCAGTTATCTTTACATCATTTGCTTGGTAAGAGAAGAAAAGCTTAAAACAAAATGATGATTAATTTGTTATGGAGGAAAGGAAAGTGTGGTTCCAAGTATTGATTCCCTGACACCAAAGCATCTTTTAACCGCTCCATGTGCTGATTTTATTTGTGCAATTTGTACCTGAATCCGGGAAGAGAATGCATTTCAAAATATAATACCGTAGGCCAGACCTGTATTTTACATGACCAAATTGTAGCTCTCATCCCCATTATTTATAATTTAAGTTCATCAATAAACATCTTTTTCCATGACTCAAAATCTTCCTCCAACAGCCAATTGAAAGCCACCACCTGGTCCACCATTTTTTGATAAGGTACATACTTTATCATTAATGATGTGGCTGTCTTGTCAAAATCCTCCAAGAAACTAATGACAAGTGATAACTTCTCTAAAGTGTTCTCCAACATGCGAATATCAACATTTTTGCATATCTCATGAGTTTGGACAGTCATTATATTATTTATTTTCTCCTTCCACACTTGCAAAGGCTTGACACTATCCTGACTATGCAAAATATGAGGTAGTGGAGTCAAATATTTTCCATCATAAATATCCTTTAGTGCTTTGATTTTGGACTCCATAGGAGCAGCAGACCCCTGGAATTTTTGCTCAACAATAGTCTTAACAAATTGATATGTTGTCATGACTGTAGGATACTTATTCCCATGCTGCTTTGCTCCAACTACCATAAATTTTAATTTTTCCATTCTAGGGCCCCATCTATTTAGCAAAGGGATAGCCAATTCTCTATCCCTTGGAAACAATTCAAGTGTTTGCAACATCAAGGCATAATTCGCATGAACACCGTTCAACATACTCTAGACCCATTTATGTAGATGCCTTAACACAGTATCAACAATTTCTGAATTATTCCTTCCTACTACATCCCAGATTTGATTTACCATCTCCCTATATTCTTCAATCTACTGGTGTAACTTTTCCCTAGAAGGATCTTCGCTCGAGGTACTGGGCTTCTCAACTGCAATAGGCACTTGTCCCATATTATACGGGACCATAGCCCAAGATTGAACCTATGCAAGAGGTTGGGGTTGATCAATTGGTGGGTCAGCAATAATTTGGCTAGAGCTAACCTGCTTTTGGGATCTCAAGATTTCCATTTGTTGCCTTAATAAGGCCATTTCTGTTTCCAATTTTTCCATCCTTTGTTGACTCTTATTATACTCAATAATAATGTCATTATACTAGTTCCTCAGAGTGTCTTAGTTTTTAGTTAAATCCTCCACGATTGCCCTAGTAAATTTGGCAACATTCACAACCATGTCAATAGCCTCCAAGGCAGGGGTATCAACAACTCTCTTCACAATCAAATGACCACTAAAATTAGATGTTTCAGCAATAATAGGTTTTCGAGACCCTATAGATAGTGACCATATTGCCAGAGAATCCCACTCTTCACTGAAAGTTGATCCTTTAAGTGCTAATGTTGCCTCCTCCTCTGTTGCAAGAAGCGGTTTATTTTCCCTTCTTACTATATCAAATACTACAACATCAGCAATATCGCATTTAGGGAGTGGAAATATCCCACACTTTTGAACCAATGTTCTACCCTATTCTAGTGTGATTTCCTTAAAACTCTCCTTCAATTATACTCTGACCTTTGACTAAATTACTTGCTCTGGAAGCTCTGGGTGCAAACTTCTCTCATGTGCTACCTGCTCAGTATAAGATGAGAGATGAGCTCTCCATACAAAATCTTCAAAAGCATAGGTATGGATAAAAGATTCATGCATCATGAATTCTTTGCAGGCTTCCATTCTCTAATTATCACTATTTGTAATTCCTTTAATCTCATCCTTCCCCAATCTTAGGGTGATGGCTCCTTAGCTCATTGCAATGTCAGTCGTATCTAGTGGCATTTCTGGATTTATTTCATCCGGAGTTACAATAATATCCCCCTTATCATTACCTTTCTGGCCAACATCCCCCATACTATCAGTTCTAGGCCTCTTTAGGGATGATGTGCTAATCTGTTTTGAACTCTTCAGAGGCGAATCCAGATCAATATTACCAGATACTAATTTCCTTAGGATGGATGATGCACCACTGATCGTAACTTCCTCTGTCCTATTTCTCTTCCTTCTTGAAAACACTTTTATTTTCCCTTGAGGCTAGTAGGTAGGCCTTTCTTTGATTCTTATCTCAGGGTGTTGTTTAGTAACATGTGACTTTCCCTTTCCTTCTACAATCCTTTCCTCCTTCAAGACTCCTACCATGCTCTCAAAATTATCAAGAACATAGATTGCCCTACGGAGCTCATCTTTAGCATCAGGTACCGGATCAAAACCAGGTATTTTCTCCTATTTACTTCTTACCATTTTTGAATAGGCAATGTACATTGCCTTTCTCTCATCCTGTAAGTCCTCATCAAAAATATTCTTAATGATATCTTTAGGATAGTAGAAATTGTGAACAAAGGTTCCAGTCCGATGTATAGCCTTCATTTGGGAGATAAAACCCTCAGGATCATAATTCCTAGGGCGTATAGTATTAATCTATATGGCTTGAGTAACAAGTGTAAATTTCTCCACCCTCCCTTTATGATAACAAAATCTGAAAAAGCTATATATTCAAGGAAAAAGGATACTTTCTTGTGTTCAACAGGCAAATGGAAATCTTGAGATGCTCCCAATTGCCTCATAATCTCTACAAAACCAAGTCTGAGAGGAACTTCTTTAGGTAGGACAGACGGGATGGCATTGGTGCCAAAGACCCTAAAGATTGTAGTATTGTGATTGGGGATAATATCACCCCAATTGTGGGTTAGATTCAGCTCAGGCCTCCTCTCCATAGGTCTTAGAAAGTCATGAATTTGTTTTGGAATCCTGGGTGGATCAACAA
Organism: Sequoiadendron giganteum; assembly: GCA_007115665.2. Lineage (NCBI taxonomy): Eukaryota > Viridiplantae > Streptophyta > Pinopsida > Cupressales > Cupressaceae > Sequoiadendron > Sequoiadendron giganteum. Next base: position 410,944,779 of record CM021107.1, read on the forward strand.
CTAAAGCCTTCCTTAACTTAGATCCAAAAATATTATGAAAGGTGACATAATGAAACTTATGATCATTTTTGTCTAAGACCCTAGTCCAATATTGGATAGGCATTTCAATATCTCCTTCCATCTTCCTCAACTCCATATCTTTTTCAAATACCTTCTGACCCCTATATAAAAACATATGAATCAACAGTGAAAACCATCTGAATTTTACCCAATTCTTTCCTAGCTTCAAAGTTGCTAAGCTAGAATCTATGTTCTTTGCAAGGTAAGTGGCAAAGTCATATCCACATTATAACCAGGGTGTTGGAGGTTGACAACCATATACATTATCTCTATAGGCACAGTCTTCTTCAGGTCAATCCCCAAAACTTGACATAGTGCACAGATGGTCTTCTTGAAATGAGGGGCGAAGTAGTCTTCCAGGAAAGTTTCAGGCTCATTCTTGCCAATAAAAATCTTTTTTTGATTCTTCCCTCTTCCCGACACAGCCAAATGGGGTATCAAAAGGGATGTCCTTATCAAACCCTTAGTGTTTCTGTATTCTTCCCTAAAGACCTCCAATTTGATGGGAATCATATCCTGGCTCCATTCATGTAAGCCAAAAATCTTTGCAATTTCCTCTCTGGTTACTTTAATCATAGGCTTGCCAAGATGTGTTCTGAAAATTCGAGTCACAGGATTGTACCTTGCAGCAATATCTTTTAATAAGTCTACATCTTCATAGACATTCGGTACCACCAGCTTACCCAAGTCCAGTCTCCATGGATTACACAAAGGAACAGGCAAATTTCTATTTCCAAACCAATTGGAAAAGAGTTGCCAACTAGTGTACGACAATTTGGCATCATGGATTGTACACTATTTGTCCATTAAACCTTGATGAATCACGGGTCCATAGAACAATATCCTTCCTTCTTGCTTCTTGCTCATAGAAGGTTTCAATAGATCAATAATATCTTGTGAGTAACCCCTAGGCGTAGCCTTGGGACCAACAGTTCGTGCCTTGGATGCCATATATTTTAAATAGAAGGGGATTTGAACTAGGGTTTTCTTAAAGAAAAACAAACAATTACACCCTATTCTCGACTGCCGTTATAGAAAACTTTTTTATATGCACACAAATCACTAGCAATGACCTATATAAGCTCTAATAGCCAATTCACTTAACAATTCACCAGGAATCGAAAAGGACACAATCACCAATTATTCAATAGGCAACGCTAATATATTTTGAAATTATAAAAGAAGGCGTTCGTATCACTTACTGTTTATTTTGCAGAGCATCAACTGTCGCGATAATGGAGAACTAAGATAATAGCCGCTTTTCTAAACACTGAGGAATTCTTATAAACTAGAATGCAACATTGAAATAACAATCCACTGGTTATTTAGCATTTAATTATGCAAACCAAGTCGAACTTGACCATTACTATTCGCTCGCGTGAATGGCTATAGTACAACACCAGTTTGTTTGAAAACACGCTGCTGATCAAAGATACAGTTGGCTAGACGGACGGTCCAAATTTGGTCAACAACAATTTGAAAATGACACATCCTCCTTCCAGTCAGCAAGCGAGCAAGAATATTGCCCATTAGGTACCACATCAGCATGGAACGGGTCCCACCTCATTCGTTAATCGATAACACCGGTGCCCACGCGTCAACACATCGCGTACCTCGCAACATTATTGAAACTGAAGTTTTAATTGTGTGGGGTCAGCGAGGGATGACACAGATGCATTGGATAGTACGTAGTTGTCAGCATCATCACCCATCCATCAATCAACACTCAAAAACTGGCCCCACCAAGTTACATAATAGGTGGCAGCATCTCGCAAGCCTCGCAACATTTTCTGTGATGCAAGCACAAACCTTGCGAGGTGTGCGATGAATGGTCAAGATCACAGTTCCTGCATCTGTCAGCTAATATAAATTTGCAAATGCGAAATAGTTACTTTAAAGAAAGGGGACCACTAGGCAAACGTGGAAATAACCCATGGGGTCAAAAAATAATTCAAAGGCTACATTGTAAAGGCTAATAGGCCAAAAACCATAGGGACGCATAAGTAAAAATGCAAAACCAAAAGGATAGGTAAAAGGGGCTGGTGAAGTGACGGCCAAAAGGGATAAAACACGACTTAAGTGACTAAGTACTATTGATAGCAAGTCAACGGCCAAAAAGAAAAAACTCCCAAATACCAGACCAGTAGAAAAATAACGAAGATAAAACCACCCCAAAGGGAAGGAAAATAAAAGCTCCACCACATAACACCTACCAACCTTATTCAACCTACCAAATGACTCAAAACAAACTAACTGTGGAAACAAAACTTATTCACTTATAACAAAAACTATCCTAACCTAGACTAACTGAGGAAAGGAATACCTAAATAAAACCATTAACTGGTTCATGAAAGTAGCTACCCTTTCTTTGCAACTTGTAATGCTCCATATGTTTGTGAGCATCAAAGAGGAAATGAAGAAATGATAGATGTTTAACCAACTATTGTAATGCCTCATAAATGGAGAAAACAAATCCACAAATCCACTTACCATTCATGTTATCTTAAAATGGATAGGATAGTAGGATAGAGTCATCATGCTTGGGTGCAATAATGACCTATGATGCATTTCTAGTTTCCATCCAAGTTAGATGCCTAATAGGACATCCCCTTGAAAGCTTTAGATTGGTTTTTCCTTTTTCCTCTTTTGGTGTGATCATATCCTTCATCTTACTCTTATGGTGCTCTTGTGGTACAAGAAATTGATTTGAAACTTCATGGTTTTCTTCTTCTTTCAAAGAACCCAATAAGGTTGATATAATATTATCATGACTGCATTCTTCAAACCTTTCTACCTTTTTTATGGTTGTCCTGTAATATACATAACTTTGTTTTGACATGTTTTGCATAAGTATTTCATAGATAGGCTTTGAATTTTATGGAAAAACTCAAGTGGAACAACAAATGACCATCCTAGAGGCTCGAATGTTTGACTTCACAATTGAATCCTACATAGAACTGGTAGAACACAAACTATGACCTGCACAAACATGCACTTTTGTATAAAGGCTATGAGAAACTACACTAGAACCAGGGATAAACATTATCATCACAAGGAAATATCAATAATTTCATGTTATCACACAATATCCAGTATTGAGAAGGAAAAATAGCTTGCTTTTATTGATTGAAAGGTAAAAATACAGCTGAGTATAAGTCTGTGAAAATGAGTTACAATGCTATCTTTTTCTTGAAAGCTCCAAAAATGAGCTACAATACTTGCTGAAAGAAGAAAGAATTAACTCCAAACTATCATTTGAAGTTACTTTATGCTTGCAAAGATGCTACACAAAGACGTTAAGTAGATTTGATTTGTGATGGACACATTTGGACGGTAGTAACAATAACTTGCAATCTATCAAAGACTTGATTACCTTATAACCTATCAATTTCTAGCGATGAAATGATAAATTAATCATAATGTCACCTTCAGATCACATCACCATGAAAGAACTTCATCCAACATCCTTATGAGTGCAGGCACCACAAAATAGGTATTTGTCAGATTTGTCTTCCTCAAGCAAGGGAAATTCAGGAGAAGAGGAAAGCGAGACATGTAGTAGGTCTAAAAGAGGGAGATCAACTAGAGGTCAAAAGATTAGAAGAAAATTCCGTAAACACATGGAATTTTTTCTTATTGAAGGGGGGTCATGTTCTTATGATGATGAGAGCATAGGCGACATCGAGGTGTCCTTGAAGTACAAACATCTACGAAAACAATGGGTACCCAAGGAACTTCCTCCAATAAACACTGATCTTTGTGTCAACGAGAGGATATATCGCATAGCACCATCATCATTACATGGTTTGGGCCTATTTTGCATGGATGACATAAAAGTCTGTTACGAAAAAGTTACTGAGTTGATGGAGTATGTTGGACCCTATTATAGTTACAAAGATTGGATGCAGCTGGTTCGATATACATGAAGTATGCTTAGGTATGCACTATCAGCAAATTATATACAACTAAAAGATAAGGATCAAAATAAAAGAGTGGTGAGGTGCATTGACGGGAGGCCAAAAGCATCAGGGAATATTACAAGGTTTATAAATAGTACACGACCTAGGTCAAAAAATAAGCAACCCAATTGTATATTCGAGGTGCGAGAGGGAAACCGTGTATTCGTATGTGTGATAAAATCAATAACTGCAGGGGAAGAGTTGCTAATCGATTACAATTTGAATTGCTTAGATACAAACACAATTACTATGGGGGTGGTATGTACTATATATATACCATTTTACCCAACCTCCAATTAATGACTCCAATATACCATTTTATTATTATGTTTTTTTTCGTAAGTCTATTGGTTTCATTTCGGTAATATTTTTTATATTTAATTTTTGTCACAGCAAGAGATTGATCATACAAGGAAGGCTTCGGCCCAGAGCACAGATCGCGATCCATCTTCAGGCACTTCTATCCGACATGTTTACGTCATTGTAATTGTACAAATTAGATACGAGCAAAATGTTTTATTATTATGCTTTTTTCATGAGTTTATTGGGTTAATTTTGATAATGTTTTTAATATTCTTGTTGCAGTTGGCTGATCGGGGAAAGGCACCAGTAGTATAGGAGAGCATCCATATGGAGGTGCAGTCACTATTATGCGATGATGACATCGCATTTTCCACAAACCCTATGGATATGATGAGGAAGGCCTAAAAAAAATGCAATCAAGAAATCCTTCAATTGGTATTCATAGTGCCTCAAACAGATGAGATAAGAGAAAGGGTTAAAATATTGTCTGAGAGAGCACAGAACTTGGAAGTAAGTTGTCATGAGATCTTTAATTATAACATAAGTTCATTCATGGTTTTATATTTTGTACTCTTTTATGTCATGAACTAAAATATGTGTTGTTTTTATAGGATTATTTGCATCCTCATGATCATGCTGTTGGCCATGATCAAGGTACTGCAAGTGTTTCCCAGGAAGTAGGGGATGGTACAAGTGTCAATCCTGATCTTCCTGCGCATACAACACATCATCAGACCCCATCATCTGTGCCTATATTGTCATCTAAAATGTCGGCAACACATACCATGCAGGCATTCGGTAGTCCACCCTCTGGCAGCGAACACATGCCACTACATGTGTCAGTACCTGTGGATGCAGAGGCCACTACTACTGGTGATGTTTTAGCAGCATTTCCTGGATCTTCCCGTATTACTAGTACGGGAACATTGCCGGTCACATTTGTGGTGACTGAGGATTTCCTTACCATAAAGATAGAGAAGGTCCCAGGTACTTTAAAATGTTTTAATTATTATTATTATTATTTTAAGTAAGTGCTAACAGTGGGGATAGCGCCCTATTATATTGATTTACAAAATGGCAATATTTTCCTACATTATAATTGTAGGAAATGATATTTTTTATAAACATCTAAGTGATATTTCATTGGAGCTCTTCAGGCCCACCATACGTACACGGTGGAATGCCCAAAATCAAGATTTAAAAGATGAGCTCATTAACCGTTTAGTTGTGTTGTTCGGTGATAAAACATTCAACCGAACCAAGGTCCTTAAGAAAGCTAGTACCTATCTAAAGTATGTCAGGGACCAATATAGGTCACATTTAGAGAAGAATAGAAAGTACGAGTGTCCCCCCATGATTCCAGAAAGGGAGTGGAAGGACTTGGTGTCGGATGGAAAGGAGAAGGCTGAAAAGAAGAAAGGAAAGATACTATTGGGCCAAGGAAGGTATCTAATACTATCAACAATTTAATTATATACTGATTAATCTTTCTTTTTACATAATCTAATGTATTTCAAATTTTTTATAGGCTACCCGACACATCGAAGGAAACAAAGGCAAGACTTGAAAAACATGGGCAGCACAAACTTGGCTCTGGTGGTTATATGAAAGTAGCCGCACGATTTGTAAGTATCAATAAATGAAATATTGCATCCAAATAATAAATTGCAAACAATTTTGGTTTTATCACATCATAGAAGCAAAATTCATGATCGCATGCAAAAATGCAGGGCTTTGATTTCAACAGAGTGCCCACACAAGAGGACCTAAAGATTGCCTTCGACCAAAGCTACGGAGCCCTAACTAAACAGCTAAGAGTCTCGACTGGGCAAACACAATCTTCCACTGCATCCAACACGCAGGTAAATAAACTCAATAAATTTTATTTCAAATTGAATATTTGTGCAATCTATTCAATATTAATTTTCACCATAATAATGTGCCTATTTGTTTTACACAGATAAGCAACGATAATCCTGCACATGACATTGGAATGCAACTTGGTGAGGGTGAAGCGCAACCTACTGATGAAGGCCATGGTGTGCATCCTGGTACTAGATGTATTCATGTGCTATACAAAACATAGTATGGATTAATACAATTAAACATCGTTAATTGAATTTAGTGTATTAATGAATGTAACCTTTCGTATTTCAACTTTAGAGCATGTAGAGCATGATCAACATGTTGAGCATGATCAGGCTTGACAAGATCAGGAACATGATGTGGCTCCATCAGGTAAGCAGGACCACTCTAATGTTTTTTTAAACATTTTTAATTGAAATTGGTGTATTAATTAATGTAATCTTTCGTGTTTCAACTCTAGATCAGGTTTTAGAGGGTGTTCAACATGTTGAGCATGAGGTTATAAGACAATATCAGGAACATGATGTGGCCCAATCAGGTAAAGAGTACCACTCTGATGTTCTTTTAATTAATGAAATACGTGTAACAATAATAATAAAACATATCAATTTAACATTTCTTTGCTATTGCAGCAGACCCCCCCTTGCAGCCGCATCCACGTGGTTGTGAGTACACGACTAGGCGTACATTAAGATCACGAGCAGAGCTCAAAACAACTCAAGGGGGGATAGATGATTTTGAAAATGATACTCCACTTTAGCTTTTTTTATCTGCAAAAAAGAAACAAAAAAAAAAGTGATTGTAATCATATTATGACAGCCATATTTTTGATAATATGTAAAAACTGAAAAAATGAAATATGTTAATGAATGAATCTAAATATCTTAATGAAAAATGTTATATGTTAATGAATGAATGTTATATGTTATTAATGGATGAATGAATGAATGTTATATGTTATTAATGGATGAATGAATGATTAATGTTATATGATCAGGTATGGGGAATTGAGAGTGATGTGACGGAGGGGGAAGGGCCAAATGAGCTTCCACCTTCACGTGGTTGGCCCTGTTAAGTAGAGATTATTAAACTACTCTCAAAATAAAGAGAAGCTCAAAAAGGTAAGTAATGCACTTTTCAATATAAGAAATGCATCGTTTGAAGCATCAAACCAATCTGCAAAGATGAAAGAAAGTGCTAACTTTTCACTATGAACATTGTGTTGTGTATAGATTTGGTTTCAAAGCTCTGTTGATGGAGATGGCTTGTATGACAGCCAAGAAAATAGTTATCATTATTGCTGCTACAAACAGGCCTCATATCGCTGTAACAGTCTTGATCTTTCAACGAATAGGTTTTTAAAAAAAAATGCACTTTCTCGTCGAATTTACGATGAACCACAAAAATGTCCGATGAATTTGCAATGTATCCGACGAAGTTTCGCCGTAATGACTTGCCTATTTTGTCACTCATTCAACGAACTTCTGTCAATATTTCAATCTAAACTATGTCGCCAAGACTCCTGCCGATGTAATCTTATCGACGTCATATAGCTGCTCGAGTAGACCTTCAGAAATTACTCCGATGATATATGTCTTGCCGATATGCTTCCCTCGATGAGACAATATGTGTATCTCGCTGATGAAAAGTTATCGCTGAGACAGAAAACCAGTCCTCCCAATATATATTCTCAGGAAATTTTGATTGCTGTAATAGTCTTCATCTTTCACCGATATGCCTACATTTAAATGAATAGGTTTTTAAAAAAAAAGTGCACTTTCAATTCGATTTTACGATGAACCTCAAAAAGCATCTGATGAATTTGCAATGTATCCGATGAAGTTTCGCCGTAATGACTTGCCTATTTCGTCACTCGTTTCATGAAATTCTGTCACTATTTCAATCTAAATTATGTCACCAAGACTCATGCCAAAGTAAGCTTATTGGCATCATATAGCTGCTTGGGTAGACATTCAAAACTTACTTTGATGATATATGTCTTGCTGATATGATTCCCTTGGTGAGACAAAATGTGTATCTCGCTGATGAAAAGTTATCACTGAGACAAAAAACCAGTCCTCCCGATATATCTTCTTAGGCAATTTTGATCGCTGTAATAGTCTCGATCTTTCAACGAATACGTTTTTAAAAGAAAAGTGCACTTTCTCATCAAATATACGATGAACCGCAATAATGTTCGACGAATTTGCAATCTATCCGACAAAGTTTTGCCATAATGACTTGCCTATTTCGTCGCTCGTTCGATGAACTTCTGTTGCTATTTCAATCTAAATTATGTCTCCAAGACTCCTACCGATGTAATCTTATCGGCGTCATATAGCTGCTCGGGTAGACCTTCAGAACTTACTCTGGTAGTATATGTCTTGCCAATATGCTTCCCTCGTGCTTCGTTGATGAGACAAGATGTGTATCTCGACAATGAAAATTTATCACTGAGACAAAAATCCAGTCCTCTTGAAATATCTTCTCAGGCAATTTTGATCACTATAACAATATTGATCTCTCAACGATATTGCCAATACATCGAATTTGTGTCATAATGTCGATGGACTTACGTTGTTAATCTAACGGTTTGGCGAAGGTATGCCTCCCATCATCCGGGCACTGTTCATCACACGATCGACGAAGTTGGCGTTGCGGTTTCGACGAGCGGGTGTCGTGAGGTCAACATTTTGTAGCCCGTCGGGATGTAGATGAAATTTGAGTGACGGTGCTGACTTCTGTTAATCATCGGCTGACTGACAATGTATCATTGAGATTCCGACGAAAGGCCATTGAAAATTGGGGTCAAATCCTATAGTGAACTAGTTAAGGTCTCAGTTACCATACATGGGTAACACCCTTTAAGTGGTCACTTAAGTGACACTTAACTAGTGATACTAAGTCACCAACCAAATATAAAAAAAGTGAACTTGTTACTATATTTGTATAAAAAACTGCATTTAGATTTTTAGAATCAAGTTTCAATCGATAAGAGAAGCATTAATCAACTTCAATAACCCTCAATGAATGGAAAAATATTGTGTCTGATTTATGATCTATGTAATCCACCATATATCACTGATGTAGAGTATAGTTCCTGCATTGAGAAAAAAGATATCCTTGATGAAGTACAAAACACTAGGGTTTAGATCCTTAAAGAAACATTAAGTGAATATCTCATCAATCAATTCTGCCCATATCACTAACTTTTCCAACCATGACTTTATGTCAATTTCTTACACTAATATCAACTCAATAAACTAAAATGAACAAGTACCTATGACATCCTTTTAACACCATCATCATAGTACCTTGTCATGAAGCAAGAACTTTGTCATATTGTGTTTGATCAACAAGACTTTTTTCATGAAGCAGTCTTTCGCTAAATAATCAACACCATAAGACCTTGAAATGAATGAGAAAGGTCCTTTGCAACAACACTAGGAAGTCGATGATGAATAAGAAATGAGTAGGTGAATGAACATGTATCCTAATAAAAAAATCTACTATCACCTTTGGCATCCTCACAGTTGCATCAACAACAAGTAATTTCACTTGAAATGAAGGAATGGTAACATCAACACCAACACCACTTTGAGATGAATGACAACTCCTTGAAATAAATAACAAGGTCCTCTGCATATTGCATCAACACAAACACTATTTCCTTTGAATCAGCTTTGGAACTTAATTAAAAATCACCTTTGACATCAATTGACATCAATGAAAAATCCAACCAACAAATTTTATGTAAAAAAGTTATCATATAAACAAGTTAAAGATGAAAAAATTATAAAATTTGACTTGTGTGCACTATTCACGAACCCTAAAATGAATCAACCCTTACATCTTGCATGCAAGAGGTTCCCTATCCATTGGTGCAAACACCAAGGGATAAAAGAACTATTTTTGGGAAAGGTGGTGAATGGGATTTGAGCATCCTCCATCCAACAACAATGAAGTACCACAATATTTTTTGAGGAAACTCTATTGTGAGTTTTTCCTCAATAAAATCCCAAAACTATTTTGGCATGCGGGAATTCCAGGGTAGAGGTGAGGGCTCCACATAGGATAGAGTGGGGGCATGTATTGACACACAATGGCTAGTGAGATGACTCCCTAGACCACTGTATGAGCATGTGACTATCCCTTGCATTGTGAAAGAGAGTGTTGAGGTGGATACATTGCAATCAATTGTTTCCCTCACTTAGAGCCCTATACAACATTCTAGTCCTCTAGCACAAGGTGAGTCAGGCGAGTCTTCGAGGATTCAAGTTCCACCTCATTAATGTTAGGCCTATGGGTCACTCCTTTTTTATGATCCTGAGGATAGTCAGGATACATTTTCCAGTGTACATCTGTAGTTGATGAGATGGTGATGACAAATGCCCTCCTAAATGAAACATTCAGCCTTGATAGTCAAGTAAATGTCAAAAAGTTCATTTAATCTAATTTTTATTAAATTTTTATTTTGAAATGCAAGATTAACTACATTAGTTGAATGATTATAATGAAATTTTAGGGTCATAGTTTTTGTGAACATAAAATTCCCAAGCTCTCTTCGGGTGAGTTTATTTTTCTTAAGTATTGGTCGCGTCTTTTTTTTGAAAAATTAACGTCGGTCTCCTTTCACAAAAGCTTGTGCCAATGCCGCCACTTTTCAACCACACGCTCTTCGTAGGATTTTCCTCTATCACTTTCCAAAAATCTTGCATCGGTTTTCCATGTGTCAATCATTTGCAATCTTGTATGCCTCTTTGTATCACTCTCCTTTCGGGCCCCGAGTACACGCCATGTAGCATCAGCTCACAAACATTCCTTTGCAAATCCCACCTTCAGCGTGATATGTTGGAGACTTCCATGCGTCTTTGCAGCGCAATTTCTTCATCACTCAAGGGAAATGATGAATGTTGGCCCCGATCGCTTGCCACATAATCTTCCAAAGGCTTCATCATGAGGGAAATCCAAGTACGCAACAACTATCACTAGCTACCATTCTCTGTAACTTCTACCATGAATGGATTGCACGTGTTTGAGCTCTAGTCTATTGGAACCACTACCATCGTTTGCAAGGGATGCATCCAACCCTTGGATGTCCTCGCTAATAGCCCAAATATTTTTCAGTTGTAATGACCAGGGGAAAATCATTGCTAGTGCATCATTACTCATGATTGGAGAATATTTCTTGTTACTTTCTCATCAAGCTGAGTTTCCATTATAAATACTGCTTCTTCTTTTGAAGCAAGCATTCCAAGAGTTCCATTTTTGTTTAGATTTTGATAGAAGAATTGATAGAAGAATTGATAGAAGAACTAGGCCTTTCATTACTTTATTGGATTATTGTAAAGGACCCATAGACTGTGCCAATGTTCGACCTTTATGTTTTCTTTCATATTTGATCATTTTTACTGTGCCATTATTGTACTAGGTGTTTCACTCACAAAATTCTATAAATTAATACAATTTTGTTGGTTTAGATCATGTCTTTGACTCTTCTTTCTAGTAAATATGTATGAAGATTATTTTATGTCATATAGTGAATCACTCAAGATTCTATCTTTATTTTTCCATTTTGGAACACAACAGACTACCCAACAGGCCCTTAAATTGTATCCCCAAGATACATTTATTGTGCCTCACATCTAAATATCGATGCATCACCTTAGCTAGATCCTTTTATTTTATATCTTCTTCCTTTTCCCATTTAAAACCTTAGTTATAGAAGAAGCCAACCTCTTTAAAATCTAGAGGTTACTCAGTTTGGCACAATAGGTCCCCCTTAAAACTAAGTTTCCCACAGAGGGTTGTTACCTTGCCAACTTTTGGCATCAACAATTTTTTTTCTTTCTTGGCACGCCCAATGGGACCTGAAACAATAACCAAATCAAAGGGTGTGTAAGCCATCAACCTGTTAGTAGGCCGCGAACCATAAAATAAACCTGGCTTGTTAATATCCTCGCTAGTAAAAACAAGTACCCAAACTCACCTAGTAGAACCATCAGATCCTAGCCATAATGTTCATCGCTAACCAAAATTATGTGGCTTGTGACACTAAAAGTTTTGTTGTTGCCCTATAGCACCTATCGTATGGGCCCCTATCCTACTCTCTGCTCTTAAAGCTATTATGAATTTTACCAGAGATGGCTCGAGA
>CM021107.1:410957220-411180406 GCA_007115665.2 Sequoiadendron giganteum
GATCATCAGAGAGAGATTTTAAAACACTGCCCGTAGCATTATTAGTCTTGCCGATAAAGCAAGGGGAGGACTCACTCAGTGAGACAAATGATGCCGGGGAGAATTCGAAAAGTCTTACCGACCCCTCGGGTTACACCGACATAACTAAGCATACAAAGATAAAGGGTGTCGAGAAGACAATGCGCATGGTCTCACTGAAGAAAAAGCATATCGGTGAGACATGTCACTGCGGGGAGATCTAAGAGACATCACGACGAGTATCGTTTTGTTGGAAAAACAAATACTTGGTCATGGTGACATAAGTCAATAAAGTGAGCATCTCGATGAGACGAAAATCTTTCGGAGTAAGGTGAAGAACTATTGCCCCGATTCATTTAGTTTGGGCGATAGTTTTTTCGTGAATCTCATGGCGATAAAAAAGCAGAAAGAAAGAAACTATCGGGGAGACTTTTGATGTCAGGGAAACTGCAAGATGTCTTAGCAGATGGGTGAACATTGAATAGGCGGACCGACCAGAGGTTTGAAATGTCTTATCGATGTTATTGTATCGACAAGACATCAAATGGGTCGTACCGATAAAGTTATAGACTAGGAGAATGCGGGTTTGTATTACTTATCGGCAAGACAAAAGGTATCGGCATGACGGTGTAAGGTCATATCGAGCTAAGTTACCTTTTACTGATTGGAGAAAAGTAAAGTCTATCAGAGAGACTTTGGTCGTCGGAGAGAGATTTGAAAACACTGGCCGAAGCGCTATTGGTCTTGCTGATAAAGCAAAAGGAGGACTCAATCGGTAAGACAAACAATGCCGGGAAGAGTTCATAAAAGTCTTACTGACCCCTCGAGTTACACCAATAGAATTGAGCATGCAGAGATAAAGGGTATTGATAAGACGATGCTCATTGTCTTGCCGAAGAAGAGGCGTATTGGTGAGACATGTCACCGCGGGGAGATGTAAGAGACATCACAGTGAGTATTATTCTATCTCCAGAATAAATTGCTTGGTCTCGGTGACATACTCAATAAAGTGAACATCTCGGTGAGACAAAGTACTTTCCGAGTAAGGCAAAGAACCGTTGGCCCGATTCATTAAGTCTGAGCGATAGTTGTTTCGGTGAAATTCATGGCGATATAAAAGCAAAAGGAAAGAAACTATCGGGGAGACTTGTGATGTCGGGGAAACTGCAAGACATCTTCGTGGGTGGGTGATCGTTGAACCCTGATGTGACAGCGAGAATTTCAAAAAAAAAACTTGTAGCATTCATGTCTTGATCGATAAAAGACATTAATGGCGCCACGAAGCATAGGAGATTTTGCATATCAGGGTATGATCAATTGAAATCATTGTCTCATAGAATTCAAAGTGAAGGAGAGCAAGGGAACCAGTAGAGCAATTAAGGCATTCACTTGGCTTGAGTTTGGAAGAAGTTACAGTAAGTTTCTCGTCCTCTCAGAATTCGTAAAAATTTGAATTATGGAAGGCACTGGTTCAGGAAAACTTAAGGGAAGAAAACCCGAGGAGGGAAGCCAATCAAAAGCAAAAAAGAAAAAGACTGAGTTGCAACCAGAAGGTACTGAAAGGAAGCTAAATCAAGACCTCATAGACCAGTTACCTAGTTCTAAACCTAAAGCTAGGCATTCTGCACAGCTCAAAATGGAAGTTGACAAATTAGATGACAAATGCAAATTTATAGGTGATGTTTGGACTCTTATTAGAGGCTATGAGTTATTCAATTTCCATTACCATAGGAGAAATTGCTTTGAGCTAGTATGCAATCCATGGAGGCTCAATTTAGGGAAATTAGTGTGCCCTAATTTTTTTATTAACATCGAACTAGTAAAATTGTTGGCCAGACACTATGATTCGAAAAAGAAAGCTATATGTGATTTGTCAAGGAATCCATTGATACATGTATTTGAGAATGCAATTGCTGAGGTTTTTAGAATGGAGGGAATATGCAGTGACAAAGTAGTGAGTGAAGAGCTCGATAGTGAGTTCAAAATGATGGACACCATTTATAAAGGGTGGAGGTTACCTCTGCACAAAATTAGGTGTCATGGCAAACCTACTCCAATGGAAGATAGTGAGGGGCCACCCTTTCATGTAGACCTCTTCGAACCTTACCTAAAATATACTTACTACTCAGTGGGACAAGTATTAGGGATGGAGGTACCTAAGCATATGGTGATTATGCCCATGGTAATTTTTGCAGACATTCAATAAAACAATTCCAGATCATTTGAATATGATGCACATGTTTTTAAGGAGTTGGATGCAGGTTTAATGGTGATAAAGACTGGTGCTTCTATTCTCCATCTCAGAAATTACTCACTGTTGATGCACTTAGGTATTTTGGACAAGAGTTAGGTTTATGGCCCCAGGAGCTAAGGATTTCACAATCCGACAAGGAAGGTAGGCCATTGCCTATTCAATTATGGACTGTTGTTTGGGACAATAGGTTTGCCAATTCAAATTTCTTGCATTTTGAAGAATTCTTTGTGAAACCCTTGTATAGATTTTTTAGCCATACTTGTGATTATTCTTTATCTGAACAAGTAAAAAGGTTTCTTAGGCCTAGAGATTACAATGGACCAATTAACCACAACTGGGGGGATTGGTATTGCTTAGAGAATGCCACAATGATTAGGGTTTATGGCTTTGAGGATACACCTTTCATTCTACCCAAAACTGTCCTTGATAGAATTGCATACCTTGAAATTGTTAGCAAATGGATTACTCCAGTGTTATGAACTTAAGTTCATATGGGAAATAGGTTTTTATGCCCAGTACATTGTGTTTTAGTGATTTCACTGTATTAGCCAAGGAAGGTTATGATCTAATTCTGGATAAATTATTGCACTACAACATGAGCAGAGCACCAATGAGAAAGAACTTTGATCCAAAATGGTATATCCACTCTGCCAGACAAAAAGTAAATCTCGGAGGGTACCATCATGTGCCCTTTAAATTTGATGACATAATCAGAAACCTGGAGGTAGAGGAAGCTGAAATAGTGATTGAAAAACATAATCAGGAGTTGGTGGATGCTGAGTTGTTATCCTCCATTAAGGGGATTTCAGAAATAGACAGGCCACAGAGCTCATCTGGGAAAGTTTCAAGAATGAAGACTTAGGAGTATGCCTATGTTGCCAGAGAAATAGCTGTTGAGGAAACCATGGATGTAGATACAAGACATGAAGACTATAGGTCTTTCATATCAGATGATGAATTTATAAAGACCTCAGAGTTTAAGACATTTTTATATAAGCAAAAAGGGAAAGAGATAAGGGGACAGGTTGACAATGTCACTCCAGGGAATGAGGATCAACTGTTAAGAAGCTTAAAGGATGAAGTGGACAAAGAGATGATTGACATGACCCCTGAAAAGGGGAGGGAGCTGCTTGAAAAGGTAGGTGTTATGATTTTTCCAGGTTTGGATATGAATTCTACATTATTTTTTGATAGTTTCTTAAAAGATAACAATGCTACCCACAAGCTCAATATAGAGAAGGTGACAGAGGTATACACAGGATCAAGATACAATCCTGATGATGAAACATTGATGATTTGGGCCTTGTATCCTCCTCACAAGAAATCAATTGTTATTGATACTGAAAAGGAATTCGAACATGTCATGACCTTGAAGGCTGGGGAGGTTGATCCTGTAGCGACTACTGATATTGGGATAAATATAGCCAAGTTGAATAAAGCCCAAATCCAAGCATTGATAAGGGAAAGGGAGATGTACAAAACCAATAATGAGAGGATGTTGAGAGAGAATGAACGCTTGAAAGACTTGGTAGGTGGTGTAACAAAACCAACAAGGATGCTCACTCAAGGTGAGAGTTCACAGAAAAAAGACCGTTGGGAAGGGTCAACTACATACTCTCAAGGGAGAATTGATGCATTTGCTGCAATAATAAAAAAAAGGAAGGTTTTTTTAACCTCTTGGTTAAATAAACTCTAGGGAAAACATTCACAATACGTAGATGCAATAAAGGAACATAGGAGAGTCGATAGCAGAATTTAGGAAAGAATTGAGGAATTGGAGGACACTACTAGTAATGAAGAGATTAAAAATGTCAATTGTATTATGGATAGGCACAGGGATTTCTATGTGGAGTTACAAGGGGATATGTAGGAATTGATAGAGGTTGCCAAAGATAGATTCACCAAGTTATGTGATGATGAAGGGAAAATGAAGGAAGCAACTACATGGAAAAGTGAGTGCGAAACAATACTCCAAGGGATGCTGGAGACAGCCACTGTGAAAGATGTGATATTGGATGCAGCATGTGAGCAAAATGAGCAAATGATAATGATGGAGATTGTGATCCATGATGTGTTGGGAGATGCCGACACTCATGAGCGACAGGATTATACAGAGCATATGTCTGCAGTCCATTTGTGGCTCAAGAGAAATTAGTTAATAGTGGATTTGTTAAACCTTTTATGCTTTAAACCTTTTTGAAAAGGCATGTCCTTTTGCAAACTGATGTATAAGTATCCGTTGTTGGATAAATTTAAGGGGTGGAAGATAGAAGTAGAATAGGATAGACTATTGTAAGCATTAAATTTTTAGAAATTATGACATTCAAGGAGACTATGTTGCATGTATGAACTTTGAAGGAGATAATGAAAGACTGTTGATTTAGTGGCTTCATTCTTGTATCAATTGTTTGTTGGATTCTTGCGATTATTTGATTGTCTCCAATCTGATGTTTCTTGGTTGTTTAAATTGAAGTATCAAGTATATATTCTATTTATCAGTACACATTTGTTTTTTTTGTGTGATTTGGTTTATTGGATTCTTTAAAGAAGAATTAAAATTCCTTTCAATAAATTACAGTAATCTGGGAATGCCATTTGGATCATTAAGAAGAATCAGATTATTAGATTTGATATTCTACCTCAACTAGGGTTTATCATTTACACTCTTGCATGTTTATACCAGTTGTAAACTCATAGTTATATGCCAAACAATTAGAGGACCTACTAGATAGAAACCATTCATTAAAGGCTTTCATTTGACTCTGTTTTACCCAATAAGGCACTGGTCTCCCTTATTTACATTACATTAGTTTTATTCATTTCATTTAACATCTCTTAATTGAACATATTAATTCATACCTTGATATTGCATATACAATTTATACCAAAGTAGGATCATATCTTTCCACTGTTAAATTGCCATTTGTGGATAGTTAGATCAAGTAGGAAACATAAATTGAACATATTAATTTAGTATAAGAGTCAACCAATCATAAGGAAAACATAATATGAAGATGAATTTTCTCAAATCTTGTGGTTGTAGATGCCCTTTTGAAATCTATGCAAAATGTGGGAGGATAGACAAAGCTCATGAACTATTTGACATAATGCCTCGAATAATTGTAATCTCATGGAATACACTCTAATTAGAAAAGTCTCATCACTGCCCTCATAACAATCTATCAATTTTTTTTAGTGTCTATTGTATTATACCCAATTTGGGACACGAGGTATAAAAAAATAGACACTAAAATAAATTGAGAGATTAGAATTCTTTGAGACATTTTGTCAAATAGTTCACAAGCTTTTTCTATCCTTCCACATTCTATATAAATTTTAAAAGGGCATCTACAACCACAACATTTGAAAAAAATCATCTTCATATTATGCTTTGATGGATGTCTATACCTTGTTCCAAATCTCCCATATTAAGGAAACCAATAAGGATTTTGGTGAAGGTTGTGTTGGTGTTTAAAATACAATCCATGTAGAGGTTGTAGATATCTAAGAGGTAGCCAACCCCTATCGAGGACAACTACAACCACTAATGGCCAACTAACGAGAGTTAGTAAAGGACTGACTTCTCCTACACTTTTGGCTCTATAGGACCAAGGTGGGTAAACCTAAACATGTTCACATGAATGTCTCATGATTGGTAAGAACACTTCCTGTGTACAGATTACAATTCCTACACACTCAAAAGGATAGTGATCATCTCAAGGTTTTTGCAGACCAGAGAATGACTACCAGTACCAAAGAGCAACGGAACTGACCCACTTATTTGTTACAATACCTCCCTGAGGAGGACAAGGTTGTATTCAAGTGTTTTGTGTTCAATATTTGGATATCCTTGCTTAGAACCTACAGTCTTGAACTAATGAAATGACACAAACATTATCCAGTGCTTCATCCATAGGGCAATGGAGTCATATAGAACAAAATCCTGATACGATGAACCCATCTCATATAGCATTACTATCATGAGATATTTTAGCATATTAAGATAGTACTTCTTCAAGCATCCTGAGTATATACAACCATGAACATATAAATTATTTTTCAAGCATTTAATTAACTCTTTGAGTTAAAGCAAGAAAATGAATCACATTTTCAATTAACTATTGAAACTAAACAGATGAATCTTTGATAAAGCTATTCATAATCCATGGCACACACCTAGGAGAGTAAACCATCTTAATTTTATAGATCTCTTTTGATATCAGTAATTAAAAAAGAATATCACTCTAATCTGTATATAAACCTAACCCTAGGATGACTTCGTGAAACAAAATGTTCATAACACTTTAACAATAAAGAGGACTGTATAACTTCCAAGCATTGGATTGCAAAATTTTTCTGACCCTTCACAATGAGCTGTGAAATCTCCTTTATAGAATAGGAGAGCAACAAGCATTAGGCTACATTGTGACAACAAATTGAATTTCAGCACCAAAATGAAATTCAAATTTACATTCATTGTTATAATGATACCATGCATGAACAAAGGAATCAAAACAGTTATGAAATAGCCAGTCGAAAAATAAAATTTTGTGCAAAGCACACGCACATCCATATCCACATCCACATCCACTTGATAGAACAACAAGAGAAGAGAAGACAAATCCAACGGACCCACTGCTAGTAATCATGAAGAAGCAACACGACCCCGGTACAAGCAACCACTCTGAGTTCGAGCCTGCAATAGCGATGGCACCGCCTCCTCTTTACCAACCTTGCGAGCACATTCCTGAACAACTAGACCTGGTGCTAATGCAAAAACTAGCTCAATTGCTAGAACCTCCTCATCCACTCCCATAAGATCGGCCAGGGAAGCCAAATAGTACCAATAATCAGAATCAATCTCAGATTCATCAGAATCCAAGATGATCATCAAGGATGAACAATGTAATGGCCTCTTCCCAGTGTTCCTAATAATAGCCTTGCAAGACATGGGAGAATCAGATTTCTTCATGACTGGTGAAGCCAGCCTCGCACTCCTTTGCTTAACTGATTTACTCATGATAGAAACAAAGCGTAGCCACAAACAGAAGAAAAACCTTACTGCACTTAGACAGAAGAGAATGCAATGTTGATTACATACAATTTAGTTAGCATTTATAGAGCAAGCCAGTATGCAGGGTACAATTACTTGAAGGCAATTCAAGTACTTGCAAAGTTAATGATCCAGATAACTATGAATACCCTCAGTAGGATGGCACTATTCACACATAGGAGGAAAATAGGTGGAGATCCTCGGGAGAAAAAAATCTTGTATCATTAATGACACGAGCAACAGCCAAGTAATACATGCCACGTGGGCAACTCACGCACTTCTTCCCTATAAATGAACCGTCAATTCGGGAGGCACTTTAACAAATAGAGGGTGGAGATCAAGTCAATGGATGTTGAAAATCCATGTCGACGCCTTCAAAAAACATATCCAATCAAAAACCCGCAAAAGAATAGACCTAGACCGCACAATGGGTCCCATATAATCCCATGGCACGAAAAGAAAAGCCACGTGCCACTCCCTCACGAACCTCACAACACTCTCCCAGATATTTACTCTACTCATGCGAGGTGTGCGAGAGATCATGATTACCCCATTATTGATGGCTATTACTGATGAAAAGACGGCCCCCTGTCATATCAAACACCTTGGGAAGAAAACCCATTCATCCATTCACGCCATGTGGCCATATCTCGTGAACCTCGCACTACTTTGATGACGCCAGCAGACAAGCCTGTGAGGTCTGTGAGAAGCATTCAAGATCAAATTATGTGATTAGATGGCTCATCAGCCCTCAGATGGAACATTTAAGTGGGGCCCGCATTGAAATTTTTGGCGGTGTAATACCTAGGCCATTATGCCAAAAAGACCAGCAAATCAGGTGAAATAAGGCCGATTAAGCATGACCCGAGAGGGATGAAACCTCACTTAAGTGACCGGTCCACCATGGCAATAGGTCACCATTAAAACATAACAAGAGGGTTTTGACCGATCCATACTGAAGGTTACCCTGAGTAATTTAGAAACCCTCTAACCCCAACTTCAATTTACTGAAGTTCCATCAGGTTGTGGAATTTTTCTTTTCATCTACCAATTGCATTTGTTTGAAAGTTTCTAAAACCTTTTCAACAAATCCATTATGTGTATATTCTAAAATCATTATAGTCCTTATAGTCCTTCTAGTCCACATCACTTTGTTTTTAGAAGAAACTATTACCATATATTTCTTATTTATGTTCTAAATTGGATACATGTTTATAAGTTTGATATTACAATTAATAATATTAATTTTGGCAAGACATTAAAAGATTTTGTTGATTTTAAAAATATATGCATCCTAATGTAAAAATCCCAACAATGGAAGCAATTATTGTAACACATAATTTTTGATGTAGTATCCAATTCAAAGGATGATGTTACAATTTAGGGTTATGATTGGGTATTTAATTAGGGTTAGGATTTAGTGTTCGGGTTAGTGTTAGGTTTAGAGTTAGGGTTAGGGTTAGGAAAATAATGTTAGGATTAGGTTAGATTAGGGTTTATGTTTTATGCTTAGGGTTAGATTTAGAGTTTTGGTTATGGTTGGGATTAGATATGAAATTAGGGTTAGGGTTTAGTATTACAATTAGGGATTATAGTATTAGGGTTATATCTAGAATGAAGTTTTAGGGTTATTGTAATTATGATTAAGGGTTGTTTTATATTTGGCTTAGAGTTGGGGTTAGGATTAGGGCCAGGGATAGGGCTAGGGTTAAGTTTAGGCATAGGTTTAGGGTTATTAGAGTGAATGCAACTAATTAATAAAATAAATAATATTTAGGGTTAGGTAATTAGGGTTAGGGTTGGGGTTAGAGTTTTGGTTGTGGTTAGGGTTATAAAGATAGGATAAAGTTGAGGGTTAGGGTCAAGGTTAGGTTATGATTTGGATTACCCTAAACTCTAACCATAACCATAAACCTAATCTCAAACCTAACCCTAAAGAAAACACATAACCTAACCCCAATTGTAGTGTTTGAGGCTAGGCTCAAACACTATATAACCTAGCACATAACCTAGCACTAGAAAAAATTCTTCTCCCAAACAATCTCCTCTACTTCTATTCATGCCTACTAGAGTTGCAACATTCAACATTGGTGCTTCAACCATTCATTCAAAGCTAAGAATTTGAAAGCAGTGCTCATTTGTAATATAATTAATCATTTAACAATATTATAATTATTATTAATCTAATAAAATATTAATATTATTAATAATATACCAATAATATTAATAATCTAATATAATTACTATTAATCTATATATAGATTATATATAATCTTAATATATCAAATATATCATTATAATTCATATAATGTAATATAATATTGTTATATAATATATTAATATTATAACATTACTGTTAATCAAAGTGCTTTAATATTTATGTCGAGTTTTAGTACATTATATGACAGGTTACTAAAGTGGCTCTGAGATGCACGTGCTCAAAATTTATGGTGATGTTATAATCTTGATGAAAAGTTGCTTGACAGTTATGTTTAGTACTGGTGACTTCTCAAACACAAGAAGATGTGATTTTGGCCCTATTAGGAGAAGATTTAAAAGTTGATTCTAGAGCTGAGAAAAGTTATCATATTAAATTATGAAGCCCCTTTCTTTGGCAAGGAGATTCCATGTGTGTTCAAAAATTCTTGTTGCACACATCTCCATAACTCATGTTGCTAAGAACCTTGCAAATCCTCATATTTGAAGATTGAAAAAATCCAAAGGTATATTTTATGGCCTCCCTTTAACCAAGGAAAATGGTTTCACAAAGTATCCTAGGAGTTTTATTATTTCCCTCACGACTATAATAGGCTTGGCTTACTTTATATTCACTACTCTAAATGGTGCCATAATTTTTTTAAATTTAATTAACATACTCTAAAACCTAACTAAAGCAGGTTGTAGCTCGTCCAATTGGACAAGTGAAAGGTCAATACCATCGCTGAGGAAGACTTTGGAGGAGTGAAAACAAGGTTAATACCAGCGCTGACGAAGAGTTTGGAGCTAAAACAAGGTCAATACCAGTGCCGAGGACCAAGTTGAGGGCACTCAGGGAAAATTGATGACCAAGGGACAATGAGTACTGTAAGTTTGGCACCCCTATTCTCTTTAACTTGCAATTTTCATGCCTAGTTTCCAAAGATCTTCTCGCACATTGGCCCCCCCATTCTCATAAAATGGTATAAGATAAGACATAAAAAATAAAATAGCTTTGTCTTTCACATTTTTATAGTGATTATTAGAGGCACATAGACCAATTCTTCATAATAGATGAATTTGATCATACTTTTCCAATGATGCAACAATTCAACTTTGGGGTGTATCATTTAGGCAATAGTTCAACTTTGGGGTTCATCATTTAGGCAATGACGGATCCCTACTCTTTCCTTTCTATTTCTTCAAATGTATAGTTTATGTCTTATATTGTATTGAAATAGTTATTCCCATAGCTTGTGTGGGACACCATACATTTGTAATTATCAATAAAAGACATTTGTGAAAATTTTGTGCAATCTTTCTCTTGTATACATTTGCATAATGAACTGCAATGCATTTGATAATACTTTTGTGTATATGAATGGAACTTAGTAGAATTGAATGTGTACCTTTATCTTTATTTTTGCAAAAACTATCCCAACTTTACTTGGTTGAGTTAGAAGCTAAATTAGGTAAAAAAATTGGTGACATCTTCTATATGTTTGCTTGCTAAACATCCTCACCAGTTGCCTAAACTTATCCATTGGGCATGGTGTTGACTCTTGGAACTTGACAAGACTTGAGAAATAGTCTTGCATAATGTTGTAACTCATCCAAAATAGTGCATAATGTTGGCATTTTTTACAACCCAAGTAGAACCTACAGAAGCTTCTATGAGCTTGCCATACTCAATTTTAAAAGTCCTGAAGGCACTGCGCCAACTTAATGAGAAAAATGCAACAAAACTATTATCTCTCCTACACTTTGGACTCTGTAAGATCCAGGAGGGTATCCCTAAAATATATTGTCATTCATGATGAGAATGATTTGCTCATACATGGATAAACAACAGATAAATTCCAGTCTAAGTTTAAACAAGATAATCCTTCAAGAAATTGGCTATTTCTCAGGAGAATTCAACTCTTATTTAACAAGGAATTGAAATAACACCTAAGTGTGTTTTTATGAAATATTCAAGTGAAATTGCCTAAAGCTATAACAAAAAATACAAGAACAATAAGCAGTCAGAGTACCAGTGCCATATCCTAAAGCACAGAGTCAAACTGGAAACTGAACTACAGGGTAACTTTGATCTAGAGCATCTATGATTTGTATGTAAGGCATTACCATCCATTCATCAATACATGAATCTATTACTCTTTAGCAAATCCTATGTGCTAATTTGCATGAACTTAGTGAACAATTGAAGCATTTAACAGGTCCATTGAACCAGAGCTATAGTCGAACATAATCCACAGGAAATGACAAATGAAATTTAACGAACATCATCTTTGATAGACTTTTCATTAAAAATTCATGCAAATTATTACAATAGGAGAGAAAATAGACTCAAAACAATCACAAGATTTGCATAAGTATGCTCCAAAACTCCATGATTTACTAAGTTCCCAAACAGACTCAAAGCTTCAAAAAATTGGACATATTCTTTTCTCTCTCTCTACTTGATTCTTTTCTTACGTATCTTAAGTAATTTCAATAGACCTATTCCTCGGCCCAGAATTCCCTTTTATAAAAAAGAGGGAGAAACCAAGCTTTAGGCCAGAGGATACACATGTCCATTTTTTATTGGACCACTAATTCCTAATCAGTTATCTTTACATCATTTGCTTGGTAAGAGAAGAAAAGCTTAAAACAAAATGATGATTAATTTGTTATGGAGGAAAGGAAAGTGTGGTTCCAAGTATTGATTCCCTGACACCAAAGCATCTTTTAACCGCTCCATGTGCTGATTTTATTTGTGCAATTTGTACCTGAATCCGGGAAGAGAATGCATTTCAAAATATAATACCGTAGGCCAGACCTGTATTTTACATGACCAAATTGTAGCTCTCATCCCCATTATTTATAATTTAAGTTCATCAATAAACATCTTTTTCCATGACTCAAAATCTTCCTCCAACAGCCAATTGAAAGCCACCACCTGGTCCACCATTTTTTGATAAGGTACATACTTTATCATTAATGATGTGGCTGTCTTGTCAAAATCCTCCAAGAAACTAATGACAAGTGATAACTTCTCTAAAGTGTTCTCCAACATGCGAATATCAACATTTTTGCATATCTCATGAGTTTGGACAGTCATTATATTATTTATTTTCTCCTTCCACACTTGCAAAGGCTTGACACTATCCTGACTATGCAAAATATGAGGTAGTGGAGTCAAATATTTTCCATCATAAATATCCTTTAGTGCTTTGATTTTGGACTCCATAGGAGCAGCAGACCCCTGGAATTTTTGCTCAACAATAGTCTTAACAAATTGATATGTTGTCATGACTGTAGGATACTTATTCCCATGCTGCTTTGCTCCAACTACCATAAATTTTAATTTTTCCATTCTAGGGCCCCATCTATTTAGCAAAGGGATAGCCAATTCTCTATCCCTTGGAAACAATTCAAGTGTTTGCAACATCAAGGCATAATTCGCATGAACACCGTTCAACATACTCTAGACCCATTTATGTAGATGCCTTAACACAGTATCAACAATTTCTGAATTATTCCTTCCTACTACATCCCAGATTTGATTTACCATCTCCCTATATTCTTCAATCTACTGGTGTAACTTTTCCCTAGAAGGATCTTCGCTCGAGGTACTGGGCTTCTCAACTGCAATAGGCACTTGTCCCATATTATACGGGACCATAGCCCAAGATTGAACCTATGCAAGAGGTTGGGGTTGATCAATTGGTGGGTCAGCAATAATTTGGCTAGAGCTAACCTGCTTTTGGGATCTCAAGATTTCCATTTGTTGCCTTAATAAGGCCATTTCTGTTTCCAATTTTTCCATCCTTTGTTGACTCTTATTATACTCAATAATAATGTCATTATACTAGTTCCTCAGAGTGTCTTAGTTTTTAGTTAAATCCTCCACGATTGCCCTAGTAAATTTGGCAACATTCACAACCATGTCAATAGCCTCCAAGGCAGGGGTATCAACAACTCTCTTCACAATCAAATGACCACTAAAATTAGATGTTTCAGCAATAATAGGTTTTCGAGACCCTATAGATAGTGACCATATTGCCAGAGAATCCCACTCTTCACTGAAAGTTGATCCTTTAAGTGCTAATGTTGCCTCCTCCTCTGTTGCAAGAAGCGGTTTATTTTCCCTTCTTACTATATCAAATACTACAACATCAGCAATATCGCATTTAGGGAGTGGAAATATCCCACACTTTTGAACCAATGTTCTACCCTATTCTAGTGTGATTTCCTTAAAACTCTCCTTCAATTATACTCTGACCTTTGACTAAATTACTTGCTCTGGAAGCTCTGGGTGCAAACTTCTCTCATGTGCTACCTGCTCAGTATAAGATGAGAGATGAGCTCTCCATACAAAATCTTCAAAAGCATAGGTATGGATAAAAGATTCATGCATCATGAATTCTTTGCAGGCTTCCATTCTCTAATTATCACTATTTGTAATTCCTTTAATCTCATCCTTCCCCAATCTTAGGGTGATGGCTCCTTAGCTCATTGCAATGTCAGTCGTATCTAGTGGCATTTCTGGATTTATTTCATCCGGAGTTACAATAATATCCCCCTTATCATTACCTTTCTGGCCAACATCCCCCATACTATCAGTTCTAGGCCTCTTTAGGGATGATGTGCTAATCTGTTTTGAACTCTTCAGAGGCGAATCCAGATCAATATTACCAGATACTAATTTCCTTAGGATGGATGATGCACCACTGATCGTAACTTCCTCTGTCCTATTTCTCTTCCTTCTTGAAAACACTTTTATTTTCCCTTGAGGCTAGTAGGTAGGCCTTTCTTTGATTCTTATCTCAGGGTGTTGTTTAGTAACATGTGACTTTCCCTTTCCTTCTACAATCCTTTCCTCCTTCAAGACTCCTACCATGCTCTCAAAATTATCAAGAACATAGATTGCCCTACGGAGCTCATCTTTAGCATCAGGTACCGGATCAAAACCAGGTATTTTCTCCTATTTACTTCTTACCATTTTTGAATAGGCAATGTACATTGCCTTTCTCTCATCCTGTAAGTCCTCATCAAAAATATTCTTAATGATATCTTTAGGATAGTAGAAATTGTGAACAAAGGTTCCAGTCTGATGTCTAGCCTTCATTTGGGAGATAAAACCCTCAGGATCATAATTCCTAGGGCATACAATATTCAATCTATATGGCTTGAGTAACAAGTGTAAATTTCTCCACCCTCCTTTTATCATAACAAAATATGCAAAAGCCGTATATTCAGGGAAAAAGGTTCCTTTCTTGTGTTCAGCAGGCAAATGGAAATCTTGAGATGCTCCCAATTGCCTCATAATCTCTACAAAACCAAGTTTGAGAGGAACTTCTTTAGGTAGGACAGACGGGATGGAATTGGTGCCAAAGACCCTGAAGATTGTAGTATTGTGATTGAGGATAATATCACCCCAATTGTGGGTTAGATTCAACTCAGGCCTCCTCTCCATAGGTCTTAGAAAGTCGTGAATTTTTTTTGGAATCCTAGGTGGATCAACAACTAAAGCCTTCCTTAACTTAGATCCAAAAATATTATGAAAGGTGACATAATCAAACTTATGATCATTTTTGTCTAAGACCCTACTCCAATATTGGACAGGCATTTCAATATCTCCTTCCATCTTCCTCAACTCCATATCTTTTTCAAATACCTTCTGACCCCTATATAAAAACATATGAATCAACAGTGAAAACCATCTGAATTTTACCCAATTCTTTCCCAGCTTCAAAGCTGCTAAGCCAGAATCTATGTTCTCTACAAGGTAAGTGGCAAAGTCATATACCACATTATAACCAGGGTGTTGGAGGTTGACAGCCATATACATTATCTCTATAGGCATAGTCTTCTTCAGGTCAAACCCCAAAACTTGACATAGTGCACAGATGGTCTTCTTGAAATGAGGGTTGAAGTAGTCTATCGGGAAAGGTTCATGCTCATTCTTGCCAATAACAACCTTTTTCTGATTCTTCCCTCTTCTCGACATAGCCAAATGGGGTATCAAAAGGGATGTCCTTATCAAACCCTTAGTGTTTTTGTATTCTTCCCTGAAGACCTCCAATTTGATGGGAATCATATCCTGGCTCCATTCATGTAAGCCAAAAATCTCTGCAATTTCCTCTCTAGTTACTTTAATCATAGGCTTGCCAAGATGTGTTCTGAAAATTCGAGTCACAGGATCGTACCTTGCAGCAATATCTTTTAATAAGTCTACATCTTCATAGACATTCGGTACCACCAGCTTACCCAAGTCCAGTCTCCATGGATTACACAAAGGAACAGGCAAATTTCTATTTCCAAACCAATTGGAAAAGAGCTGCCAACCAGTGTACGTCAATTCGGCATCATGGATTGTACACTGTTTGTCCATTAAACCTTCATGAATCACGGGTCCATAGAACAATATCCTTCCTTCTTGCTTCTTGCTCATAGAAGGTTTCGACAGATTAATAATATCTTGTGAGTAACCCCTAGGCGTAGCCTCAGGACCAACAGTTCGTGCCTTGGATGCCATATATTTTAAATAGAAGGGGATTTGAACTAGGGTTTTCTTAAAGAAAAACAAACAATTACACCCTATTCTCGACTGCCGTTATAGAAAACTTTTTTATATGCACACAAATCACTAGCAATGACCTATATAAGCTCTAATAGCCAATTCACTTAACAATTCACCAGGAATCGAAAAGGACACAATCACCAATTATTCAATAGGCAACGCTAATATATTTTGAAATTATAAAAGAAGGCGTTCGTATCACTTACTGTTTATTTTGCAGAGCATCAACTGTCGCGATAATGGAGAACTAAGATAATAGCCGCTTTTCTAAACACTGAGGAATTCTTATAAACTAGAATGCAACATTGAAATAACAATCCACTGGTTATTTAGCATTTAATTATGCAAACCAAGTCGAACTTGACCATTACTATTCGCTCGCGTGAATGGCTATAGTACAACACCAGTTTGTTTGAAAACACGCTGCTGATCAAAGATACAGTTGGCTAGACGGACGGTCCAAATTTGGTCAACAACAATTTGAAAATGACACATCCTCCTTCCAGTCAGCAAGCGAGCAAGAATATTGCCCATTAGGTACCACATCAGCATGGAACGGGTCCCACCTCATTCGTTAATCGATAACACCGGTGCCCACGCGTCAACACATCGCGTACCTCGCAACATTATTGAAACTGAAGTTTTAATTGTGTGGGGTCAGCGAGGGATGACACAGATGCATTGGATAGTACGTAGTTGTCAGCATCATCACCCATCCATCAATCAACACTCAAAAACTGGCCCCACCAAGTTACATAATAGGTGGCAGCATCTCGCAAGCCTCGCAACATTTTCTGTGATGCAAGCACAAACCTTGCGAGGTGTGCGATGAATGGTCAAGATCACAGTTCCTGCATCTGTCAGCTAATATAAATTTGCAAATGCGAAATAGTTACTTTAAAGAAAGGGGACCACTAGGCAAACGTGGAAATAACCCATGGGGTCAAAAAATAATTCAAAGGCTACATTGTAAAGGCTAATAGGCCAAAAACCATAGGGACGCATAAGTAAAAATGCAAAACCAAAAGGATAGGTAAAAGGGGCTGGTGAAGTGACGGCCAAAAGGGATAAAACACGACTTAAGTGACTAAGTACTATTGATAGCAAGTCAACGGCCAAAAAGAAAAAACTCCCAAATACCAGACCAGTAGAAAAATAACGAAGATAAAACCACCCCAAAGGGAAGGAAAATAAAAGCTCCACCACATAACACCTACCAACCTTATTCAACCTACCAAATGACTCAAAACAAACTAACTGTGGAAACAAAACTTATTCACTTATAACAAAAACTATCCTAACCTAGACTAACTGAGGAAAGGAATACCTAAATAAAACCATTAACTGGTTCATGAAAGTAGCTACCCTTTCTTTGCAACTTGTAATGCTCCATATGTTTGTGAGCATCAAAGAGGAAATGAAGAAATGATAGATGTTTAACCAACTATTGTAATGCCTCATAAATGGAGAAAACAAATCCACAAATCCACTTACCATTCATGTTATCTTAAAATGGATAGGATAGTAGGATAGAGTCATCATGCTTGGGTGCAATAATGACCTATGATGCATTTCTAGTTTCCATCCAAGTTAGATGCCTAATAGGACATCCCCTTGAAAGCTTTAGATTGGTTTTTCCTTTTTCCTCTTTTGGTGTGATCATATCCTTCATCTTACTCTTATGGTGCTCTTGTGGTACAAGAAATTGATTTGAAACTTCATGGTTTTCTTCTTCTTTCAAAGAACCCAATAAGGTTGATATAATATTATCATGACTGCATTCTTCAAACCTTTCTACCTTTTTTATGGTTGTCCTGTAATATACATAACTTTGTTTTGACATGTTTTGCATAAGTATTTCATAGATAGGCTTTGAATTTTATGGAAAAACTCAAGTGGAACAACAAATGACCATCCTAGAGGCTCGAATGTTTGACTTCACAATTGAATCCTACATAGAACTGGTAGAACACAAACTATGACCTGCACAAACATGCACTTTTGTATAAAGGCTATGAGAAACTACACTAGAACCAGGGATAAACATTATCATCACAAGGAAATATCAATAATTTCATGTTATCACACAATATCCAGTATTGAGAAGGAAAAATAGCTTGCTTTTATTGATTGAAAGGTAAAAATACAGCTGAGTATAAGTCTGTGAAAATGAGTTACAATGCTATCTTTTTCTTGAAAGCTCCAAAAATGAGCTACAATACTTGCTGAAAGAAGAAAGAATTAACTCCAAACTATCATTTGAAGTTACTTTATGCTTGCAAAGATGCTACACAAAGACGTTAAGTAGATTTGATTTGTGATGGACACATTTGGACGGTAGTAACAATAACTTGCAATCTATCAAAGACTTGATTACCTTATAACCTATCAATTTCTAGCGATGAAATGATAAATTAATCATAATGTCACCTTCAGATCACATCACCATGAAAGAACTTCATCCAACATCCTTATGAGTGCAGGCACCACAAAATAGGTATTTGTCAGATTTGTCTTCCTCAAGCAAGGGAAATTCAGGAGAAGAGGAAAGCGAGACATGTAGTAGGTCTAAAAGAGGGAGATCAACTAGAGGTCAAAAGATTAGAAGAAAATTCCGTAAACACATGGAATTTTTTCTTATTGAAGGGGGGTCATGTTCTTATGATGATGAGAGCATAGGCGACATCGAGGTGCCCTTGAGGTACAAACA
The DNA here is from genome assembly GCA_007115665.2 of Sequoiadendron giganteum. Classification (NCBI taxonomy): domain Eukaryota; kingdom Viridiplantae; phylum Streptophyta; class Pinopsida; order Cupressales; family Cupressaceae; genus Sequoiadendron; species Sequoiadendron giganteum. The sequence continues at coordinate 410,976,020 of CM021107.1, forward strand.
TCTACGAAAACAATGGGTACCCAAGGAACTTCCTCCAATAAACACTGATCTTTGTGTCAACGAGAGGATATATCGCATAGCACCATCATCATTACATGGTTTGGGCCTATTTTGCATGGATGACATAAAAGTCTGTTACGAAAAAGTTACTGAGTTGATGGAGTATGTTGGACCCTATTATAGTTACAAAGATTGGATGCAGCTGGTTCGATATACATGAAGTATGCTTAGGTATGCACTATCAGCAAATTATATACAACTAAAAGATAAGGATCAAAATAAAAGAGTGGTGAGGTGCATTGACGGGAGGCCAAAAGCATCAGGGAATATTACAAGGTTTATAAATAGTACACGACCTAGGTCAAAAAATAAGCAACCCAATTGTATATTCGAGGTGCGAGAGGGAAACCGTGTATTCGTATGTGTGATAAAATCAATAACTGCAGGGGAAGAGTTGCTAATCGATTACAATTTGAATTGCTTAGATACAAACACAATTACTATGGGGGTGGTATGTACTATATATATACCATTTTACCCAACCTCCAATTAATGACTCCAATATACCATTTTATTATTATGTTTTTTTTCGTAAGTCTATTGGTTTCATTTCGGTAATATTTTTTATATTTAATTTTTGTCACAGCAAGAGATTGATCATACAAGGAAGGCTTCGGCCCAGAGCACAGATCGCGATCCATCTTCAGGCACTTCTATCCGACATGTTTACGTCATTGTAATTGTACAAATTAGATACGAGCAAAATGTTTTATTATTATGCTTTTTTCATGAGTTTATTGGGTTAATTTTGATAATGTTTTTAATATTCTTGTTGCAGTTGGCTGATCGGGGAAAGGCACCAGTAGTATAGGAGAGCATCCATATGGAGGTGCAGTCACTATTATGCGATGATGACATCGCATTTTCCACAAACCCTATGGATATGATGAGGAAGGCCTAAAAAAAATGCAATCAAGAAATCCTTCAATTGGTATTCATAGTGCCTCAAACAGATGAGATAAGAGAAAGGGTTAAAATATTGTCTGAGAGAGCACAGAACTTGGAAGTAAGTTGTCATGAGATCTTTAATTATAACATAAGTTCATTCATGGTTTTATATTTTGTACTCTTTTATGTCATGAACTAAAATATGTGTTGTTTTTATAGGATTATTTGCATCCTCATGATCATGCTGTTGGCCATGATCAAGGTACTGCAAGTGTTTCCCAGGAAGTAGGGGATGGTACAAGTGTCAATCCTGATCTTCCTGCGCATACAACACATCATCAGACCCCATCATCTGTGCCTATATTGTCATCTAAAATGTCGGCAACACATACCATGCAGGCATTCGGTAGTCCACCCTCTGGCAGCGAACACATGCCACTACATGTGTCAGTACCTGTGGATGCAGAGGCCACTACTACTGGTGATGTTTTAGCAGCATTTCCTGGATCTTCCCGTATTACTAGTACGGGAACATTGCCGGTCACATTTGTGGTGACCGAGGATTTCCTTCCCATAAAGATAGAGAAGGTCCCAGGTACTTTAAAATGTTTTAATTATTATTATTATTTTTTTAAGTAAGTGCTAACAGTGGGGATAGCGCCCTATTATATTGATTTACAAAATGGCAATATTTTCCTACATTATAATTGCAGGAAATGATGTTTTTTATAAACATCTAAGTGATATTTCATTGGAGCTCTTCGGGCCCACCATACGTACACGGTGGAATGCCCAAAATCAAGATTTAAAAGATGAGCTCATTAACCGTTTAGTTGTGTTGTTCGGTGATAAAACATTCAACCGAACCAAGGTCCTTAAGAAAGCTGGTACCTATCTAAAGTATGTGAGGGACCAATATAGGTCACATTTAGAGAAGAATAGAAAGTACGAGTGTCCCCCCATGATTCCAGAAAGGGAGTGGAAGGACTTGGTGTCAGATGGAAAGGAGAAGGCTAAAAAGAAGAAAGGAAAGATACTACTGGGCCAAGGAAGGTATGTAATACTATCAACAATTTAATTATATACTGATTAATCTTTCTTTTTACATAATCTAACGTATTTCAAATTTTTCATAGGCTGCCCGACACATCGAAGGCAACAAAGGCAAGACTAGAAAAACACGGGCAACACAAACTTGGCTCTGGTGGTTATATGAAAGTAGCCGCATGATTTGTAAGTATCAATAAATGAAATATTGCATCCAAATAATAAATTGCAAACAATTTTGGTTTTATCACATCATAGAAGCAAAATTCATGATCGCATGCAAAAATGCAGGGCTTTGATTTCAACAGAGTGCCCACACAAGAGGACCTAAAGATTGCCTTCGACCAAAGCTACGGAGCCCTAACTAAACAGCTAAGAGTCTCGACTGGGCAAACACAATCTTCCACTGCATCCAACACGCAGGTAAATAAACTCAATAAATTTTATTTCAAATTGAATATTTGTGCAATCTATTCAATATTAATTTTCACCATAATAATGTGCCTATTTGTTTTACACAGATAAGCAACGATAATCCTGCACATGACATTGGAATGCAACTTGGTGAGGGTGAAGCGCAACCTACTGATGAAGGCCATGGTGTGCATCCTGGTACTAGATGTATTCATGTGCTATACAAAACATAGTATGGATTAATACAATTAAACATCGTTAATTGAATTTAGTGTATTAATGAATGTAACCTTTCGTATTTCAACTTTAGAGCATGTAGAGCATGATCAACATGTTGAGCATGATCAGGCTTGACAAGATCAGGAACATGATGTGGCTCCATCAGGTAAGCAGGACCACTCTAATGTTTTTTTAAACATTTTTAATTGAAATTGGTGTATTAATTAATGTAATCTTTCGTGTTTCAACTCTAGATCAGGTTTTAGAGGGTGTTCAACATGTTGAGCATGAGGTTATAAGACAATATCAGGAACATGATGTGGCCCAATCAGGTAAAGAGTACCACTCTGATGTTCTTTTAATTAATGAAATACGTGTAACAATAATAATAAAACATATCAATTTAACATTTCTTTGCTATTGCAGCAGACCCCCCCTTGCAGCCGCATCCACGTGGTTGTGAGTACACGACTAGGCGTACATTAAGATCACGAGCAGAGCTCAAAACAACTCAAGGGGGGATAGATGATTTTGAAAATGATACTCCACTTTAGCTTTTTTTATCTGCAAAAAAGAAACAAAAAAAAAAGTGATTGTAATCATATTATGACAGCCATATTTTTGATAATATGTAAAAACTGAAAAAATGAAATATGTTAATGAATGAATCTAAATATCTTAATGAAAAATGTTATATGTTAATGAATGAATGTTATATGTTATTAATGGATGAATGAATGAATGTTATATGTTATTAATGGATGAATGAATGATTAATGTTATATGATCAGGTATGGGGAATTGAGAGTGATGTGACGGAGGGGGAAGGGCCAAATGAGCTTCCACCTTCACGTGGTTGGCCCTGTTAAGTAGAGATTATTAAACTACTCTCAAAATAAAGAGAAGCTCAAAAAGGTAAGTAATGCACTTTTCAATATAAGAAATGCATCGTTTGAAGCATCAAACCAATCTGCAAAGATGAAAGAAAGTGCTAACTTTTCACTATGAACATTGTGTTGTGTATAGATTTGGTTTCAAAGCTCTGTTGATGGAGATGGCTTGTATGACAGCCAAGAAAATAGTTATCATTATTGCTGCTACAAACAGGCCTCATATCGCTGTAACAGTCTTGATCTTTCAACGAATAGGTTTTTAAAAAAAAATGCACTTTCTCGTCGAATTTACGATGAACCACAAAAATGTCCGATGAATTTGCAATGTATCCGACGAAGTTTCGCCGTAATGACTTGCCTATTTTGTCACTCATTCAACGAACTTCTGTCAATATTTCAATCTAAACTATGTCGCCAAGACTCCTGCCGATGTAATCTTATCGACGTCATATAGCTGCTCGAGTAGACCTTCAGAAATTACTCCGATGATATATGTCTTGCCGATATGCTTCCCTCGATGAGACAATATGTGTATCTCGCTGATGAAAAGTTATCGCTGAGACAGAAAACCAGTCCTCCCAATATATATTCTCAGGAAATTTTGATTGCTGTAATAGTCTTCATCTTTCACCGATATGCCTACATTTAAATGAATAGGTTTTTAAAAAAAAAGTGCACTTTCAATTCGATTTTACGATGAACCTCAAAAAGCATCTGATGAATTTGCAATGTATCCGATGAAGTTTCGCCGTAATGACTTGCCTATTTCGTCACTCGTTTCATGAAATTCTGTCACTATTTCAATCTAAATTATGTCACCAAGACTCATGCCAAAGTAAGCTTATTGGCATCATATAGCTGCTTGGGTAGACATTCAAAACTTACTTTGATGATATATGTCTTGCTGATATGATTCCCTTGGTGAGACAAAATGTGTATCTCGCTGATGAAAAGTTATCACTGAGACAAAAAACCAGTCCTCCCGATATATCTTCTTAGGCAATTTTGATCGCTGTAATAGTCTCGATCTTTCAACGAATACGTTTTTAAAAGAAAAGTGCACTTTCTCATCAAATATACGATGAACCGCAATAATGTTCGACGAATTTGCAATCTATCCGACAAAGTTTTGCCATAATGACTTGCCTATTTCGTCGCTCGTTCGATGAACTTCTGTTGCTATTTCAATCTAAATTATGTCTCCAAGACTCCTACCGATGTAATCTTATCGGCGTCATATAGCTGCTCGGGTAGACCTTCAGAACTTACTCTGGTAGTATATGTCTTGCCAATATGCTTCCCTCGTGCTTCGTTGATGAGACAAGATGTGTATCTCGACAATGAAAATTTATCACTGAGACAAAAATCCAGTCCTCTTGAAATATCTTCTCAGGCAATTTTGATCACTATAACAATATTGATCTCTCAACGATATTGCCAATACATCGAATTTGTGTCATAATGTCGATGGACTTACGTTGTTAATCTAACGGTTTGGCGAAGGTATGCCTCCCATCATCCGGGCACTGTTCATCACACGATCGACGAAGTTGGCGTTGCGGTTTCGACGAGCGGGTGTCGTGAGGTCAACATTTTGTAGCCCGTCGGGATGTAGATGAAATTTGAGTGACGGTGCTGACTTCTGTTAATCATCGGCTGACTGACAATGTATCATTGAGATTCCGACGAAAGGCCATTGAAAATTGGGGTCAAATCCTATAGTGAACTAGTTAAGGTCTCAGTTACCATACATGGGTAACACCCTTTAAGTGGTCACTTAAGTGACACTTAACTAGTGATACTAAGTCACCAACCAAATATAAAAAAAGTGAACTTGTTACTATATTTGTATAAAAAACTGCATTTAGATTTTTAGAATCAAGTTTCAATCGATAAGAGAAGCATTAATCAACTTCAATAACCCTCAATGAATGGAAAAATATTGTGTCTGATTTATGATCTATGTAATCCACCATATATCACTGATGTAGAGTATAGTTCCTGCATTGAGAAAAAAGATATCCTTGATGAAGTACAAAACACTAGGGTTTAGATCCTTAAAGAAACATTAAGTGAATATCTCATCAATCAATTCTGCCCATATCACTAACTTTTCCAACCATGACTTTATGTCAATTTCTTACACTAATATCAACTCAATAAACTAAAATGAACAAGTACCTATGACATCCTTTTAACACCATCATCATAGTACCTTGTCATGAAGCAAGAACTTTGTCATATTGTGTTTGATCAACAAGACTTTTTTCATGAAGCAGTCTTTCGCTAAATAATCAACACCATAAGACCTTGAAATGAATGAGAAAGGTCCTTTGCAACAACACTAGGAAGTCGATGATGAATAAGAAATGAGTAGGTGAATGAACATGTATCCTAATAAAAAAATCTACTATCACCTTTGGCATCCTCACAGTTGCATCAACAACAAGTAATTTCACTTGAAATGAAGGAATGGTAACATCAACACCAACACCACTTTGAGATGAATGACAACTCCTTGAAATAAATAACAAGGTCCTCTGCATATTGCATCAACACAAACACTATTTCCTTTGAATCAGCTTTGGAACTTAATTAAAAATCACCTTTGACATCAATTGACATCAATGAAAAATCCAACCAACAAATTTTATGTAAAAAAGTTATCATATAAACAAGTTAAAGATGAAAAAATTATAAAATTTGACTTGTGTGCACTATTCACGAACCCTAAAATGAATCAACCCTTACATCTTGCATGCAAGAGGTTCCCTATCCATTGGTGCAAACACCAAGGGATAAAAGAACTATTTTTGGGAAAGGTGGTGAATGGGATTTGAGCATCCTCCATCCAACAACAATGAAGTACCACAATATTTTTTGAGGAAACTCTATTGTGAGTTTTTCCTCAATAAAATCCCAAAACTATTTTGGCATGCGGGAATTCCAGGGTAGAGGTGAGGGCTCCACATAGGATAGAGTGGGGGCATGTATTGACACACAATGGCTAGTGAGATGACTCCCTAGACCACTGTATGAGCATGTGACTATCCCTTGCATTGTGAAAGAGAGTGTTGAGGTGGATACATTGCAATCAATTGTTTCCCTCACTTAGAGCCCTATACAACATTCTAGTCCTCTAGCACAAGGTGAGTCAGGCGAGTCTTCGAGGATTCAAGTTCCACCTCATTAATGTTAGGCCTATGGGTCACTCCTTTTTTATGATCCTGAGGATAGTCAGGATACATTTTCCAGTGTACATCTGTAGTTGATGAGATGGTGATGACAAATGCCCTCCTAAATGAAACATTCAGCCTTGATAGTCAAGTAAATGTCAAAAAGTTCATTTAATCTAATTTTTATTAAATTTTTATTTTGAAATGCAAGATTAACTACATTAGTTGAATGATTATAATGAAATTTTAGGGTCATAGTTTTTGTGAACATAAAATTCCCAAGCTCTCTTCGGGTGAGTTTATTTTTCTTAAGTATTGGTCGCGTCTTTTTTTTGAAAAATTAACGTCGGTCTCCTTTCACAAAAGCTTGTGCCAATGCCGCCACTTTTCAACCACACGCTCTTCGTAGGATTTTCCTCTATCACTTTCCAAAAATCTTGCATCGGTTTTCCATGTGTCAATCATTTGCAATCTTGTATGCCTCTTTGTATCACTCTCCTTTCGGGCCCCGAGTACACGCCATGTAGCATCAGCTCACAAACATTCCTTTGCAAATCCCACCTTCAGCGTGATATGTTGGAGACTTCCATGCGTCTTTGCAGCGCAATTTCTTCATCACTCAAGGGAAATGATGAATGTTGGCCCCGATCGCTTGCCACATAATCTTCCAAAGGCTTCATCATGAGGGAAATCCAAGTACGCAACAACTATCACTAGCTACCATTCTCTGTAACTTCTACCATGAATGGATTGCACGTGTTTGAGCTCTAGTCTATTGGAACCACTACCATCGTTTGCAAGGGATGCATCCAACCCTTGGATGTCCTCGCTAATAGCCCAAATATTTTTCAGTTGTAATGACCAGGGGAAAATCATTGCTAGTGCATCATTACTCATGATTGGAGAATATTTCTTGTTACTTTCTCATCAAGCTGAGTTTCCATTATAAATACTGCTTCTTCTTTTGAAGCAAGCATTCCAAGAGTTCCATTTTTGTTTAGATTTTGATAGAAGAATTGATAGAAGAATTGATAGAAGAACTAGGCCTTTCATTACTTTATTGGATTATTGTAAAGGACCCATAGACTGTGCCAATGTTCGACCTTTATGTTTTCTTTCATATTTGATCATTTTTACTGTGCCATTATTGTACTAGGTGTTTCACTCACAAAATTCTATAAATTAATACAATTTTGTTGGTTTAGATCATGTCTTTGACTCTTCTTTCTAGTAAATATGTATGAAGATTATTTTATGTCATATAGTGAATCACTCAAGATTCTATCTTTATTTTTCCATTTTGGAACACAACAGACTACCCAACAGGCCCTTAAATTGTATCCCCAAGATACATTTATTGTGCCTCACATCTAAATATCGATGCATCACCTTAGCTAGATCCTTTTATTTTATATCTTCTTCCTTTTCCCATTTAAAACCTTAGTTATAGAAGAAGCCAACCTCTTTAAAATCTAGAGGTTACTCAGTTTGGCACAATAGGTCCCCCTTAAAACTAAGTTTCCCACAGAGGGTTGTTACCTTGCCAACTTTTGGCATCAACAATTTTTTTTCTTTCTTGGCACGCCCAATGGGACCTGAAACAATAACCAAATCAAAGGGTGTGTAAGCCATCAACCTGTTAGTAGGCCGCGAACCATAAAATAAACCTGGCTTGTTAATATCCTCGCTAGTAAAAACAAGTACCCAAACTCACCTAGTAGAACCATCAGATCCTAGCCATAATGTTCATCGCTAACCAAAATTATGTGGCTTGTGACACTAAAAGTTTTGTTGTTGCCCTATAGCACCTATCGTATGGGCCCCTATCCTACTCTCTGCTCTTAAAGCTATTATGAATTTTACCAGAGATGGCTCGAGAACACCTTCTAAACATCTACAAGATTTCAAGGACGTGTGTCTAGTACATGAAGTAATAGATCAAAACATAGTGCTAAGATTTTTTGCAGCTTCCTTCAGAGGGAGAGCGCTAGATTGGTATCGCACTCTACCTGCCAATACCATTGGTACTTGGGATGAGCTCGGGGATCCTTTCTATGAAATATTTTCTAATGACAAAGATAGATCTTCATTATACCACTAGCTATCAATAATAAAGTGGGCCCCATCCAAAGCCATGACAAATTTCAATGCCCAATTTCATACAACTTGGCAAAGAATCCAAAATTTCATTCAACCACCGACCGAGCTAGAATTCATGTTCTACTTAAAATCCATTAACATCAACATTTCCATGATGATCTAGTTGCTTGTTGGAACTAGATTACCAGATGCGTACAACATATCGATGAAAGAAAAGAACTATCTAATTGATGTTGGGAAGCTGCCACCTCAACCCATTATGTTGATCTTCCTTGAAGTATTAGATTCTAATTAGAATATGTCATCTACTAGCACAAATAAGCCACTACCACCATCTATGTACACATATCCAAATGTGCCATGAAACATTGCTTCTATGTTTAATGCTCTAAAGGATGAGATGAGTGACACAAGGGAGATGTTGTATAACTTGAAAAATGAAGTAACTACTATCAAGAACAACTAGGCTACTCCTCCAAGACTAACCTATCAAAGTTATCAGGGTAATAGACCCTCCTACCAAAAAACCCAATATCAAGGGGTTGTGTGTACAACTCCACCAACTCAAACAAATAACCAAATAGTACTAGTACTGACCCCACTGGGAACTACTCAAACAAGTACAAGCAGAGGGCTGACCGCCAAATTGAACAATCTTATTGAAGATTTCAATCCCTAGTGCTATCCTTGCGGTGATGCTCATATGCCTCAAAATTGTCCGTGTGGAAATTTACAACAAAAATTTGTCAAACAATGCAGCCAAGGCACAATGATGAATCCAGGAGGGTATACATATGCCTCTTCCCAAATGGATGATGTAGTTCTCACAACACAGATGGAAGGAATGTCCTTGGAGCAAGAAGGTGACATAGCCCCTGACCATTCTCTCCTCTCATGGATGGAAGGGGATGAAGCAGTGTTCACTTATGAAGCATCCACATCGATGACCCCGAAAGTCCAGTCCGACTACAACACTAGATCAAAGAGAAGATTCACAGGTGAGTTGGTCACTCTATATCCTAGGGGTATTCTAAACCAACTCCCTGGCCCTTCTATAATTGCTCTAGAGCCTTAAGTGTGAAAAAAAATTGTTATCACTAGGGAAAAGAAAAAAATCCTTCAAATCCATCACGAATCAACATAGTGGAATAATTGAAGAAATATTTTGCTAATGTGTCCCTCTTGGATATCTTAGCTATTCTAGAACAGAAGTCATTTCTATAGGAGGCCTTGCAAAAAGATACAATTGTACAACCAACATAACAAGCTTCTGAAAGGACCATTGACGCATCACCTCCAGCCAAATTTCTTGTGAATACTACAGAGGAGGTTCCAATAGAGGAAAAGGGGGAGAAGGAAAAACCTAAACCCTTCTTTCTAACTCTCATTGTAGGGAAGAAACAATTGCACAACTCCATGATTGACTCTGGTGCTAGTACCGCAGTCATTCCCAAGCAAATAGTTGAAGCCAAGATGAAGAATGTATCAAAATCCCTACATTTAGAGCACATGGTTGATGAAGCCATGATCAACTATGAGGCTACCCATAGTCCTTCCACAAGAGAAGAAACCAAAGCTACTTATGCCACTTACACTAAATAAGAAGCTATTGGTAGCAAGTTGTAAGGAGAAGAGAAGGCCACCAAAGACAAAGCCGGTTCTGAAGAAATATTTTTGAGAAACTGTGCGGATGCCAACCCTTTTGACAATTATCATGCTATTGGTTTGGTAACCTATGACATCTACGATGAATATCAAGAGTTACCAAGGATTGAGAAAGAATTTTCCATTGAGAAAACCTCAGAGCTATGGACGTTGCACTCTGATGGTGCAAGATGCAAATTTGGCGCTGGTGTCGGGACATGCCTAACATCTCCAAATAATGAGTAGATTCTCATATCCTTTCTCTTTCAGTTTTCCTGCTCAAACAATGAGGCTGAATATGAGGGTCTTGTGCAAGGACTAAGCCTCACAGAGTGTATGGGTATCAAATAAATAATGGTGTTCGGAGACTTTGAACTTATAATCAATCAAGTTAGAAATGTCTCTACTATAATTTTTTTTGCATGTGATCTTATAGACACAAAATATTGGACCTCATTCAAAGCTTCAAAGCTTTTAACATTCATGAAATACCAAGGGAGAAAAATTCAGCTATGGATCGCATGGTGACGATAGGATCTCAATTTGATCCTATTCCTAACTTGATGCCGAATGTACACTCAGTATGAGTAATCATCTAACCATCCATTCCAGATAATGATTAGAGTTGGAAAGTATTTGAAAGTGATGAACATATTTCCTCATTCATTCAATAGTTGGGTGAGTTCGTTGAAAAAATCCAGTTGAAGATTGAAGAAGCATATGAAGGAAAAATCATTCAATTAAGATCAAACAAACTTCTGAAAGGTTTGCTCACACTCAAAAATATTTTTGACTGTGATGATGCAAGAAATGATAGGAGGAAGTTTGTGGAAAACCAAGCGGACTATGCCGACCTTGATTTAGGAGGTGGAAGAAAAGTAAAGGTCAGAAAGAATTCCCACAACACGAAAAAGATAGGTTGATACACTTCTGCAAAGCATACGAAGGAGTCGTAGCCTGGTCTTATGACAATCTTAGGGGATATGATCCTAGTATCATCCAACATACAATTGAACTCATGGAAGGTGCTAAACTTGACATACAGAAACAAAGGCCTGTCAATCCGAATATTGAAGCCTTGATGGCACAAGAGCTAGGGAAGCGGATCCAGTCAAAGATTGTTTTTCTAATCAAACACAGTACCTGGGTGTCTAGCCTCATTGCATTCAAAAAAAAAGAATGAATACATTCATATTTGTGTTGAATTTTGTGACCTGAGCAAAGCATCATTAAGAATCTTTACCCACTACCTTCCATGGAATCCAGTTTGCAGACCATGACAGGTTCAGAAATGTTATCTCTACTAGATGGTTTCTCGGGCTATAATCAAGTATGAGTTAAAGGATAAGATCAATATAAGACCACGTTCACCACCAAATGGGGGAAATTCGCATATGCCAAAATTCCTTTTAGCCTATCAAATGCGAGAGCTACCTTCCAGTAGGAAATGGACATCGCCTTCAATGAACTAATGAATAAAATCATCCTCATCTATTTAGATGAATTGATTGTTTTTTCCAAGTCAAAAGATGACCATTTCAATCATTTGGAAATGGTTTTCAAAAATTTTCAAGAGTTCAGGGTATCCTTAGACCCCAAAAAGTGTGTTTTTAGTGTGCCACAAGGAAATCTACTAGGGCATGTAGTGTCTAGAGACGGGATTTCTATTGATCCCAAAAGGGTAAAGGTGATTAGGGAACTTCCCCTTCCATTCAACAAAAAGGGAGTTCAGTCCTTTCTAGGGAAGGTAAATTTCATAAGAAAATTCATCTCTGATTTTGCAAGAATAATTCGGCCAATCACCCAAATGCTAAAAAAGGACCAATTATTCAAATGGACGAAGGAAGCGAAAGAAGCCTTCAAGAAGGTAAAGGACACTATTTCTTCTACCCTTGTGCTAGTAAATCTAGATTTCTCCAAATACTTCATGATGTATATTTTTAGTAGCAAGACAAGCATAGCCACTATCTTGACCCAGAAGGACAATGAGAACATCCAATAGAATTTCACTTTTGGACCTTGAAGAAATATGAGGTGAACTATAACTTTGTTGAAAGACATGCATTCACATTTGTAAAGGGACAAAAATTTTTGATGTCGGATATGTTGCAACAAGGTGATCATTTATGCCACACACTCCAGTGTGCATGAATATATTATGGAGGGTGAAATCACCGAAAAGAGGACCAACTGGATCACTAAGATCTTGGAATATGACATCAAAGTCAAGCCTAAGAAGACTATCAAAGGAAGAGGGTTGTTTGAATATTTGGTGAACAACAAAAGGATAGAAACAAAAACAAAGCAAGAAGAGTTGATCCTAATGAATGAATCTGAACCCGAAGGATGCTGGATAGCAGATAGGACAAGATTTATGCACATTGGAAAATATCCATTAGGCCTTCCTTCTCAAAAAAGAAGGTTCTACCAATTATAAAACAATGGATATGCACTCATTTAGGGGGTTCTCTTTAGGATAAATTTCAATGACATGTTACGATGCATCACTATAGAGAAAGCAAAGAAAATTCTCGACACATTCCATAGTAGCCCCGAAGGTGGACACTTCTCTGCAATAACTACCACCATAAAAATATTGTGCATTGGGTACTTCTGGCCCACACTATTCAATGACTCCTACAACATGATAAAGGCCTGCAAGGAATGCTAATTCTATGCAGGGAGGAGGAAAAATTTGGTTTTGCCTCTCAATCTGATAGTATTAGATGAACTATTCATGCAATGGGGGCTAGACTTCATAGGAATGATCAATCTAGCCTCCAACACTGGCCATAAGTGGATTCTTAAAGCTACAAACTACTTTACAAGGTGGATCGAAGCCATACCTCTGAAGAACACAACCGAAGCAGAAATTATGGATTTTCTTGAGGGGTTGGTAACGAGATTTGGCCCACCAAAGACCATCATCTCAGACAACACAAAAGCAATACTAGGCTCTAAGGTATGTTAGTTCACACTTTCACATGGAATATTCTTGAAAAAATCACCAAATTATTACCCACAAGGGAATGGCCTAGCCGAGTCACCTAATAAGAATTTAGTCTGACTCATTAAAAGGATCGGGTCCGATCATGAGAAGAAATTGCATAAGCATATCTAAACAACACTATGGGTGAACTGCATAACTCCTAAACAAGCCCTAAATACTTCACCATATGATTTGGTGTATGAGAAATAAGCATTGTTGCCTATCTCTATAGAGATACCTACGCTACAATTACTCAAGTCTTCAGAAATTGAAGAGAATGGAGCATTGGAAGTTCGATTGGCCAAATTATTGGAGGTGCAAGAAAAAAGGGAGAAATCCCTAACAACCATGACTAATCGCCAAAAGGTTGTTAAGAAATGGTACGAAAAAAAGGCTTCAGACCAAAGTTTAAAATGCAGAGACCTAGTACTAAAATTTAATGAAAGAGCCACAAAGCCTGACCAACATGGAAAATTTGACAAGTTGTGGGAAGGCCCTTTAAAAATAATTAAGTGCAAATAGAAAAATGCATTCAAATTAGAAAACCTAGAAGAAGAGCCATTGGGAATTCTGGTTAATAGAATTCACTTAAAATTTTTCAATTAGGTTGTAATTACTTCGTGCAGGTGTAAATTTGTAACAAGTGTAATTAGTTTTCCCTTTCATGTTTTGTTGATTAGTTCTTTCACCACATTTTTCATAGTTACAAGGAGTAGGAAAGTTTTGAGAAACCCATTATTACAAGAACAAAGAAAAATTATGCCACTTAGGTTGTAGAAATTAAATTCAGATGCAAAGGATTTAGTCCATGTTGCGAAAACAAAGATGAAGACAAATAAGTCTAACATAAGCAAGTATATTTTCTATATATATATACTATGATAAAACATTGTCAAAATGGCTATGTGGCTAAGCATTCAAAAGTATGATCATATACACAACTTCATTACATACATATATGTGAGCCTTCTTTTAGGTGTATATATACAAAAGAGAAAAGCATGCCAATCTTCATATCTCTACATTATAGGTATTGTCTTCATAAACTGAGACATTGTTAGGAGTAGTGGGAAGATTATCAGCAGCACTAGGACATGTGGTGGAAGCAACATCAACACCCATAACGAGTGTTGAAGTAAACACAACGTTTCTGAAATAAATGTACCAATCCATGTCGTAGAACAACACTATTTTTTAGCAACGTAACATAAAATGCCATGCACAGGTGGACCTATCACATTCTCTACAAGTGACTGAAGCTGAAAACCACATAGGAATGATACCCACAGTACCACCGCATCTTATTCAACATTCTTTCTCAAGTCACTCACAACAGGAAGCCCTAGGCCATACACCGCATTGCTCACCGCCTCGCTAAGACCTCTAAGGTACTTCTTCGAAAAAAATTGAAGTGCCAAATGAAGAATCATAGCTTTCGAAGCTTGAGTGTCAAATAGTGAAGTAACGAAATGAGAGCTAATATTGGTATTTACCCAAAATTTATCTTCATATTCAATACATTCTCTATCCAGGAACCATTTGATGGCTATGATGGCCAGCGAATGCTTATTCTTTGTCATACGTTTTAGACATGTTCTTGAAATCTCTCCCAGGAAATCTATTTGAGTCTTGTTACACACTAGCCTAATTGGAGTATTAATTATGCCAGCCTTTGCTCAAAACACCTAAGACTAGTGCTATGCAAATTTTAGACCTATCCAACCACCTAATGTTGTTTTCTCTAAATCACTAAGTATGATTCCATTGCTATATTAGGGCTTATTTATAGAAATAACCGAGGTAGCCAGCATACAAAGCATGATAGTAATTGAGTGTTTACTCAAAAATCTTACAAAAAGGCTAGTTCGATATTCCATCCTAGTTGCATCTGAAGGTATGAATTGTTGCATGCAAACTTGAGGAGTGGTAATCAATTAACACATATTAGTGGTAGCCCCAGGTGACGGCTTGTACGGATAAAGGCTAGGTGGCATGACACAAGCATTTTCAAGCTCCAAGGGTGAACACAAATATTTTCAAAGTACTCATTGTGATTTCAGCTTGATCATGCTTTGAGGGATATTAATTGATGAAGTAGACAAGGAGATGACAAGTATTACACCAATGACTCAATTTCCCATGAAAATCGCACTAAAAGGATGCTATTACCAATATTGTTGGTGTAATTAAATATGTTGTACCTTGTCCTAGGTCATAATTACACTTTATTTAAGTTTACTTAGGGACCACATAGGAGTTGTTGAAGATTTTCCATCTTTGGTGGACTTATCATGATATCACTTTATCACTTCCACCTTTCATGGACATATCATGTGGTTACCTCTCCACCTTTTGTGGGTGATTGACTATTTGTGGTGGTTATCACATTATCACTTTCCACTTTAGGTGGAGTGATATATTTTCATTGTTGTCTCATGTTATAAGATTATGACACTTGTCATAATCTTATGCACTCCTATGTTCTCACCTTGGCTATATAACCAGGGGTATCTGATTGTAAAATCTATCAAAAAATAATCTCATATCATTTGACATTGAATATAGTTTATTCTTGTCACATTATTTTCTCTCATCTTTGTGCTTTCCATTTGGTCCATAGATCTTGACATCCATAGCCAGTTCTAACATGGTATCAGAGCATGTTTGATTCTAACATGGTATTAGAGTGGGTTGGGTGTCATTGGAGAGTTTTTTAAGAGATACCAGATTTGGGGAGGTTCCATTTTTGGTTTTTATTGTAAGTTTATATCAAAGCTTGCTGGTGCAAATTTGAGTTCACCATTGCATCCAGAAGGCTCGAGAAAGTCAGATTTGGTTTTTGGTTCACTCAATTTGATCACCATTTGCATTTTTGGCAAACAAGGCTTTGTTGCAAGTCGTTTTTATTGGAGCCCTCATAATTTTTGCTTCAAAAATCCAGTTTTCACTCATTTGTAGGAAAAACGATTTTTGGGTTTTGTAGCCAAGGTCAAAATTTGAACTATATATCTTTTAAATTTTGCATATCTTGCACAGATCTAGAGAAAATCATTGTCCAAAAAGCAATGTGCGCCATTTTTCTCCTCGCTAAAGGTAAAAAAAATTCATTTTCTCATCTTTTGTTTGTTGGATCAAAAAACAATTTTTGGGTTTTGTTTTTAACATCAAAATATTTCTGTGTTTCTATTTGTGTTTACAAATAGTGAGTACATTTTTCAAAAATCAAATTAGAAATGAACTTTTTTGCTAGAAAACCCATTTCTTGCAAACTAAATTCAAGTTTTTGAAAAATTCATAACTTTTGGCCATGGTGTTCGTTTTTGGAAAACAAGATATCGACAGAAAGCTATTTTTGAGCACTTCACAGTGGTGTAGGCCAGTTTTTCAGATTTGGTCATCTACACAAATTTGAGGTTATTTTGAATCATGGAGGTAGATGTGAACATTCATCAATGCATGCACTATTACCTTTTTTGTGTGCATTAGGTTTGCATTTTTTCTTTCCTTTATGCATGTTTTGCATGTTCTCCTTTTACAATCATGGGGTATTGTAATAAATGAACTTATATAAAGTTCCATCGAGAGGGATTCTTGCATAATAATCTGATTAGAGTGTAGTTGCACTTTGATCTCATCTTTGTATTGATGACAACTTGCTTGAGTTGTATTTGGATTCTATTATTTTCTTTTGGCCACATCTTGCTCCTAGCTTGACACATTTTGGTTTGCATTGGTTTACATCTCAGATTGAGAGCTTATGGTTAATGATCCTGAATCACATTAGATTCACATCGGGTCATATCTTAGTTTGAGGGCTATTCATTTTATGGTTAATGTTCCATAATCTTTATGGTACTTGCTCCTATGGATCAATTTTAGTCATAGTTTGGCATTGGCATCAAGATACACATAGCTTCTAGATTTTTTCATCATATCATTCCCTCTTATGGGGGGTATCATTTATTCATCTATTGTTTCTTCATAGATTCCAGGGTTGTGTCAGTCTGTGAGTTTTCCAATGTTCCTTAGGATCAAGAATGTTGTTTCTTTATCATGATTCCACCTTGAGTCAATCAGTGACTCGCATATGGCTTCAGTAGCAAAAAAAACTATCTTTCCTTTCTTGTCAAATTGAGGATTCAAATGTTACTCCATAGTGTACTTCCAGTGTTTCTCTTGCAACAAGTTATCTCATTGAGGGGGGATATCTTGTCTTTCTTCTACTTCTCTCTTATGGGGGGTATTTTTCCTCACATGGGGTTTTTACCTTCTTATGAATCATTGAGATCATTTCATTTTGTATTTCATCTCTCTTTTGGGGAGGATTTTTGTCCCACTAGGTTTTCTCTTTTTTCTCCATTTTTGAGAGATTTATTTGCATTTGTACATGGGTACCTAACATGGCCTAGTTGTCAGGACCCATCTTCCATTGGTTTTTTTTGTGTAATTAAATATGTTGTACCTTGTTCTAGGTCATAATTACACCTTTGTTAAGTTTACTTAGGGACCCATAGGAGTTGTTGAAGATTTTCCACTTTTCATGGACTTATCATGTTATCACTTTATCACTTCCACCTTTCATGGACATATCATGTGGTTACCTCTCCACCTTTTGTGGGTGATCCAATATTTGTGGTAGTTATCACATTATCATTTTCCACTTTAGGTGGAGTGATAACTTTTCATTTTTGTCACATGTCATAAGATTACGATACTTGTCATAATCTTATGTACTCCTATGTTCTCACCTTGGCTATATAACCAAGGGGTCTCTGATCATAAAATCTATCAAAAAATAATCTCATATCATTTGACATTGAATACAGTTTATTCTTGTCACATTATTTTCTCTCTTCTTTGTGTTTTCCATTTGGTCAATAGATCTTGGCATCCATAGCCAATTCTAACATGGTATCAGAGCATGTTTGATTCTAACAAAAAAAATTATGAATCCACATATTTTCAAAAGAGGCAAGTAGCTTATATCGCATAAGCAAAGGAGTTGGTAGTACATGCCAAATTAAATGAAAAAGGTAGTCGTTTCCTACCTATGTTAAATGCAATAAATCAAAAGAAAAACCAAGTGTTGCATGCAAAAGGAAGAACAGAGCATAAAAATTTCTTGAGCACACAAAAGGATTAAGAAGAACAGGGCTATCAAAGAAACTGATTGTAGTGCAATTTGCAACGAAAGGAGTTGAACACATATAATTAGAGAGAATTCACTACCTTGGTGTGAATTAAAGCTGAAACTAAAGGCTACTTGGTGTTGAAATCCATAGCCATGTGTTGTGTTTTAGGTTCCATTCATACCACTTTAGTGTTCTTTTTGGGCAAAGAATATGCAAAGGATGGCGACCACTCAAAGTTCTCAAGTGAGAGCGTAGGATGGAGGATAATTTTTTTATTTAATGTCATGTGTGTAGCACTGGGTTCCTATGTCTTTGAGGATGTCTCTTATGCCTCACCTGAAATAGAAGAAGAGCCCTCACAAAGATAAGAAGTGAATTAAAGAAGAATGTGAAACCATTAATGACCCCATTCTTGCAAACAATCCCAAGTCACGAAGGGAGGCATCCTGTGAAAGGATGAAAAGGAGTAGCAACCCAGATTATTTGGCATAAAAGTGTTGGTATAGTGGGCTTCCTCAATATATGGTGCCATTTGTAAACCATTGCCTTGAATTAGTTGATGAGGCAATCAAACGCTTCAACTCAGAGACCAAAAACATTGAAGGCCAAGAGGTAACAATGAACATATGCAAAGAAGCTAGCTAGAATATGCTTTACATCCTAGAAATAAGATTTAAGGTGCAAAAAATGGAGCCATTCACTCCAGCAAAAGGAGAGTCCTATTGGAGGAGTAGAGACCTCGCAATGAATTTTTACAACATAGAGACTCATAGGCCAAAAGATACTTGGAATAAACCAATGTGGATCCCAGTGGAAATTAGGATCTTTTATGATGATATGAAGGATGCGCTCTCGATGATGGCGTTCGTTTGTGGATTGGACTCTGAAAAGGAGGTCCAAGAGTTTCAACTAGGTTTGAGCTTTTAATTATGAAGGCAACATTCTTTCTTTTGGTATGATTCCACTGAATCTCGAGAAAGAGATGCTTAGCGAGATAGAAAAATACAAACTTCAACAGAGGTTCAGGTTCCCATCTTTCCTCGCACACATGTTATTGCATCAGAATCCTAATTTCTTCTAGAGGTGTTTTGAGATCTCTATCTTTGATGAAAATTAGAAGAGGAAGTTGGTTTCCACATGGACCCCCTTCCTCTCCACAAAATTTGACTATTATGATTTTTTGGATTATTTCTTATATCCAATTTTGCAAGATTTAAGAGGAGACAACACTATCTTATGATTCAACTTGGACCAAACCAAGTTCATGCAAAAATTTGTTCCAAGATGCGATTGGTTTATGGGAAAGGACTTCACATTCATCCAATTGTGCAGTTTCACTGGAGAGCCCTTTTGGCTTCCATCATGTCTTATAGATTAGGTACTAGCACTAGAGGTTTTCCGCCAGGTTTCAATTATTGATGCCACCTTTTGCAGCAGGAAGGCAAAGAAGAAAATATGTTTCAATCCTCCAATAAGCTTCAAGACTGTAGTCATGGTTAAAAGGAAGGCTCACAATATACTAGAGGAAAATCTGGCTCATTTAAGGTTCATATGGATGTGCAACAAATGGAGCCTACCTTTTGTAATGATCTACTAAACAATTGCAGTTGGAAGGAGGAGAAGATCAATAATTTATGGATATACCACCAAGAAACTTGACAAACCGAGGCTCCTTATAACAACCTGGAGATGGATGATAGGTTTGAAAAAATTGTGGAACAATGAGCATCCAGATTCTGATGAGAGTGGTGAAAAGGATTCTAGTTTTGAGGAAGTCGAGTCGCAGTCAAATGAAGGGGCTCAACTAGAAGCAAAAATATAAGACACCTCAGCGTAGCAAAGGGGAAAGGCATTCAGGCAACCTGTTAAGGATTCCTCCAATGTACGATTCAATATATTGAGTGCAAGGTCTTCACTGACTCACACCTGGACTATGAGGAGAACCCTCACAACCTTGCCAAAACAATTTGAAACCATAGTGGTTGATAGCTCACCACCAGCAAAGTGGTAGCAAACAAAGGCACTTTCTAGAGAATGTTCATAGGACCCAAACGCAAGCAAAGATCTAGCAACATCCCAAGGACCATATTCATGCACACCATAGGTTTCTCTCACCCCCTCTTCTATAGTTTCATAAACCATGGTAGACCTCGTTACGTCCACAATGCCTCTTATTTCATGTGTCCGCCAATGCATTTTAGCCTCTGATTCAATGATCACAAGGGGGCTTCCCATAGTTCTCTCATGCAACCCCATTTTTCCTTACTCCTCCATGAAACATCACAAGATTTTCCTTGACCCATTCCACGTCTCAAAGCGTCTTGCACTCTGCCCCTGCTACCTTCATTGGTACATCTCTTGCCACAACGATATTGGAGCTGATCCACTCTTCCCAATAGATGGAGACCCTCACAACTCCACTTCCTTTAAGTCCTCCTGGTCCACAATTCATTTATTGGAGTATTCCACCTTTCTCACCTCAGACCATCAAGATTCCAAAGAAGAAGTCACCCAGGATTGATGTCCTCTCATTTCCTTTCTCCCTTCCTCCTAGCACACCTTTCACAGATGGACTCATCGGATCGCCCATTGAATTCTTGTTAGAAGGCAATAAAACTAAACAAGAATGAGCAGTCAGAGCCCAGAAGAGAAGAGCTAAGGATGCTAAAAGACCAGTAGAGCCAAAGATACATACTTTTTTCCATGAGGCTCAACAGTTGCTAGACTTTGTGACTATGTTCCCGACTGTCAGCAAACCACAAGGAGAGATGCAGTCGGATGACTATAACATGTATGTTGTGGGGCTCGGCTTAAGAATAGCCCAACCATAAGACAAGTTGGAGCTCATGGAGGAAACAAAATGGGTAGTGACCATTGACTTTCTTAAGTCTAGTCACCAGCTCAAGAAAAGGGAAGAAGAGCTAAAAAACTTGAAGGATAGAATCAAAATCTTTCTCACGAAGGAAAAGGCTATGAAGGTTGAATTTAAGCACCTATGATAGAAGAGGGAGCTGGAGGAAGAAAAGCTCTGAGAAGAGCTTGAGAAGCTTCAATTACTCAATCCTAATTTGGTCACTGAGCTGCAATGAAAGAATCAAGAATATCAAGACCAATTCACAAAATTGGGGTTGGAAATGCAACAGAAGGATGAGGAATCTCACCGACTAGAACATCAGATGCAGTAAAAGGATGTAGATTTCCAGATCCCCTAGGCTCAATTGGAGAGTGAAATTATAGAACTTAATTCTACAATAGAGCAGGAAGCGACAAAAAAAGAGTGAGCCTAGGCTAGTTGGCTCATAGAGTCACAGATCCTATAGGGGCAACTCACCACAGCAAACCAAAAGGTTGTGAGGCTCACACAAGATATAGAACAAAGGAATGAGGAGATTGCTCTATTGAAGGACTCATCCTTACCCTCGACTAATCAAATAGACCTCCTACAAATAGCTCAGTAGTTACACATCTCATATTGGGAAAGAGTGAAGGCCTTATATCCAACTGTACAACCGACACTCTTATTTATTGTATAGGCAATAAGTCTTAGCAGAGGGGTTCATGAGGTGATTATAAAATTTCCCCAGTCCATCACGGAAAGAGTTATGAAGGCCAAGTGGTTATTGGATAAGGTATAAATGGTCCCAAATGAAGTCTTGGAAAATGTAAGGATGGAAGACCGAAGGGTCGCTGCTAAAACAACTAACAAGGTGATCCACTATGACACAATTATCCTTCATGCCAGTGAATGTGTCACCAGATTGGATTAGACCATGAATAGAATTCAGGATAGGTTCTCCCACCTAACTCAGATGGGCTTGCCTTCTCCATTTCTTGAGGATGATTCAGTGGCCACAATGGAGCATATTGCAATGAAGATCAAGGAAAAGCAATGGGATGTGTCTACCTTGGAAAATTTCAGCCAACCCCTTATTGCGGAGGATTTTGAGATCATCACTCAGCCGATTGCATGCCTTCCTTTTCAACTCAATTCATGGGTTGATATGTCATCAATGTTTCCTTACAAGGAAGTGATCAAGTTGCATGGAGAATAGGAAAGTTTGTGTGACTTATTGCCCCCATTTGAAGATGAATGGTTGTCTCTACAGACCTTCCTCTCAAAGCTCTAGCCGCATCACTCGATGGGTAAACTCTTTGGTCTACAAGGTATAAATTTTGGGTTCCTTGTTTTGCAAGTGAAATGCCCCTGATAAGTCACCAAAAGTTGTGAACATAAAATTCCCAAGCTCCCTTCGCATGAGTTTACTTTTTCTTAAGTATCAGTCAAGCCCTCTTTTTGAAAAATTAATGTTAGTCTCCTTTCGCAAAAGCTTGTGCCAATGTCGCCACTTGCCAACCACACACTCTTCATAGGATTTTCTTCTATTGCTTTCCAAAAATATTGCACTAAGTTTCCATGTTTCGGTTGTTCACTATATTTTGTGTCTCTCTTCATCACTCTTCTTTTGGGCCCCGATCACATACCACATAGCATCAACTCATGCACATTCCTTAGCAGACTTCACCTTTAGTGTGGTATGTCAGAGACTTCCATGTGTCTTTGCAGTGTTGTTTCTTCATCAAACAATAGAAACAATGAACATCAGCCTCGACCGCTTGCCACATAATCTTCCAAAGGCTTCATCACGAGGTAAATCCAAGTAGGTGACAACTATCACTAGTTGAAATTCTTTGTAACTGCTACCATGAATGGATTGCACGTGTTTGAGCTTTGATCTATTGCGACGTATACCATCGCTCACAAGGGATGCATCTGACCCTTGGATATCCTTGTTCATAGCTCGAATCTTTTTAGTTGTAATAGCCAGGGGAAAATCATTGCTAATGCATCATTAATCATGATTGGAGAATATTTCTTTGCTCATCAAGCTAGGTTTCCATTATAATTATTGCTTCTTCTTTCAAAGCGAGGGTTCCAAGAGTTCCAAATTTTTTTAATATTTTGACAGAAGAATTGATAGAAGAACCAGGCTTTCATTACTTTATTTGATTATTGTAAAGAATTCACAAACTATACCATTATTCGGCCTTTATGTTTTCTTTGATATTTGATAAGTTTTATTGTGTCATTATTGTATTGGGTGTTTCATTCACATACTTCTACAAATTAATACAATTTTTCTGGTTTAGATCATGTCTTTGACTCTTCTTTCTAGTAAATATGTATGAAGCTTATTTTATGTCATATAGTGAATCACTCAGGATTCTATCTTTATTTTTCCATTCTAGAACACAATAGACTACCCAACGGGCCCTTAAATCATATCCCCAAGATAGATTTACCGTGCCTCACATTTAAATCTCGACGCATCACCTTAGTTAGATCCTTTTATTTTATATCTACTTCCTGTAGACACCTAAAAATGACTTGGGCCTGCATTATAATTTTGTAATTATGTTTCTAACCCACATTCAACTATTAATTAAATAATTCATAATTATTTAATTAATTCATAATCTCTCATTCTTCATAATTATTAAATAGATAAATCTTATTTATTTATTTAATAATGTCACTAATTATCAAAGTCTTCTTACAATTGAATAAAATCTTATTTATTTAATTAATCCTTATCATTAATGTCCTCTTGATTATTAAATGAATATAATTAAAATAAATTTATTTAATGTGTCACTAATTCCTAAATCCTCTTAATTAAATAAATTCAATTAATTTATTTATTTAATTAACTACTTCTTCTAAATTAAATAATTATTTTTAATTATTTAATTGTGGCATGTGACACTTCTATATTTTTTAAATAGAACAAATCATTTAAAACTGTCTCACATTGTTAACTGATTCTTCATTTAGTAATTAATTTCAAAAATCAATTACTTCTTATCTCACAAAATCCCTATTTTGAATTAATTTAATTCAAAATAGAATTATTCCACTACAAATCAAGTAATTTCTAAAATTACTGATTTTCTAAAATCCCACCTTCTTATCCTCTAATTTTTACTAATTTCATCTCAACTGTCACATTTAGTCTTGATTTAATTCATTTAATTAAATCTTATTCACACATGTGGGCATTTTGCCCTAACCGTAATTGAGAGTTTCCTTATTGAATCTTGACCTTTGATTCTAGGGCATTCGTCAATCTCTCATCTCGTCCGTCCATTTAAGATTGCATTTTCTATAAAATGACAATCTTGATCTCATTTTCGGGATGAATGAATCATTATTATCTCTTAGCATTTTATAATCTCATTTAGCATCAATTGTCATATCATCTTAGGCTCATTTAATAATTTGCATATTAGGGTTGAATTGCTAGTTTGCATATTAGAGAGAATCTTTATAAATCCTTCAAATCTTGTTTAGGTCTAGACATTCATAGTTTGCTCACACAAACAAATTTGAGGGCATCCTTTTATTACAACAAGTTAGGAGGTACAATGGAAATGAGCCATGGAGGAGAGAAATGGGTGAGACTATTCTAGTCTCATTCCTTTTCTCATTGATTTCTCCTTTGCATTCCATTGATCGATAGTATTTTTATTGCATGCATGTTCTAACCCAGTTCTATCTTGTAGGAATATTTTATCTATCATTACATTGGTGAACCCGGCATTCTAACACACTTTTGCAGGTTTTGTACGGCCTCAGCTTTTTTTTTTTACAGGAACAAGTATGGAACGCCACATTTTCCTTCTCATGCGATGCAACCAATCTGCTGCACCGAATTCGCCTTCGCGTGCGACACAAATTATCTGATGCACCGCATTTGACACTCATAGAGCCGCAAAGGACATTCTGCAACGCATTCGACAGAACCGAAACCATATCTGTCAGGCCGCAACCACCGAGCCGCATCTACCATTTCGCACTGCAAGTGACTGGTAATTTGCATTATTGAATTGTAATCTGGATCTAATGCATCCGCTGCCAATTTTTTCTATTTTTTTTTGGCATTAAAATAAACCAACCCTACGATAGACACTTAATTTGGAATTTACCAATCCTAGGATAGAAAACATAATTTGGAATTTATCAATCTAGGATAGTCACCACACTTTACTTTTGTTTGGATTAAAATAAACCCCATGTTTTTGTGAAGCAATATCTTGACTTGGAATAGAAAACTTTCATTTGGGTTTAAAACTGAACATTTGTTTACTATGTTTTTTTAAATAATAGGTGTATGCTCTCCCCTTTACTGGGTTATGAAAAAACTAGACTTATCCATTTTTATTTTCATGCATTTCATGTTTTATTACAACCTTTAGAAGGCCTGCCATAATGGGAAAAAGTACTCACCCTATGGGAACGACCTAAGTGGGAACAACCAAAGCCTGGTTTTCAACCCACTATAATCAAAAGTGAATTTTGGGGAAACCCATATTCAATGGTAGTAGGCAAGATAACCATCCCCAAAATATTTTTTCTAAAGATTGGGAGGTCTCCTGAGGGAGTTTATCTATTGCCATGCCGAACAGAAACCTTGACTAAGAACCATAGTGTAGAAGCCAATCGTGTCAGTATCCAGACATTGTCTCAATCATGGTGCAAGGGGAGGGAAGAATCTCCCCCCAAGACACTCACCATATAATCACCACAGACTGTTGCTCAGGGGATTCGGTATCCACTTCCGTCACCTTGAGTACGCACCTAGAAAAGACAAAAACACGGGTGCCCTCTAGGGGGTGAGATGGCTGTGTGAGTCAACATGATTTTAAGTTGTGGGTTGTGATTGCTATGATGACCCTTTGACTCTTAAGAGTGAGTCTTCTTGAACATACATTTAATGCTTTAATTTCTATTTGTTTGCCAACTATTTTCAAAAAGACTTCAAGAAATTGAACATAAAAAATCTAGATCAAAAAACTTGTCAAAACTACAAAAACAGCATTCGGTTTTCTAAAAAATTGTCCATTGCGATGCAATCACTCTGATAAACCACAATTTCTAGATATCGAGCCGCATTAGCTCTGATGGGCCGCAATTGAAATATACAGAGCTGCATTTGCCAGTGTTAAATCGCATTCAACATATTGTGCTGCATTTGAGAGACATCAACCCACATTCACCATACTGTGTCATAATCAATAGTTTTTGAACTGCATTCGACTCTGTGAGCTGCATTTGCTTTGTCGTACCACATTTGCTAAAAACCTGAAAATAATTTATCACTATCAAAAACTGAAAATCCACAACTTGTCTTCAATTCAATCAAGTCTTCCTTCACTGTTACAATTCAAACCAGACTCTAAATTGATCAACTTTCATCAAACATTGCATTTTAGGTATTTTTTTTATCTCACAATAGGTTTCTATTAGATTGCATTGATAGCTTCACCATCTCCTTAGACACTTACTTTTGTAGATTTTAGGAGTTGACTCTTATCATTCATTGTCAAAATTGTGCATTCAATAGTAGGTTATCATTGGACCCAATTACCTTTGTCACTTTTTCAAATCCTTTGTGAATTATTTCCCACTCAATAGTCTAGTGTGGAAACTTCACTTTTTCCTCTTTATTGTCCTTTTATGGTCCATTGGTCTTCCAAAATTGAATCATTGCAAAAAAATTGTTTGCCCAGGTTGTCCTCTTTAGGTCTCTCACTAGTAAGTTAATCTTAGGATCCTCTATTTCATATCATTTGGCATCTCCATTTAGTATCACATCACTTGCATTCACAAGCCTTTAGTCTTACTTTTATTTCATAGCATCCTTTAAAAATCCAAAAAAAAAAAAAGAAACCAAAAAACATAGTATCATACTTACATCATTTTCTCCATCATCCCAAGTTGAGAAAAACCTTGTATGGTTGAAACTAGATTATAGAAAAAGAAAAGACTCATGGATTCCTTTAGACAAGACACCAACTTTCTGGAGTTCACAACTGGAATGGATTCATTCCCTAATGCCATGAAAAATCCTTATTTTGACATGGGAAATTCCAACATCAATCTTTTTAGTGAGATGAACATCCCATCATCTCCATCACATATTTTTGAGCCATTTATCCGATGGGATCAAAATGGGGAAGTATTTGAAGAAGATGTATTAGATGTTTCCCAACATCTAGAAGTTGCTACTTTTGTTGAAGAAGTAGTCTTAAATGACTCTTCTAGATTCCTAGCTATGCTCCTTGACCAAGGGGCTAAGTTACCAAAGGGATTTGATCTTAACACTCTTAGAGCAACTTCTCCCACTCCAACATCACACAATCCTTCCATGGAAGCCTGTTCACAAAATGTCATCAACACAATCAATGCTACCTCCCTTGGTCATACTACCACCACAACCAACACAAAATCTATTGGAGGATCATCTTCCCAAACCAACACCACATCACAATCCATTCCACAACAAACATCCACCATCCCTTCACAAATAATGGGGGCAACCACATCAAACCTCTTTGGAACTACATCTAGTTCCATGAGTACATCAGCAAACCTATTATTAGGTTCTTCAAATGCCATGGCAACCAACACATCCAACCCATTTGGGAGAAATAAATGAAGAGTTACCATACAAGGCACCCAACCCACTTCATCACAAGTTAATACCAACATTCCTGTGACCCAAAACATGAACATTCCTCAAGGCCACAATATTTTATTTGGGTAAGGCAATCAAGGCACTTAATCCTTCACTCCATTTGGGCACCAACAAGCTCAAAATCAACAAGGTGCTCAATCCTTCACTCCATTTGGGTATCAACAAGCTCAAAATCAACAAGGCCCTCAATCCTTCACTCTATTTGGACATCAAAAAAATCAAAACCAACAAGGCCCTCAAATTCAGTCCAACATGGTAGGATATCACATCCCCACTTATGCCTCTCAATTCCATACACAGCAACACATCCCTCATCGAAACACTCATTTCCAACAACCGCCTAATCAAAATGCTCATTTTTCTCACCAACAACCCATTCCAAATCAACACATCTCATCATAATAGCTGGGGACTCAAGCTGCCCCTATCAGCAACATAGGTGATGCTACCAACCATCCCATGGTGGAAGCACTCACACTCCAACTCACTGCTCTTCAAACACAAGTGGATACCTTGCAACAATCCAAAAAAAAGTCATACATGTCACATGACTTGTGTCATATCCATTTGACACAACCTTGTATATTTCACCCTTTCCTCATGGATATGTGGTACCTCATTTTTCCAAGTATAAAGGCAAAACAAACCCCATTGAAAACATAAGAGAATTCACCACTAGTTGCATGGACATTGCATATGAGCAAACTTATCTCATGAGACTCTTTTCTAGAAGTCTTGCAGGTCATGCACTAGAATGGTTCTCGCTTTTTCCTAATGGAATAAAAATATGGGATGAATTGGCAAACAAGTTTGTTGAAAACTATGCCTATAACATTGACATAGATATCGACATCGCCTCCTTATGCAAACTTACCCAAGAGGATGCAGAAGAGACTTTCATTCCATTCTTCCAAAGATGGAGAACCTTAGCAAGCAGATGTTTGGTCGAAATACCTAAAAAGGAGATGTGTAGATGCTAGCAAGAGCATTGTCATCAAGGAATATGATGATGAAGAATTTTCTTCTAAAGGCATCATTACCATTCCACTCCTGGTAGGACTAGTTATCATAGATACAACATGCCAGGTCCTCGATCATGACATACAATATAATATCTTACTTGGTCATCCATGGATTCATGCTCTAAAGACCATTCCATCCACTTACCACCAATGCCTGAAACTCCCTTTTGATGGAACTGAGATCACTATCCTAGGAGATCTTGATCCATTCCAATACTGCACCAACCTATGAGCCACTGCTGAGCACCAGGTGCCCATCAATCAGGAGGCCTCATCTTCCACCTCATCCAAATATATTGACCCATCGACACTCATGAAATCATCCACTCCATCACCTTCTAACACACCATATCCATCAGTCTCCATTCCAAGTAAGGACCTTCAGATCCAGGACCTTGGTTGTGGAGAGTTCAAATTGAATACGGCTTATTGTATCACCAGAATACCAAAGCCACCTAAAGTCTATGGTAGACCATGTTTTGTAGTGGAGCCCAAAACAACTTTCAAGGTGCCATCAAAAAGTGTTTTTACATGGTGGGGTGATATGGGTAAGGAAGTCATTATCGACATAGATAACTGGATCTACAAAGATCCAACAGAGCTATCTCCACTACCACTACATCTCTATGGCAAAGGCTATGACATATGCAAAGCTCTAGATTTCGACGGTACAAGCGGCCTGGGAAAGAACAACAATGGAAGAAGGGAACCTATTATCATTACTACAAGACCAAAGAATATAGGGCTAGGGTTTGACCAATTCGGAACTGATGATCAACGTACCCATGAACTTTCAAGTAAGGTCATAATGGCTACAGAGGGTGTTGATACATGCGAAGAATCCCCTACTGAAACAAACTCAAATGAATGGGAATGGGGATCTGACAAAACCATTAGTGACTATGACATTGATGAACTATTCTTGGAACCTAGCCAACCTTCCTTTGAAGAATGATTCTGCCAGAAATATAACATTGACCCTATTGATCGACATTCTAAAAATAAGGAATTGGTAAGCATTCCTTGGAATCCATAAGAACACAAGGTGTCATTGGCAATACCATAATCATCCCACCCCATTCCTGAGCCCACCCATGAGCCTAATTTATCTGAGCCCACTATCCATACTTCTGAAATGCTAACCACTAGTCACGATGTTGATAATTTTATCCCATATTATGACTTTGAATTCAATTCATCTGACTTGGAGTATGGACCATCCATTGCATCAGACATGGAAGTGGAAATTGACAACTTTGCCTTGTCACTCGAGGGATCAATTTTCACACTTTCCACATCCTCCCCATCCTTCACCAACACTGATGATGGGATCCCTCTTGTTTATCCACAACTAATCCACTGGGACCAACAAGACTCACCGGTGATGGACATATTTCAGAATGACGAGGCAATTGTAGAGTTCATGGGGCTAAGAGAAGGTATTCCATGGGGTGAACACAAAACAAGGTTTTCCATTGATCTAGATTGTGTAGCTTACTTTGGGGAGACTGTGCAATCCTCCAGTCGCAAAAATACAAAAGATAAAAAAGAAAAAGAAATGCCTTTAGGTGAAAACCACAAGGAACCTTCTAGCAGTAAAATAGTAAAAACAAAGGACGTATCCGAAGGTGAAAACCTCTCTGAGGTGCCTAAGGATGGAGGATTGGAATTTCTTCCCATAACATAGGAAAATTCAGCTATGCTCATTGAAGACACAATGGAAGTTAACATAGCCACACTAGAGAGTCCCAAAATGATTCTCTTGGCCGCATCATTGTCAAAAGAAGAAAAACCCGAATTTCAACAATTCTTCACAGACAGGAAAGTTAACTTTGCATAGTCATATGCTGACATGCAAGGCCTTGATCCAACATTGGTTTTACATCATCTTCCTCTAATCCCAAGAATCAAGCCATTCAAACAAAAGTTGTGCAAGATGCATCCACAAATTGCACTACTTGTCAAGGCTGAACTAAAGAAGTTACTGGATGTTGAGTTCATAAGGTCAATAGACTATGCTGATTGGATATCAAACGTTGTCCCTATTACCAAGCCAAATGGACAAATCCGTATTTGCATGGATTTTAGAGATTTAAACAAAGCTTGTGCAAAGGACGACTTCCCCCTACCAAACATAGACATGATTGTTGACCTCACAATAGGATATGAGATGCTATCTCTCATGGATGGTTTTCTAGGGTATAACCAAATCCGAATTGCAAGAGAGGATCAGCATAAAATGACATTCACTTGCCCTTGGGGAACATATTGTTGGAGTTTCATGCCTTTTAGCTTAAAGAATGCAGGCACCACGTACCAGAGGGATATGACAACAATCTTCCATGACATGATGCATATCCTAATGGAAGATTATGTAGATGACTTATTGGCAAATTCTTTGATAAGAAAAGATCATCTCAAAGTCCTAGACAAAATCTTTAGACGGCTTGAGGATTACAAGGTTCATTTGAACCCAAAGAAATGTGTCTTCAGAGTCACTTCAAGAAAGCTGTTGGGATACATAGTTTCATGCCGAGGCATTGAGGTTGACCCTGCAAAAGTAAAAGAAATTCTGGACATGCCTCCTCCAAGAGGAATTGGTGAGTTGCAAACACTTCAAGGTAGATTGCAGTCTATTCGCCGCTTCATTGCATAGTTGGCAAACAAGTGTCAACCATTCCAATATCTGCTCCGCAAAAGCATTCCTTTTGTATGGATAGATAAGTGCAACATAGCCTTTGACCAAATTAAAGAATATCTATTAACACCAACAATGTTAATGCCGCCTATTGAGGGAAAAACATTGATCCTATATGTCTCTACAATGACAAATGCATTGGGGGCATTATTGATGCAAAATGACCATGAATAAAAAGAAAGAGCCATATATTACATCAGTCGCACATTAATTGGATATGAGCTCAACTACACAACCATTGAATAGGCATGCCTGGTAGTTGTCTTTGTAGTGCAGAAACTAAGACACTATATGCTAAGCCATCAAACACATTTGGTAGCAAAGATTGACCCATTAAAGCATCTCCTGAGTCAAGTAGCATTGACAAGTCGCTTGGCAAAGTGGGTCATGATATTAAGCAAGTATGACATACAGTATGTGGAGCACAAGGCTATAAAAGGTCAAGTAATAATAGATCAACTGGCAGATGCACCAATCCAAGCCAATCATGCGCTGATAACTGATTTTCTTGATGAGTCAATCTTTCATGCATAACCAGCTTTACCATGGAAACTATACTTTGATGGGTCCCACACTGGGCACGGCTTAGGAGCTGGCATATTATTTATCACACCACAAGGGGATTCAATTCCTAAATCATTTCGGATCGCTTTCCCTTGTACAAATAATATTGCAAAATATGAGGCATTGGTCACAGGTCTCAAGATAGCAATTCAATGGAAAATTTAGACACTACTTGTATTTGGGGATTCTCAATTAGTCATCAACCAAGTGAATGATGACTATGACACAAAGGATGAAAAGTTGCTCCCTTACAAACACATGGTGGATAGTTTCCTAATGTACTTCAAAATAATTGCATTTGAACAAATCCCAAGAACACAAAATAAGGCAGTTGATGCAATGGCTACCATTTGATCTCTCTTAGACATCCCTAAGAATGTGTCACAGTTTGAATTCTTAGTGGAATAGTTGTTGATGTCTGCATATGATATTCTAGAGTCAACAATGGTGTGTGAGATTGTTGGTCCCAGTTCGCCTTGGTACCAAGACATATACAACTATCTTAAATCCCAAACCCTCCCACCCAACCTGCCCAACAACCAAAGAAAGTCCTTCATCTGAAAAGCGGCTAGACATACCATCGTCAGTGACACCTTATACCATCATGGCTTTGATAACACCCTTCTTCGCTATCTCGATACTGATGAAGCACAAATGACTTTACGAGAGGTACACGAGGGTATATGCGAATCTCATTCGAGTGGTCCAACATTAGCTCGAAAAGTCACCAGACTTGGGTACTACTAGCTGACATTGGAAAAAGATGCTCTTCAGTTTGTCAGAACATGTCAGAAGTGCTAGGTGCACAATGATCTAATTCATGCACCTGCAAAGGAATTGAGACCTATCACTTCTCCATGGCCTTTCGCACAATGGGGACTCGACCTTGTGGGTAAGATCCATCCATCCTCTTCTAATGGCCATAAATTCATAATCACCACCACTGAGTATTTTACTAAGTGGATTGAAGTCATCCCTCTCACCTACATCACCGGTAAACAAATATTCAAGTTCATCCTAAATTGCATCATTTGGTAGTATGGTGTCCCACAATCCGTCATCACAAATAATGATAGTCCATTCAAAAATCAGGACGTTCATGAGCTCTGTGAGCGATTCTACATCCAACACCATTTCTCCACCCCATATTACCCACAAGGTAATGGCCAAGCTGAGGTGTCAAATAAAACAATTCTTCGCATTCTAAAGAAGACCGTCAATGACGTTGGCTAAGATTGGCACCTACAACTTAATCCTACTTTATGGGCCTATCATACTAGCATTCTTACCCCCATTGGAGCCACTCCATTTTCCCTGGTCTATGGATCTGAGGCCATATTACCCATCGAGGTTGAAATTCCTTCTCTCCAAGTCTCTTTGAAAGGAATGATTGATGATGAAGAGTACAGACATACTTGCCTACATGAGATGGAAATGCTACAAGAAAGATGTAAAAATGCCTTAAATCATTTGTAGGCATATCAAAATCGTCTCTGCCAAAGTTACAACAAAAGAGTAATGGTGAGAAAGTTTGAACTTGGTGACTTGGTTCTCATGCAAAACCCTAGAAATCAGGTAGACCGTGAAAAGCCTGGAAATTTTGAGGCTAATTGGCGTGGTCCTTATATCATTACTACAACATTTGGTTTTAGAGCTTATCAATTGGCCACACCTGATGGAGAATAGCTGACATAACCCATCAACAATTTACACCTAAGAAAGTTCTACACATACCATCAGAGAGTTGGGCTAGAAAACTTACAAAATACAAAAAAATTGAAAAGTAAAAAAAAATCGTCCCTTGATGAAAACCTGGCAAATAGGCATCTTGGTGACACCAAAAAATGGCAAAAATAGTAAAAATAAATGAATTCATCTAATAGTGAAAACCTGGCAAACAAGCGCTTTGGATAAGTACCATGGTGAAAACTTGGCAAACAGGCACCATGTGTAGTTGATCATTGCTTTTCCATCAACTATCACTCAAATCGATCTTTATCCATTTGTCATAATCACAAAATCCTGACACATTCATGACATCCATCCTAAGTCTAGTCAATTCCGACTGTGGTTAGCATTTGGTTGACATCATCCCTTGCATATCCTTTCCTTTTGTCTGCTTATCTCCATATCATTTGACTCGGATAATCCCCGCTCTATCTAGGGGAAAGACCTTTATTATGCAACTGTAGTGGGTATAACACATGATCTTGCATTCTTAAAAAGTCTTGAAAAAATCCTAAAAATGTGAAAAAGTCTTGAAAAAATCCTAAAAAATGTGAAAAAGTCCTGAAAAAAGACATAAAAATTTGAAAACGACTTGAGAAAATACAAAAACATCCAAATCAATGTCAAAATCCAAAAATAGAGTCAATCTGATCAATTCAATCAATCACGTCAATCAATTTTGACCATGTTTGAACTACGTTGTCTTTGCGCATTTGCTACGTACGAAAGATTCATCTTTGAATCCCCGAGACATTAGGTCAGTCCTTCTAGGTTTTTCACAAAATAAAATCATGATTCAAGCTTCTGTCCTTCGGATAACATCATTGATTGTGTCGAACTACGAGGTCTCTGAGTGCATGACATAGGCAAGGCCATCAATCGATGGACCTCCGAGGCCACACTAGGTCAGTCCATTAGGGTTCATGGCACTACACATTCACACACATCAAACTATCTCCAAATCAATCGAATGTTATATCAATCTTGAGCTATCAGTCTATAAGAAATCTACTTCGTCAAACACTTTTAGTCAATTCAGCATGCCACCAATGACATGTAGTCAAAATCATATCAAGACAATTTTATTTTGGAAAAACTTTGAGTTCTTCTTCAAGATGTATCCGTATGAAGAGTGACTCATGTCACTTCTTTATGCTTTTGGATAGGCCCTTCCTAAGAATCGTCATCATCATCTGGAAATTTTGATGGATTCTCCTAACTCCAAGAATCGATCTCTTCGATATCAATGTCATTTAGGATGTGTCCTTTATAAATTTGATATCGCTCGACATTTGACATAACTTGAAATTAAAACACTTGGCAAACTTTTTTTGTCTTTCGGTGATTATCATGATATTAGTTCCTTATGTCCTAAGAAGCATGATATATCATGATGATTATCCTTGTCTACTTATCACTCTAATATTAGTTTCTCACGGATGTCCTAACTTCAAGATTTAGAGAAGCAACAACATAGTACGATGATTTTACTATTTGTTTTTTGCTATCATGTGGCTAGTTTCTCCAGGATGTCCTAAACATCAGGATTTAGAGAAGCAACAATGTCTCATCATCGGCTTGGTTTTTCTAGCGATTGGTCATGAAAAAGTGACTAGGGGAAATTGTGTTCCTGGCACGAGTCATGATCATCCTTTGTCTGCTA
This sequence comes from Sequoiadendron giganteum, assembly GCA_007115665.2. Classification (NCBI taxonomy): domain Eukaryota; kingdom Viridiplantae; phylum Streptophyta; class Pinopsida; order Cupressales; family Cupressaceae; genus Sequoiadendron; species Sequoiadendron giganteum. The sequence continues at coordinate 411,011,793 of CM021107.1, forward strand.
TTGTTGATCTACGTGATAGCTAGACCTTGCACACTATTGGTCTATGTCATATCATAGTGTTTGTCAACTATCATGACATTTTCACCCAATGATGATTAAAGAGCAAAAACTAGAATGGCACTATAGCAAAGTTTTGAAGGATTTTTTAATTTCCGCACTAACATCTTCGCCTTCCCCTCTCTCGTTCTCTGATGATGTCCTATGACATACAAAAACAAAGTTGCATACATAATGGCATGAGCATTTCATATTCAAATCTGCATAAATCACATACCATAATTCATATTGCATAAATACTACCATTTGCATCCATTCATAAAACCATCATTTGCATCAACATATAGGCATCATAAATAAACATTTGCATTAACATATAGGAATCACATCATCATCACATTACACAATGCATACACCTCATAGCATCATAAAAGCATCACATAAAGCATTAGAATACCATAACACATAACATCATATAGGCCACATCAAAACTGCATCGCATATATATATAATCTCAAAATGTCATTTCATAGGATAGAGTCATATGATATCCCAAAAAATGGAGCTCACAAGCTCAAATATCAAAATATACAAATATCTACAAACAAGTCCTAGGATGGCCTTCCTCCATCCTATGGAGGTGAACTACTAGGTGGTTGTGCCTGACCAACCATGTGAAATGTGACCTGAATGGGAGTGGTGTCCTAAGTCTGACCTTGAGAGCTCGAGGCCTTGGTAACATGAGGCTAGCTCTGCTTTGCCTGGTGTCCTGATGACACTGATCTATGCCCATGCTTTGATATGTGACTATCGCCTGATGAGTGCCTATGAGATTTGTGTGACCTGTGACCTGATGACTACCCTGATGTAGTAGACCCCCCAGCACTAGTGTAACTACTGCTATGAGACCTGTTGTTGTGTGTCCAGCTGTCACTGCCTGTCCTACTATAGGATCGAGACAACCCTGGGTCCCATCTCTCTAGGGGAACTACCTGCTCGTATAATACCCTGTACCACCCCCTGCTCTCTACCATCCTGGCCAACTCTCTAGCCATATCTCCTATCGGCCCTGAACATAGCTCTACGAACTCTATCACCCATTGATCTGACTCCTACCATCGAAGAATAGCCTGATCTCTCTCCACGCAGGTGACCTCTAACTCCATTTCCAAGGCCTTGTTCTGAGACAAGGCCGCATCAAGTCTACTTTGTAAATCTATGATCCGCTAATTGATGGTGACATCAGTAGGCAAAATGGGTGATTTGTCACTCGCATCATCCCCGGAGATCATACGCTCCCACAGTCATTGATTTGCCTCATCCTCCTCCTCCTCCTCACCTCTCTCCTCCTTAGCCTAGACCTCCTCCACATCTATGTTAAGAGGGTGTCCCCCAACAAGAGGATCCTCCTCCTCTCCACCCCTCACCTCCTCCTTAGCCCTCACATCCTCCTCACCGCCTCTGACCTCCTCGGCCCTCATCTCGAGCTCTCTCTCCTCCCCCTCCTCCTGAATGGGTGACAATGGTACACCACCCACCCTCTACCTGACTCTCTTAGGCTGCCTCCGCCCTCTGCCATCCCTCCTCCTCCTCGCACCCCTCCCATCTCCTCCAACTTTGTCATCTCCTCCACCTCCTCCACCTCCTCCACCTCCTCTGTCTCCCCCATCTCTGCCTCCTCCTCCCTTGCCTCCATCTCTACCACCGACACCTCTGCCATCTCTCCCTCCATCTCTGCCACCCCGACCTCTCCTCGATATGCGTGGAATGAATGACCTCTGATCTATCGGTGGTGGAACATTTGGATATGTCAACGAAATGGGCCTGATCCAACAAAATCTGCCACCAGGTGTCAAACTCAGCAGATGTCCCTGGATCTACTGGACCCCCTCTCCACACCCACTAAACTACCACCAAGCTATCAACCTATTGCTCAACCACTATAACTGATATAGGCGGCCCCCACATGGTCTCCCTGGAAGACCAAACATACTCTATTGTGCCTACTGGCACAACCTGCTGCTCCCCAAACTGTCATAGTACCCACTGGGGTAGGTACATCTTGATAATCCACTGAGTCTGTACTGTATGGCCAATCAAATACCGAAACTATCTGCAAAAGGATAAGTGGCCATCCTCATCTGACCACTGTGCACAATCTTTGTAGGGTCTCTAGACAAAACTAATCATTGTATCAATCCGATGATGCCAGTACTAGGTATCTCCCACGTGAGTTTGACTGACTGATCCCGCATACAAGTAAACATACGACATCCCATCACCTAGTTGTTGAATCTACACCAATGGTTGAAACACGGGAATACGCTCCCATACCCATATCATCAGGAGGGTAGTGCCGCAACTGATACTATGCAAAAGCCGACTCTGCATAAGAAAGGCGAAGGATTAGCACATATTGAGCAATACGGTGGAAATTTTATTACTACTGGCAAGTCAAGGGTACATAAAGGCTAATCTCGGCACAAGTTCAACAAAATTCAACTCTGGTCAACTGCAATTGCATCGCATTGACCACAAATGTGTCACAATTATTCAATTACGGCTTTGCACATGACAATTAAGTTGCAATATGTCAAATGCGTCGTTATGGCCCGCAAATGCGCAACCTAACAACGAATGTGTTGTTTTGGCTAGCAAATGTGCAGGCTCACAACTGATGCATTGTTTTAATTGACAATTGTATTGCGATTGTGCAAATGCGTCATTGGACTTGTCAATTCTGGTTCAAAATGGCAAATGCCTCGCAAAGTCATCACTTGCGTTGCAACCTCACGAATGTGTCGTTTCACCTTGCGGATGCGCAATTGCACAAAAGGGGTCCAGTCTACCCGTCGCACTTGCATCACGACGCAGGAAAATGCGTCGAACACGAAAGTGTTTGTGGTTTACGTGACATCATTTGCATCGCAACGCATTTGATTCTGACCCTTAAAACCCTGATAAATGCATTAAATTCAAAATTTGACAAGTTGGATAGGGTACTTACTGGTGCCTCCGCACCCTCGGGTCATCGGAATGTGTGCACATGGTATCTACGGTGTGTAGTTGTTGGAATCACCATTGTCTCTCAGAGCTCTGGTTTCTCAATTTTCTATATGACAAATGAGCAAATGACATTTGGATTGACCTTTTCAACCTATTTATAGGCTGAAAATTAGGGTTTTGACGTGGTAAGTTATACTGGAGGTTCATTTGACCACCTTTGACTGGCATTTTGGCTAGCTTAACATCCTCCGTTTTTGAAACCGTTCACGTCGTTACTTATCTAGTCATTAATTTGACTAGTCGGGATATTTTCCAAATTTTTCTAACCTCGAGTCAAAATTCAAAAAATTTCCCGAGGGGGCATATGCACTCCATACCTTCACTGGGGCATATTCTGGACTTGTTTTCTTTGCCACAATGTGACAAGCTACATTATGACAAAGAGGGGCAAATGTAGACACATAAAAATGACTTGGGCCTACGACCACTATTTTTACCACCTTTCGTCATAACATGATTATAATTTTGTAATTATGTTTCTAACCCACATTCAACTATTAATTAAATAATTCATAAAATCTCTCATTCTTCATAATTATTAAATAGATAAATCTTATTTATTTATTTAATAATGTCACTAATTATCAAAGTCTTCTTGCAATTAAATAAAATCTTATTTATTTAATTAATCTTTATCATTAATGTCCTCCTGATTATTAAATGAATATATTTAAAATATATTTATTTAATGTGTCACTAATTCCTAAATCCTCTTAATTAAATAAATTCAATTAATTTATGTAATTAATTAACTACTTCTTCTAAATTAAATAATTATTTTTAATTATTTAATTGTGGCATGTGACACTTCTATATTTTTAAATAGAACAAATCATTTAAAAATGTCTCGCATTGTTAACTGATTCTTCATTTACTAATTAATTTCAAAAATCAATTACTTCTTATCTCACAAAATCCCTATTTTGAATTAATTTAATTCAAAATAGAATTATTCCTCTACAAATCAAGTAATTTCTAAAATTACTCATTTTCTAAAATCCCACCTTCTTATCCTTTGATTTTTACTAATTTCATCTCAACTGTCACATTTAGTCTTGATTTAATTCATTTAATTAAATCTTATTCACACATGTGGGCATTTTTCCCTAACCCTAATTGAGAGCTGCCTTATTGAATCTTGACCTTTGATTCTAGGGCATTCTTCAATCTCTCATCTCGTCCATCCATTTAAGATTGCATTTTCTATAAAATGACAATCTTGATCTCATTTTCGGGATGAATGAATCATTTTAATCTCTTAGCATTTTGTAATCTCATTTAGCATCAATTTTCATATCATCTTAGGCTCATTTAATAATTTGCATATTAGGATTGAATTGCTAGTTTGCATATTAGAGAGAATCTTTATAAATCCTTCAAATCTTGTTTAGGTCTAGACATTCATAGTTTTCTCACACAAACAAATTTGAGGGCATCCTTTTATTGCAAGTTAGGAGGTACAATGGAAATGAGCCATGGAGGAGAGAAATGGGTGAGACTATTCTAGTCTCATTCCTTTTATCATTGATTTCTCCTTTGCATTCCATTGATTGATAGTATTTTTATTGCATGCATGTTCTAACCCAGTTCTATCTTGTAGGAATATTTTGTCTATCATTACACTTCCTTTTCCTATTCAAAACCCAAGTTATAGAAGAATTCAACTTCTTTAAAATTCGGAGGTTACTCAATTTAGGACAATAGGTCCCCCTAGAATTGAGTTCCCCATAGAGGGTTCTTACCTTGCCAACTTTTGGCATCAACAATTTTCACTCTATTTTCAGCAGTCCTCCACCTCCTATTACACAATGTTGTCTACTGCAGAGGTACGCAACTAGTAAATAATTATAAATATTACATGTGAATAGTTGAATGTTATATGAATGGTATTCTTATATCTCATTTTGTATGTTGAATAAGTTAATCTTGGACCTTCGATGACAATGTCTAGCAGTGGAGGTGGTCATCAAAGTTTCACTCAAGTAATACAAAGTATTTTTAATTTTAAAATAAAAAATTGTATTTCGTAATTGAATAATGTTTAATGACTTGAGGGTTTTAGATAGTTTGTAAGTATGATTTTTAATGTTTAATTAATTTAATTTCAAGTTGCTATGTACTTCATAATCTATCAATTTCATTTTTTCATGTTGTTAACCTCCAAAAATATAGGCTAGTGGTGTCAATTAATTATCCACCTTCTATAGACCTCTTTATTTTATTACCTCTTGGCACCTCTACCAACCAAACCTAAATGTTCTATGTAACTATGTTATTTTTATAGCTCTTCATCAAAACTCATAAGCAATTGTCTAGGCAACAAATGAATCCCTAGGGCTAATTTGTATGATTTTGATCATTCATTGAATCCAATATTATATGTCATTGATCCACATGCATTACTATGTAGAACATATATTCATAATGAGACATGTCAACTTCACTATCTTCATTAAATTCAGGTTTCATCCCTTTTAATAATGTTAAACTATGATATATCCCTTAACTTTTATTTTTAACATGACTCCATTCCTTGATATAGTTTAATTTGGTACGTTTATTTACCTCATTATCCTAATGATATTTATTTATCCTTTACAACAATACATTTTATTATAAAATGGTATATATATATATAATTATTTTATGGATATGTATTTCTCAAAACTCTTTCTTTACCCTCATCCACCATTAAATAGCGAAGATGCATTATGAAGTTTTCATTCAATCAAAACATGGTGCATAGTATTTAATGTTTATGATCACACAATTATACCCCAAAACATACACTACTTCTCACTCTAAATATTACATAATCCTATATTTCTCATAAATTTTAAGTTGTGATACGAAAATGGTATTCATATGAAAATCTATTATGTTCAAAATATTTTAGTGTTTATTTTTCTCTAGTAAACATCATCCTATACAAAACCAAATCACACTCAAGTAAGCATTCAGTATGAAATTGTAAAATATAAACCCTATTCTAGCGATGATCCAATAAATCCTAATAAATCCCCATGTTATGTCATATTCACTATATTTATGAGATTCATAACTAAACTAAATCTAACACAATAGTCCAATCACTGTCGATTAAACTATGATGCAATTATTAGTTCAATAATTACTCAAAATTTTGTTGGCTATGTCATACATTATAATCCATGACCTGCATCATCTTTAATACATCACACTCAATCATTCAATTCAATAGGGGATGCATCCAATTGTTCACCTTCTTTACATTGGTCTCACTATTGTAAATAAAGGATATAGTGAAACATAGTTATTTATGATATCATAAAAAATATGCATAGGAACCCACAAACTATAAATAATTAAAGTCATAAATAAGGATTCACACATTATAAAAAACTATGAGCTTACACCACTTGTTAGTAGGAAGACACAAATTGAAACCATTTTGACCAAAAATTAACTTGATCCCCTTAAACAATTTAGAAATCAATATTTATTTCTAAAATGTAGTCATAAGTTTCTAGTTTTGTTAATGGAATAATTTTTATTTATTTTTAGATGATGCAAGTAGATACTCCTCCTGGTATTGATAGGATAGTGGATCATGGTTTCATTGTAGTAGTAGTGAGCTCGATGTCTTTGATAGGGGTATGAGGTAGATTAGTAAAGTTCACATTATATTCATTTTTTAGTTGTCTATTATTAGAAAATTAAATGATTATTCCTGTGTAGTTTAATTCATATTTATATGGTTACTATAGGACTTCACAATGCTAGAGCGTGAGTGTGTTTTTTTTGTGAATGTGAAGAGAGATAATTTGGTTGTGGTAAGTAATTAGTTTGTTAAATATTTTGTTTTACAATGTAATTTAAATATATTAATGTCTATACTTTTTATCGTAATAGGTGCATCTCCATGAATCTTTAAATAGGAGATCAAGTGAAGGAATTCAATGTAGACCACCATCACTGGCATCTCCATCCCCCCGATGATCAAAGGCCACTTGTGATTTGTTTCCTTCACCTGGAGGGAAATGAATATTTATTAGGGTCCTCTATTGTATACCTGTATGGCATTTTTTACATATATTATGTATTACATATATGTGACAATGTATGCCCATATAGCATTCTTGTAAGCCTGTATGGCTATTTGGTTAATTCATATCTTTTTTATTGATGGTGTCCATATTTACATTATAAATTATTTAAATAAAGAATAATGATTTGACATAACTATAAATGATTAAATTTTTTTCCAATCTACTGTTACAAAAATGTTCCTATATTATTTCCTTACAATAAATGAAGTGCTTCAAATTATTCTAAGATGTCTATCTCTTAAGAATGTAATGAAAACACAAGTAAAAAGAGCTAATTAAGGATTATATTTGTAGACTTCAAGTTTTTTATAATAATATGTTGCCTCCATTCTACAATGACAAGATTCAATGGATATTTGTAGATAGTATACTTCAAATATTCAAAATTCAAGTGTATTCCATGCTTCATAACTTATTTTTAGATTTATGTATTATTGTTTGTAAGCATTATCCATTCATTCCTAATATTTTGTTGTATTGATAAAATCAAGACAATGAGGATGTGATGATTTTTATCATGATGCACCTTTACCTTTTTCAGTTTCCCACTAGTATTTTATGTTTGGCATCTTTTATTAAATCTTTTATGGTGATATTCACTCTCATTTCACCTATATTTTTTGGTTAATTATTATCTTTCCTACAATTCTATGTGTTAGTGGTCTTGGATGCCATATTTTTGGCATATAGTTATGGAATCAAGTTTTATTCAAGACAAAGTACAAAAAATTTACACTATGTTTCCAATAATTTTATTCAATTATATTCAAGTACCCGTTCATTCAAGTACCTATCCTCTATTTGGTTGTGTTGAAAATGAATGTAAAACTGTAGTAAAAATGTAGCTTAAAATTTGTAAATCCTATGTATTAGTAGATTCAATTTTAGTATTCTTTGTCACAATCTCTTGCATATGATTAATCTTGAATAAGATCAATTTTAATGTTGTAGAAAGTAGACACAATATTGATAGAAGAAATATAAGACATGATAGAAAGAACACAACATGTACGTGGAGAAACCCTTTTAGGAGAAAACTCCACCAGAATTGTTCTTGGTTGTATTATTTAACCTTTGAATGAGCTACAATAATACTGATTCAATTCTCCTTGATGCACTTCTTTGTTCTTCAAAAAATCTTGTTCACAACCTACAAAATTTTCTCTCAAAACTCTCTCATACAATTGCTGCAATAATAGATAATTTTTTTCCTTACAAAATCATAAGAGTTAACAAATATAATATCACAAAGCCTCTTGAGAAAATCCATGCCTAGGGTTGCCAAATTGAGTTCAAGTATGCATGAAAAAGTCAAACGAGTGTCTCCCTCAAATTTGGCGCCCAACACTGAAGTGTTAACCTCATAGTTGTCAAAAATATCTTCTGCAAGCTCATCCTCAAAGTAGGCGCCCAAATTGGGTCCCACTTAATTGAGCATTATAAATATCTTTTCCATGCAGTAGTTGTAACTCAAAGATGCCAACTTGGGCATCCAAGATGGGCCCAAGTTAATATTTGTTAACTAAAACACATCTATCATTGATCCATGCAAAACAATGTACATGCATGATCCTCCATTTGTTAACTGAATGTATCAACCTATTATCTGTCCATGTAACTCAAGTCAACTAAGATTAACTAACATGTAATTGAAGATAACTAAAACATAACTGAACTGAACTGAACTGAACTCAATTGAATTGAACTAAACTGAACCTCGTAAACATCAATCCATATTTTATAGGTACTGAACATGCATAAATCAAAATCCCTATTTTGTAGGAATTTGAGATGCATTTTTGAAGTGTACTCAATTCACTAACCAGTTCACTAACCAGTTAACTAAACCAAGTTGGATCCCACCTCCCATGTAGGCACCCATGTGCTCCTATTTTGTAGGAGCTCTCTCCAAGGAATCCCCACATGCTCCTAACACTTAGAGATAACTATAGATGTCAAAATAAATGTTTATTTCATTCCAAATTAATCTCTTCCTAATCCTAGTGCTGTGAAACACATTCTAAGGACTTAGGAGATACATGAAATATATTAAAAATGCAATTAAATGACATCCTAATCCCAACATTCTCCCACTTGAAATTATCATTGTAATTATTCAAAACAAGGAATCATTTAATATAAATCAAGTGGAGGACTCGAGGCCAATGGAATTCCTGCACCAAGAGAACTTTTTTGTAGGAATCGGTTTCATAAGATAATCTATAGCATTGACCAAAGTGTCAACTTTCTCAATCAATGCCTTACTACTCTCAATCATTTCTCACACAAAATGATACTGCACATCGACATGATTAGTATGAGCATAATATATAGGATTTTTGGCTAAACAAATAGCACTCTAACTATCACATTCAAGTTTAATTTTATTGCAATTAAAACCAATACCTTTCCCAAGTCTCTATAACCAAAAAACCTATTTCGAGGCATGTGTAGCATTCATGTACTCTATTTTTGTGGTGCACAAAGCAACTGTGGGCTGCCTCTTACTCATCCAACTAACCGCAACTCCAAACAAAGTAAACACATAACCACTTGTTGACCTCTGACTATCCAGGCCTCTTGCCTAATCTAAATAAAAAAAACCTTGTATGTCCAATGACCTACTCATAATATCAATATCATTAGAACCATGATAAACCAAACAGTAGTTAGAAGTACCTCATAAATATATAAACACCCTATTAACATAAGTCCAATTTTCTTTACTAGGGTTAGACATAAACCTACTTAGAACTCCCACTGCTTGGGCTATATCTGGTCTTGTACGGACCATTGCATACATTAAACTACCAACTACACTAGCATAAGAAATCCCAATCATTTCCTCATAATCAAAATTAGATTTAAGACTCATGTCTAAACTTAACTTCGTTCCAACTAGTAAAGGAATATTAATTGGTTTATTATCATGCATGTTAAACTATTTCAAAATAGTATCAACATAGTTTCTTTGACTTAGGAAAATATTTATATTACCTCTATCTCTGTTGGTCTCCATACCAAGGATATATTTTGCAGCCCCTAGATATTTCATCTCAAATATGTTAGAGAGTTGTACTTTTAATTCTTTGATCATTACCTTATTGTTACCAATAAACAACATTTTATCAACATACAAGATAATAATTAAAGCTAATCATTAATTATTTTTATGCAAACACAATGATCTTCCTCACTCCTAATATAACCAATTTTTAATACAAAAGCATCAAACTTCTGGTACCACATTCTTGGTGACTATTTCAATCCATATAAAAATCTCTTTAACCTGAAAACCCATTCTTATTTTCCTTGTACAACAAAACCATCAGGTTGCCTCATATAAATCTCCTCATCAAGATCCCCATGCAAGAAAGTCGTTTTCACATCCATTTGTTCTATCTCAAAATCAAAAGAAACAAAAATAGGTAAAAAGAATCTAATAGAATTTAATTTAGCAACATGAGAGAAGATTTCATTAAATTCAACTCCCTCTCTCTAGGAGTAGCCCTTGGATACTAATCTAGCCTTGTACGTTTCAAGATTACCATATGCTCCAATTTTATTTTTAAAGATCCATTTACAACCAATAGTCTTTCTTCCTTTGGGAAAACTCTCAATATCCCACGTGTCACAAGTATCCAAGGAAAAAAATTCCTCATGCATAGCTTGTGTCCAAATCTTTTTTTCATCTAAAGACAACTTCCTTGTAAGATCTAGGTTCATCATTAGTACTCAACAAAGCAGGTATACAATAAAAATCAAGTGGGCTATACCTGTCAATAGGATTTCGTTGTCTTGTGGATCTTCTCAATGTGGTTTCTACCTCTTCCTCAATATGCTCATCATGAGCATCTATCTCAAAAAAAATTGAACTCTCCTCATCTGATTCATCCAATTATTCTTCAACATGTGTATCTTCTTGCTTCTTAGTGTTTTCCTCAAAATGCATTGTTCGAGAAGTATCCTTATCTTTTGGTTGTTCTTCTCTTGAATAAGCTCTAAATTCTTTGAAAATCACATCTCTTGACAAAGTAATTTCTTAGGTTAGAGGATTCTAAAGCTTTTAACCTTTTACATTTTCACCATAACCTATGAATATGCATTTATGTGCTTTTGGATCCAACTTAGATCTCTTTTCTCTAGGCACATGAACAAAAGCCTCACAATCAAAGATCATTAAATGTGCAACACTAGGATTCCTACCTAACCACATTTCATAAGGGACTTTATCTTCAATAGATGAACTAGAAGATCTATTGATTAAATAACAAGAAGTTCATACATCCTCAACCCAAAGGCACCAATCTAGCTCAACACTATTTAACATGCTCCTAGCTCTTTCCATTAAGGTTCATTTCATCCTCTCAGCTACTCAATTTTTTTGTGGTGTATATGGAGTAGTTTATTGTCTCATAATTTTTGCATGCTTACAATAATCATCAAATTCCATAGAACAATATTCACCATCATTATTTAATCTCAACACTTTTATCTTATGATCTGATTGTTTCTCAACTAAAGCCTTAAATTCTTTAAACTTATTAAACACATCAGATTTGTTATGCATAAAATAGATCCAAGTGTATCTTGAGACATCATCAATAAAAGTGACATAATATCTAGATTTTACAATAGAGTTAATATCCACAAGACCCAAAAAATCTAAGTGAATAATCTCTAATAATATTTTAGCTTTATTTGTTCCTTTAGGAAATGAATATCTAGATTGATTTCCAAACACACAATGCTCACAAAAATTGTTTTTGCCAATATTATAATCAGGAATACCATCAACCAATTTCTTATTAAGAATGGTCCTAAGACCTTTTTCACCTATGTGGCCCAATCTATGGTGCCACAACATACATGTATTTTCAGCTTCAATTATATTGGTTGATTTATTCAAATTGGAGGTATTCATCTTAAACAAATTCCCAATCCAATATCCTTTAGCAACCACCCTATTCCCTTTCACCAACCTACAACCACTTTTATCAAATTTCACATGCATTCTAGAATCATTAAACTTAGATACAAAAAGTAGATTTCTAGAAAGTCCTAGAATATGTAAAACATCATTAAGGGTATTAACCCCACCATCACTAAAACACAACTTTACCTCTCCTTTTCCCACAATATTTGTTGTGCTAGACATTGCCTCCATCATATTTAGTATACTTTGAGAATCACTCCTTGTTAGGAGTCATATGATAGGAGCAACTTGGATCAATAAGCCAAGAGTCATCGATAACATTCTTATATGAAATAATCAATGCATCATTACCATCATTTGAGGATTTCTCAGTAGAAGCATCATAATTATTTTTCTTGCTCTTACAATCCTTATTTATGTGTCCTGGTTTCCCACAGTTCCAACACTTTACCTTACTCTTACCAGGGGTTTTATACCATCCTTTATACTTACCCTTTCCTTAGGCCTACCTCTTACAAACAAGGCATCTTGGGAGCCTATTTTAGACTTCCTCCTCATCTCCTCTGATAGGAAAGTAGGAATTGTATTGTCCATCTTTGGATCTGCACCACTACCACTGATAGCAATAATTAGATTTTCCCAAGATTTTGGTAAAGAAAAAAGTAACAAAATGCATTTATCTTCATCTTCTAGCTTTACATCTATAGATGCTAATTGACTCAGAATCAAATTAAAAGCATTTAAATGATGTGCAAAAAAATCACCATCTTTCATCTTTAAAGAATATAACTATCTTTTCAAATACAACTTATTAGTAAGGCTTTTAGTTTGATAGATATCACATATCCTCTTCCACAAATCAGATGTACTAATTTCATTTGAAACATTCAAGAGAAAAAACATCAACAAGACATAATCTTATGGTTCCTCTTGCCTTCTTATCAAGCTTAGCCCAATCCTCATTTGACATCAATGTAGGTGTCTTTGTCTTATTACCTACAACTGACCACTAATCTCTCTTCAAGGAGATCTTCCATTTTTAGTTTCCACATCTCATACCTAGATCCATTGAACCTTTCAATATCTAAATGAGAAGTAGAACCCATTGCAACACACTAATTTTTTAAATCAACAATTGACACAATATTAAAAGCTCCCACTACAGCCAAAAAACCTTCAAACTTTTAAGAGAAAGGTGTCCCAAACTCTACCCAACCTCTAGCTCTGATACCAAATGTTGAAAATGAAGGTAGAACTATAGTAAAAATGTAGCTTAAAATTTATAAATCCTCTGTAATTGTAGATTCAATTTTAGTATTCTTTGTCACAATCTCTTGTGTATGATTAATCTTGAATTAGATCAATTTAAATGTTGCAGAAATTAGATAGAAGATTGATAGAAGAAATATAAGACAAAATAGAAAAGACACAACATGTACGTGGAGAAACCCTTTCAAGAAAAAAATCCACTAGAATTTTTCTTGCTTGTATTATTTAACCTTTGAATGAGTTACAATAATACTGATTCAATTCTCCTTGATGTGATTCTTTGTTCTTCAACAAATATTATTCACAACTTGCAATATTTTCTCACAAAAATCTCTCATACAATTGCTGCAATAATAGACAATTTTCTTCCTTAAAAACTCATAAGAGTTAACAAATATAATATCACAAAGCCTCTTGAGAAAATCCATGCCTAGGGTTGCCAAGTTGAGTTCAAAAATGCATGAAAAACTCAAACAAGAGTCTCCCTCAAATTTGGTGCCCAACACAGAAGTGTTAACCTTGTAGTTTTCAAAATTATCTTCTACAAGATCATCCTCAAAGTAGGCACCCAAACTAGGTGCCACTGAACTGAGCATTATAAATATCTTTTACATGTAGTAGTCGTAACTCAAAGATGCCAACTTGGGTGACCAAGGTGGGTCAAAGTCAATATTTTTTAACTGAAACACATTTTTCACCGATTCATGTAAAACAATGTGCATGCATGATCATCCATCTATTAACTCAATTTATCAACATGTTATCTATCCATGCAACTCAAGTCAACTAAGATTAACTAGCATGCAATTGAAGATAATTGAAACATAATTGAATTGAACTAAACTAAACCTCATAAACATCAATCCCTATTTTATAGGTACTCAACATGCATAATCAAAATCCTTAGTTTATAGGAACTTGAGATGCATTTCTGAATTTTACTCAATTCACCAACCAATTAACTAAACCAAGGTGGATTCCACCTCCCATGTAGGTTCCCATGTGTTCCTATTTGGTAGGAGCTCTCTCCAAGGTGTCCCCACATGCTCCTAACACCTAGAAATAACTACAAATGCCAAATTAAATGTTTATTTCATTCCAAATGAATCTCTTCCTAATCCTAGTGTTGTGAAACACATTCCAAGGACTTAGGAGATACATGAAATATATTAAGAATGCAATTAAATGACATCCTAGTCGCAATAGGCCGATCACTACTTCAAATTTATAGATTTATTCTTTATTCCCACATATTCCTTCACCTCAAAAAAATTTATTCCTATATTGACCAAAACGTTTATGACTACATTGAGTTCAATCAACGGAGGAGACTAGTTCTTTGGTGTAGATCATTCAGTCCTAAGAGTATAAAGACACCTACATTGACCAAAATTAATACATTGGACTTATTTTGTAGCCACCCCAACATGTTGGGATTTTTGGTTTACCCTCAGGATATGAAGAATGTAAACAATGCCTCTCGACAAATTTTTACTGAATGCAACTAACACTTTTTGGAACATCTGAAACATTTTCTCCACTGTGGAAAAAATTGGATATAATAAAAATTGAGAGAGGTTATTTTAGAGATAACCTACATCACCTTATACCTTCAAATGAATTTTCTCTAAGTGCCATTGTTTCTGAGTAACAATTCATTTTTTTTTCACTTTTTAGCACTTAGGGCTCTTAAGAGAAAGTGTTTGTACAATGTAGCCTAGAATGATCTAATGTGTTGGGGTACAAAATAGGACCTTTACTAACATAAAACCACCCACTCAAATTTTTTGGAACTATTGGTTTGGCCACATGACAAAAATAAAATAAAATCAGGCTATCTTGTAACTTTTTTTGAATGCAACTGACACTTTTTCATCAACTAAAAACTTGTCACCACGAGAAAATGAATTGCAGCTATGAAAATTTTAAAGAGGTTATTGTAGAGGGACCCTACATGATCCTATACCTTTATAAAAATGGTTGCAATTTCCATGGTTTTTTGAAAGAGCTCATCAATTTTTTTCTTTTTTTTCCCATTGTGGTCTCTTAAGAGAAATCGTTGGTGCAATGTAGCCTGGAATGTTTTTGAATATTGGGGCACAAAATAGGAGCTTTCCTAGCATAAACCTACCCATCTGGATGTGTTGAAACATTTATTTTGGTTGCATGATGAACAAAATGAATAGTATTCTACCTTATGATTTTCTCTTCAATGCATTTGATGCTTTTTCTATCAATTGAAAACTTGTCACCATGGGAAAATGGATTGAAGAGATGAAAAAATGAGAGAGTTTATTGTAGAGTAACTTTATGTGAACCTATAAATTTAGATGAAATGGTTGTAAATTCCATGATTTTTGAGAAATAAATCATAAAATTTTACCACTTTTTTGCACTTAGAGCTCTTAAGAAGTCGTCAGTACAATGTAGCCTTGAACGATTTGACATGATAGGGTGTGAAACAAAACCTTGCATTAAATAAACCTTCCCACTCATAAATTTTGGAATTATTGGTTGGTTTGCATGACAAACAAAACAAAAATTATGCCACCTTGCAACTTTAGATTGCATGCATCTAACACTTTTTCAATCAACTAAAAAACTTATTAGCATGAGAAAATGGATTGGAGATATGAACAATTGAAATAAGTTAATACAGAGGGACCCTACATGATCCTATACCTTTAGATGGAATGGTTGTGAGTGCCATAGTTTTTAAGAAATATCTCATTAAATTTTTTTGTTCTTTTGCACTTTGGTCTCTTAAGAGAAATCGTTGGTGCAATGTAGCCTAGAATGTTCCAACATGTTGGGGTGCAAAACAAGAAATTTCATAGTATAAACCTACCCATTCAGATTTGATGGAACTATCAGTTTGGTCACATGATGAACATAAAAAAAATTATTCCACCTTGCAAATTTCTCTTCAATGCATTTGACATTTTTTCCATCAACTGGGAACATGTCACCATGAGAAAATGGAATGGAGATATGAAAAACTTATAGATTTTATTATAGAGGGATCCTACATGACCCTATACCTTTAGAAATAATGGTTCTAAGTTTCATGGTTTCCAAGAAATATCTCATCAAAAATTTCCACTTTTTCAAACTTAGAGCTCTTAAGTCATTGATACAATGCATTCTAGAATGATTTGGCATGTTGGGGTGGGAAAAATGACCTTTCCTACCATAAACCTACCTATCCAAATGTGTTGTAACTATTTCTTTGGTTTCACAATTAATAGAACAAAAATTATGCCACCTTTCAACTTTAGATTGCATGCATTTGATGCTTTTTGCATTGCATTTTGACACATTTTCAAAATCATTGAAATCAATCATACTAAAGACCTTCATAAATAACAAAGGGTAGCAAAGGTAATTAATTAATTTCTTGTTAAATTGAGTAGGTATGTGAAGAAGACCATGTGAAGAAGTAGGCATTAATGGATTTCTCATTGAAATGAGTAGGTAGTGGATTTGATGTGAAATTATATGGAGCCTAAGGGATAAGAGGTGTCAAAGGACCTTCCATAGAAATTATAAGATAAACCACTAGGATTAGCTACCATTCTCGTGTTTGTAGTAGTCACCATGTGCATGGTGCATCCTAGTATCAACATACAAATTTGTGTGCCAATAACATTGGAATGAGAATCTAATATGGTTTTTTTATAGATGGAGGTACAAGAAAATACATTTTTTGGATAATGTGTGTCAGTCCTTTAAGAAACTCAATATATTGAGGTTTAGCTACTAACACAAATTACAAATGGCATCAACCAAATGCATAAGAATAGACATTTTTTAGATAATGGGTGTTGTGGAAAGGGTAGTAAAGGGAAAAGATGAATGGGAAGAAATCCATTAAATGTTTTAATGACCTTTTCACACATGATAAAAATGATAAAAAAATGGAAGCAAAGGGAAGAGATGAATGGGGAGGATAAAAAAAGGGTACCGAAGGGAATTTATGTACATCGGCATATGTGAATAGAACAAGCACAATCCTACAACTATGCGCTTGGGTTGGTAAAAATTATGCACTCTAAAACTAATTTAAGAAGGATGGTCTTAGCTATATATAACTAGTTATGACCATAATGTAGATGTTAGAAATTGATACTTATATACTTCTAAAGATTTCGCTGATGATACAACTAAAATAGCTAATAAAGTGTGAAGGATTGGTTATGAGATACAAATGAGTGATATACCTATTGGTAGAAGAGACAGGGATATATTTTTTGATGTGTATATATAATATAATTTTATGGAATATCAATATCTGAAAGCACCCATTATTTTCCAACATTCCAATTTTCTCAATGAGCTATAGAGAGTTAAAATACAATAAAATATAATATACATTGAGTTTTTTTTGTCTAAATTTGTTTCATTTGAATGTGAAAAGTCCCTCTCAATAAACAAGGATGAGAATTTATCTTCTAAGGAAGGGTATGTTGAGTACTATTAAGATAAGGATTATTAATATGATACATTTGATTATGATTGCATGGAAGAAGAAACTCAATATGATGATTATGATGTAGTCGATTGAAATTTTTAACTTAAGAAAATAGTTAAACAGTCTAAATGAGTATGATTTTCCCACTCATAATTTTGAATACTTAGAAAAATCTAATCCCAAAATTAACATGATAACAAAATTAGAGAATTATATTAAGAATGTATGATAAGAAGTGATAAAGAAACATAAAAAAATGAAGGAAAATGTAAAGAACACATAGAAACTTGACATGCCTTAAAATCCAAGATTTGATTTGAGAAACTACCCAATTATGTGTGGTTTTTTTTTCTTGAATAAAACTCCTTAAGAATTCGATCTTTTCATGAAGTTGCTTCCTTTTCAACACTTAATTCTATATTAATCTAACATAATTACTAAAAACTATAGAATTAACCAATCTATAAAATGAAATTATGACAATAAAATCATAATTAACTTCACAACACTACAAACATGAAAATTTGAGTTCATATAACCAAATTTGATGTAAAAAATCTGTTATTTTCACCTTCCTAAGCTGGAAAACAAAAAAAAGGTGGTGGAAAGGTCATGGAATGTGTAAAACCTACACATTATTTCCCCAACAACATGAAAAAGTGTTTTTTTGTCAGATAATGCATAGGAGAAGGAGAATAACAAAGCATGTGGGCCTAGTTCATGGGTGTCCTACCTTTTTTACTATTTTTATAAGTCTACATAACATGATCATGTTATAATGTGAGGGTACTTTCACTTGCACAAAGCACAAGTGCACTTTCACTTACTCTAAATGGTGCAAAATCTCAACTTTTTCAAAGCACGCTCATCTTTCTTATTTTGATGAATTTGTTAAGGTTTCTTGAACATTGTCATATGTGTGTAGGGATTTGGGTTGAGGTATATCTATGAGAATTTTCTTCGAGAAATGATGACATCTTGTAAGTGCTATGTATGTCTTGTTATGTGTGTGATATGAAATTTCACCACAATTGCCTTGTTATATGTCACATGTACCATTGTATATGACATGACCCTTTGTTTTTTTGTTTCCATTCAACAAAACATCCCTAAACCCTCAAGTCTATGCATTAAACCCTCAACCCTAATCCCTCAAACCTATACCTTAAACCCAAAAATCTACACCCTATACCCTCATCCTTATACTTAAGCCCTAATACCTCAATCCTCAACCCTATATACCATAAATGCTAAACCCTAAACCCTACAACCTCAACCATCATCCCTATACTATATAATCTCACCCTTATATCCTAAACCCTAAATATTGTCCTTCAATCCTATAATTAAACCTTAAACCATACACTATCAACCCTTCACCATATGCCTTATACCCTCAATCCATACCCTAAACCTTATACCTAATATCTTAAACCCTAATACCTATACCCTATCCACTTAAACTTGGAAACTCATCCCTAAACATTATCCCTCAGTTGTAAACCATCAACCTTGTATCCTATACTCTCAACCTAGTACTTAAGCCCTAATCCCTCAACCCTCAACCATATACCATAAACCCTAAACCCTACACCCTCAACCCTATACACTTAACCTTAGACACTCAACCCTAAAAAATTTCCCTCAATTATAAACCCTCAACCCTATACCCTATACCATCAACCATATACTTAATCCCTAATCCCTTAGCCCTTAACCATATACCTTAAACACTAAACCCTACAACCTCAACCCTCATCCCTATAAATTATACCCTAAACCATAAATATTTTCCCTGAACCCTATACACTATACCTTAAACTCTAAACCCTAGAACCTCAAACCTCATCCCTAAAAATTATACCCTCACCCTTATACCCTAAAGCCTAAATATTGTCCCTCGACCCTATACTCAAACCCTAAACCATACACTCTAAACCATTAAACCTATGCCTTATACCCACAATCCCTCAAACCTATACCTTAAACCCTAAACCCTAAAAAGTCAACCCTATACCCTTAGCCTTATAACCTAAACCCTTAATATTTTCCATCAAACCTATACTTAAACCCAATACTTAATCCATCAATTATAAATGCTAAATACTCTACCTTATACCCTATACTTAAGCCCTAATCCATCAACCCTCAACCCTATAACTTCAGCCCTAAACCCTAGACCCTATACCCTAGACCCTTAACCCTATGCCTTAGAAACTCAACCCTGAACATTATCCTCCAACAGTAAATCCTCAACCCTCAAATCTATACCCTATACCCTCAACCCTATACTTAAGACCTAATCCCTCAACCCTCAACCCTATACCTTAAACCCTAAACCCTACAAGCTCAAACCTCATCCCTATACCCTATACCCTCACCCTTATACTCTAAACCCTAAATATTATCCCTCAAACCTATACTAAAACCCTAAACCATACATTCTCAACCCTTCTCCCTATGCCTTATACCCTCAATCCATCAACCCTATACCATATACCCAATATCCTAAACCATAATCCATATACCCTACACAATTTATATTATACATTTAATGGGTTGAACATTATCCCTCAACCATAAACCCTAAACCCTATATCTAGATCCTAATCCCTCAAGCCTCAACACCATATTTTAAACCCTAAATCCTACACCCTCAACCTTATAGCCTAAACCTTGAACATTGACCCTCAACCCTATACTTAAAACCTAAAACATGCACTCTCAACCCTTAACCCTATGCCTTATTCCATTAACCCATACCCTAAACCCTAAACCCAATATCCTAAACCCTAATACCTATACCTTACACACTTAATATTATACACTCAATTATTTTAACATTATCCCTCAACTGTAAACCCTCAAACCTCAACCCTATTCCCTACACCCTCAACCTTGTACATAAGCCCTAATCCCTCAATCCTCAACCCTACACCCTCAACCATCTCTATACCTTATACCATCAACCTTATACCATAAACCTTGAACATTGTCCCTAAACACTATATTTAAACCCTAAACCATACACTCTCAACCCTTCACCCTTTGTCTTATACCCTCAATTCATCATCCCTATACATTAAACCCTAAACCATACAACCTCAACCCTCATCCCTATACACTAAACCCTCTCCCTTATACCCTAACCCTTGTAGTGTAGAAAAATGTATCCCTTTACATTTTTACACCTAATTTGGAATTAATATTAAAATTAATTTAACGATGCCTTAGTTTAGTGTTGTAATATGTATTTTACATATTCACATTAAGTTTAGGGACCTATTAATTAAAATGAACTTAATAATTCCTTAATGTAGTGTTGTAAAGTGTACCCCTTTACACTTTCACACTTATTTAGGGCTCCCTTAATTAATTAAGCTTATTTTGCCTTAATTTCCCCTTTTAATTCAAATCCAATCCTAATTAATTACATTTTTTGAAGACTAAACCCAAAATTCATTAGTTCCTTAACATAACACTTATCATTGAGCAATGTGTGCACTAGGTGAGTGACCTAGGAGCAAAATTTAAATTATGTTTTTGGTGGTATTTTAACATATTCAAATCCATATTCACATGTTGGCTTATGTTATTTGAATTTCGAGAAATTAATGTTACATACCTATAAATATAAGGTCATTTCACTAAGTTTCATCTAAGAAATCTAGTATTTTTAAGCTAGAATTTTCAAGAGAGCATCCAAGCAATTTCAAGGCATTCAAGAGAAAATTTATTGAAGAATTATTGTAGCAATCAAGTTCCAATTTTCATTTTAAATTCCTTGCATCATGCATGTTTTTGGAGCTAATATAATAATGTAGGTTTCATGATCCATTCAACCATTCAAGGAATTGTTTCAAATCAAGTTTCAAGGTTCAAGATCCACATCCATTGAAGCCATTTCATGCAAGTTGTAGATTTATATTCCAAGGTTAATCCAAAGGTTTGGTGAGTTGTGACATTTACTTGTTCATTCATCATTCCTTTCATGCTATTTCATTTCATTTCAAGGTTTGACTACCAAAACGGGGTTTGACAAGGGTAAACCCCCATTCACCAAAAGAAAAACATTTTTCCCTCTTGATTTGTGTTTGCAAATTTAGGTGGAAGAAATATTGACGATCTCTTGAAGAGAAAAATTGAAGTTGTCAATGTTAAAAAAATTTTCATAAAAGTTGTCATCTCATGGAAACTCAATTATAGAACTTATTCTTGGATATTCAAACCTAAAACTTGGGAAACTTGAGAGATTCAAATCTTTAGCAGAGGCTCCCAAAATTTGTAGACAAATCCTAACTCAAGACCCATTCACCCATGGGAAAATGAGTTCTAGATTAGCTTCAACAGAGCACTTTTGGTGACTAGTACACATCATCTTACCCTTCCCTGATTTGTGATTTGATTTCTGGTTCTACTTTTTTTGAGTTTAATCTTCAAGATCCAAATTATATATTACATTTTGGAGTTAGTTTACTATTTTTAATCCATCTTCCCAAAGTGTTATTTAATTAGGACCCTTGTCCTCGCAAAAAAAGGGAAATTGTAGATTCACACTTTGATTTGATTCACCTAAAGGTTGATAGTCATTTCATTGTCTGGATCTCATTTCCTAATGAAATAGAAGGAAAATAGGTCCCTAATTGGTTCATACCCCCATTTTAATAAAACCCAACCCATTTTTCATCATTTCATTTTGATGAACCCCAATTTGATCATTATATTTTTCTGATTTTGGAGTCCATTTTCACCCTAGATCTAGATCTTTCATTCATTTGCATTGCATTGCATTGAATTTAATCTCATTTATAGTTTCTTAACTTGCATTAATTTTCATTTCATTTAATGTTTTAATATTTCACTTTTGCATCTCTTGAAATCTAAAAAATACTAAAAAAAATAGCCATTTTGCAAATCATTTACATAGCGTTGTGTCATCATTCATTTAAATTTGAAAATTGAATCAAAATTTAATATCACATTAGATCTCCTAGTTTGTCATTTTGTCATATTTTTCATTTGCATTCAACCTTAATTTCACAAAAAATTCAAGCTATAACTCATTGTTTTAAATCAAAATTTGGAAACCACTAGAATCAACTCAGAAATCTATAAAAAAAATTAAAACCCTAACCTATGACCCATTCGCCCCTAGGAAAATGATTCCATGATCAAGGTCACTTCTTGAATTTATAGGAATTAAAATATATTTTTTTGCATTCTACTTTGTTCTTTTTAGTTTTTTGTTTCAGTTTGTAGAATTACTATTACTTGGAATTGATCATATTAGGCTTCATTTGATAAATTTAGTGCATTGTTTGAATTCAAAATTGTATTTACAAGACACCATTTTGAATTTTTTTCATAGCATAATAAAAAAATTATCTTGTTTGAAACCTAAAAATTTGCATTTACATATTTGTATTGCACTTTACATTCTAGGTTACTTCATTGCATTTCACCTTCTTTCCATTTTTGGTATACATTGATTTTTTGAAACTTTTATGAGATTATCAGGTTGGTTTCCTATTATAAATATTGTTGTGATACGTATTTTGAGACTCATTTCATCCAACAATACACCATTCACCATGGATATTGGGTTCTCCAACTCTTTCACTAATAGTGTTGATAATCAACCCTTTATGGATCATAGTCTTCATACCTCATTTCCAATGACTGCCATACCTACAACTATTGTGCATGATGTTGAAACAATGGTTGCTAATTTCTCTCAAAACACACAAAATATAAATGAAGAAATAAACATTTTACAATACTTTGTTAGAACCGGACCTATTGTTGCTAATGCCATTCCTCTCATAGGGAACATAGGAAAGATTCTTAAGAATGAAGAAGGAATAGAATTTATATGTACCTTGGTGCATCTCATTAAAAAAAAAAAATCCTCCTCCTCAGCCAAATTCTAATACATTTCCCACACATAAGAGAAAATAAAATACAAATTTTCATCACTTTACTACTCCTAACACATCCTTTTTTGAAAAAGGAAAGGACTTACAATTAGAAGATGAAATTGTTGAGAAAATAATTATCAAACCAAAGAAGAATAATCCAAAACTAAATGAACATAAAAAAATTCAACTACAAGAGATATATGATCCTCCTAAATCATTTGATGACCTATTAAAGATATCCAAGATTGAGAATGACTTTTACACTCTTTTATATTAGGGATTAATAAACTTACCACCTAAATGTGAAAATATAACAAAAAAGAAAACTAATCAAAATAGACCATATTGTGCCTATCATAGATTATGTGGACATCACATAGATAATTATCATCCTTTACAATTATTATTGAAAAAATTTAGATCCCCTTAGGATCCATCTTGACTAAAAACATGCATTATGCTCCTTGACATGTAATAGTTGCAGAATCATAGCATACTCACTATTCATGTTTAACATTCATTGCAAATCATTTTCTATATTGAAATGATCCTATTCTCATCACTTATCTTAGCTCATCCTTGTCTTGCACTTAGTGGGAGCAAGGGGTTAGATATCCTTGTCCTAGTTTGGCACTTGATGTTGTCCCTTTGGCTAGTTGTCTACCTTTTGCATATACTGATCAATATTGGGATGTAGACGACCTACTATAGATTGACTCACATGTGCCTTACTAGTCCTATTTTTTTTTCTTTTGCATGTTATTTTTTTGATTACATGTGTGTAATATGATCCCCCATACTATTTTGTTTGATGTATCTCTCTTCATGTGCATTCCTCTATTTGTACCTACATTCTTCTATATGTCATAAACATTTATCTCTTCTTTGTATTGTGTTTTCTTGTTAGGGATGATGCAAGGCATCGAGAAATTTAGGTATTTTCCATGTTGACCCAAAAAACATTCTTTGTTTTTCGCTCTCTATGTGTCATTCTTCCAATTTTGCGAGTATTTGGGGAATGATGAAATTTATGAGCTCTATAAAAACATCGTAGCAAAGACATACTGACCCCGAATCCATAGATCTCTTATGTGTTTTGGTATTTCATTTTGGGGGAAAACCCTTCCATCCTTTTCATGATGCAACTTCATTTGGAAACATATGACTTGGTATAGGGATTTCTAAATAAGCTCTCATGTCTTCATTCTTGGTTAGCATTGATCATTTTCTACTTTAAATTTCAAAATTCTCACAGCAATGGTGCTATAAATTTCTTGAAAGTGGGGGCATACATTGGCATTATAATTTCAAATTTTTTGACATCCCCTATGTTTCATTGTACGATTCTCTTTCTTTGTGATGCATATTTTTTTTTGGTGGTGTCATTGGTTTTGATGTCCTCCGAGAGCGTGCTATTTATTTCATCCTAGACTTGTCGTCTCTTGGAGATATTAGGCACAATTTTCCCTAAGACGAGACCTTACATGAACTAAGAGAAGTCCCTTTGAACATGTTTAATTGCATTTTTTTTTATAAGTGTTTAGCATAACATAGCTTGCTAACCTTGTGAATCTTGAACCCTTTTCAAAGCCACCAAGCATAACACACTTTGTTTTCTAGTAGAGACTTTCCTTGTTTGTTCATAGGTTCTTAACATAATGTATCTTGTTAGGCCTTGTGAAGCATGAAGTTCATATTTTTGTGGTGACCTATCGGAGTTTTCAGAGTGATAGCTTTGGTATGGTCATTATAGTGAGAGCTTGTAGACCTAGCATGAATTTCTCACTAAGCCACTTTTTTGGTGGCTCACCTAGTGGACAACCCGAGGTTCCATTGGCCTAGAGTGAGCATGTGTTGTTTTTTACATAGTGGACATTGAGTTCTACTTGTGAACTTATTTTTACAAACATCTAAGGTGTGTTCCACAACACGTTGGACACTCAAGGCTTGATCCACCTCCCTTTTTGTTTTTTACTTTATCTTTGAGTCTTTTATGTTGTATGATTGAGTGTCTTTGTTATTTTTGCATACATTTTCTTTGAATTTCTACTTTAGTGTGAGTTTTTGCTTGTTCTCATCCTCTCACTAAAGTGGAGGCTAAATGTAGTGTAGAAAAAATGTATCCCTTTACATTTTCACACCTAATTTTGAATTAATACTAAAATGAACTTAATTATGCCTTAATTTAGTGTTGTAATATGTATTTTACATATTCACATTAATTTTAGGGCCCTATTAATTAAATTAAACTTAATAATTCCTTAATATAGTGTTGTAAATTGTACCGCTTTACACTTTCACACTTATTTAGGGCTCCCTTAATTAATTGAGCTTAATTTTCCTTAATTTTCCCCTTTTAATTCAAATCTAAGCCTAATTAATTACATTTTCCAAAGAGGAAACCCAAAATTCATTAATGCCTTAACATAACACTTATCATTGAGCAATGTGTGTCCTAGGTGAGTGGTCTAGGACCCAAATTTAAATTATGTTTTTTGCATTATTTTAACATATTCAAATCCATATTCACATGTCAGATTATGTTATTTGAATTTCAAAATATTAATGTTACATACCTATAAATATAAGATCATTTCACTAAGTTTCTTCTAAGAAATCTATAATATCATAAAATTGCACCCCTTGAAATTTCACATACATTCTTGTATCCACTTTGGTGTCCATTCCCTTAGCACTTGTGTAGGCTCATTTTAGCCCTTGCATTAGCCTTTTTCCCCTCTCAGGATGCTCAAGACCTCTTTTCAATAGCTACCTTTGTGCATCAACTTTGTGTCAAACCTTGTGCTTTTCTCATGCTTGTTGTTTTGTAGTGTGATTTATTTGGACACTAATGTGCCACACAGACATTTGTGCATCACACTAGTGTCCTATTACATTTCAAAATTCAAATGAACATCTTTGTGTGCCTTGCCACTTGTCAACTAATTTTTTTGGTGGTAATGGCTCAGGATGCTTGGTAACCACTTGAGAAGCTTCTTTTCCCTCCTATTCTCTCTTTAAATGCTATTTTCAATTCATTTCCTCCTTTGGATCTTTCTAGCTTTGGCTCCT
Source organism: Sequoiadendron giganteum (assembly GCA_007115665.2). Taxonomy (NCBI): domain Eukaryota; kingdom Viridiplantae; phylum Streptophyta; class Pinopsida; order Cupressales; family Cupressaceae; genus Sequoiadendron; species Sequoiadendron giganteum. Next base: position 411,038,610 of record CM021107.1, read on the forward strand.
ACCTTTTCCTCTTCTCTTGGTCTCGCTCTCTTGATTTCATAGCTCACTACAACAAGACTCTTGCATTCTCATAGTGCCCTCTACAACTCTCTTGGCTCTCATAGCTATCTCTCTCTTTGACTTCCTTAAGCCTTGCAGCTAATATCTCTCTTATCTTGTATCTTTGAGCATCTTGGGATTTTTCACATCCCCTATCTATTGTATCTCAATCTCGTGATCTGGTTTCTCCTCCTTGAGCGGGGATTGCTTTTATCACTTTGTATTTTCTTACTTTGTTCACTTTCTCTACCTATTTGGTTGTCCATGGAGGTGGGAACACCAAAATGGGGGTTTGACTATGGAAAGCCCCTAAACAACCCCAACATTTTCCCTCGATCTTATGTGTGTAGTCATTGAATATATTTATTAGCTAGAGGCTTCATTACTTGGGTTGTTGTGATAATTTTATTTCTCTATCCTCTTTAGTTATATAATTTACTTTAACTTATTTCAGTCCTATTACTCTTTGTTATTCTCCCACATTCTTAAGAGTTTTATAAATCTAATTTTTAATATTCATTTAGTATTTTTATATGAAAAACTTGATTTCTAGTCCATATGAGACACCAACAAGCCTCTAGAACTCTAACACGCCACATTGTCATCCTTGTTTCACATTGTTATACTTTGACTGAGAGCCTTCCATTCTATCTAGAAATCCTTTGTGACGTACTCTTTCTAATTCTGAAACTCTTGCTTTGTTCCTTGAGATAGTTTAGGGTAGTTCACCCCTTGAGATTCTCTTGGGAATAAAAAGACTCATGAGTAGTGAATCCCCTTTCTCTACATTTTGGTGAACCCAACGTGAAATCACCTTCCCAAAATTATTTTTTGAGGTGATGCCCCAAACCCCATTTCATACTATCAGGGTGATACGTTGGCCTTTGTCCAACTTGTCTATATCTCTATTTCAAAATTTATTTCCTATCTTTCTTCCTTCCATTTCTTTCCAGCTTCGTTAAGAAGCTTCAACAAGCTCTCTTACAAGTGTTTGAAAGTGATTTCTTTTCTCCTTATTATTTTTTGGTGATCCCTCTCCTAAAATTCCTTCTAAGGATATTTTGGTGCAAGAGGATGAAATCTTTGATACTTTCTTAATGTTACTCTACCTTATCTGCATTCCAATGCACTCTCTTCTAGAGATGATGTGTTGGTGAATGATTAATCTCTTCTCTATTCCAATGCACTATTTTCTACATATGATGCATTTGTGAATGATGAATCTCTTCTCTATTCCAATGTACTCTCTTCTAGAGATTATGTATTGGTGAATGATGAATCTCTTTTCTATTCCAATGCACTCTCTTCTAGTGATGATGCATTGGTGAATGATGAATCTCTCCTTTATTCCAATGCACTCTCTTCTAGAGATGATGTATTGGTGAATGGTGAAGTTCCTCTCACATCAGATCCTCCAAGGATAGACATTGAACACGTTTCTTCGAATAATTCCTCTATAAGTAGTAATAAATCTATAAATATCATCTATGTCTCTGCTACACCTAAAAGGCCTAAGATACCAATCATTTATCTGACTCTGGCTAGTCCTTCTCCTAAAAGAATTTTTTCTATTAATGGTGTTGCATTTGATAGTGATTCTTCTAATCTTTTTAAGGCTCCCTCTTATAGAGTGGCAACCCATACTTATAATACTAGAAATAATACACAAAATTTTAATCAACCTACTTCTTTACCACCTTCTCAACTAAGCCTTCCTTCAACACCTAAGCCCACAACTAAAGCACCTAGTGATTACGATCTTTTCAAGCAACTTTGTGTTATTCCGACCAAGATATCACTATGGGATTTTCTTTAGTATGCTCTGCTTTATCAAGGTATGCTTTGAGAATCCTTACAAGATATCCTCTTTCCTTCTTGTGCTAGGCCAATATATTTTAATGTGTTAATAGCTCATATTCGTGTAGACTCATTTAATATTGTATTCTATCCATAGGAACTCTCATCTTCAAAAGTATAGAAGAAATTAAATCCTCTAATGATTATAGTCAACATTAACAACATTGGAATAATATGTAATCTTGTTGATGCCAATTCAACACTCAATGTATGTAGAATTGATCTATTTCCTAAGATTAATATTGATTCTTCCTCCCTAGCTACTTCTTCACTTATTATTTATGGGTTTGATAATGTTGGTTGATAATATTTAGGCATGATAGTCTTTCCTTTAAGGTTTGAACCCATTATTGTACCCACCCTTGAATATGTTATGTCAAAAAATTATCATATAATATTCTCCTTGGTAGACCGTGGATTCATGTTATGGGTGCAGTCCCATCTACCTTGCATAAATCTATTAAGTTCATTTATAACAATAGAGTAGTCATAGTCAAGGCTGACCCTGAGGCTATGCACTTATGTGAGATGGCAGCTATTGGTCAAGCTTCAATTATGCTTACTCTTATCCCTTTAGTTTCTTCCAATGTGTTGATGTCTACTCTAGTAGCACCTATTACACATGATACTCTTGAGACAAATGTCCCTAAAGAACATCCTTCTAAAGAAAGAAATACTAAGTCTACTCCTTCTTCTCAAGAGAATGTATTTCTTGGTGATTATTGGGGTTCTTTAGAATTTACATAATCCTTCATTGGAGAATATAAATTTGACTTGATCCACTTAGTCCTTATGATAGCATCATCCAAATCTGCTATCAAATATGATTATTCTTCTGCATCACAGGGTAATGTGAACAACGGTTGTAATGTCCTTTATGTTGATCCTCCCCCTTCTAAGGAAGATGATCACACCTCTATTAAAGAGGCTAATATTGGAAATTCTATCAAGAAGATTGATGGTGATCCCATAGAGGAGTATAATCCTGATTGCTATAATAATACTCTGAATGTAGATCTTCCTCCTTCTCAAGATTTGCAAGCACGTTATGGCCCTAGTTACAAACTTGCCTCTAAATATAGATATGAGTGTAAATTTTGTGGGCATAACAAAAAATGAATTCAGGTCCCTATAGAGTGTGCACCTTGTAAGTGTAATTTGGGGCTTGGTTGCTCAAATGAACAATCTAAACGAAATCCATGGTTGAATGACATGAATTCTACTCAACCTTGTTCTCTTGGATTGATTCATCATCCATTGTCTTATATATTCATTTCTTCTTGTGAGCAGTCAAGTCTTTCTACACAAGAGAAAGGGTTGATTCCTACTCCTCATTCTTTATCTAAGCAAGAGTGTATTTTTGTATTCTTCTTAAAGCCCATTTAATTACTCTTCATCCTCTTACACATAAGAAATTTTATAAACATGATAAATAAAAACATACTTTTTATGTGTACCATTGAGTTCTTGGCCATTCCACTAGTGAATGTAAGGTCATGAAGAATAAAATACAATAAATTTGTGATTCTAGTGTCATCACTCATTTTTTTGTTGATGCACCTACTTCTTCTTCAGATAACAAGTGGTATCGAGGCCTACCTCTATCTCGTCTATTCTAAGAATTTTCTTAAGAATTTTCTCATGAATTTATTACACCTCCCTTCTATAGTATCACTACAGTTGAATAGGAAAATAGCACCAAATTTTAGAGTATTTTAGTTCACAAATTGGGCAATTTGGTTGGTGCTAAACTTAGCACAAACATGCATGTTCTTCTTAGCACTGACTTTGGCATCGAAGTTTGCACCAGAAGTTATGCCAGACTTAGCACCATGGTTAGTGCCAAGAAATCACAACGCCCTCGTTAGCGCCTAGTTTTGCTTTCATTTTTGCTTCCAATTTTTCTTCAAAGTTTTCTTCCAGATTTGCTTATGGTTTTGATTCCAATTTTTCTTCCAAAATTGCTTCTGGTTTGCTTCTAGTTTGGCTTCCATTGTTTCTTCCTTTTTGCTTCTAAAAATGCTTCTTGTTTTGATTCCATTTATTAATTTAATGTTTCATTTCAATTTAATTAGTTAAATATATTGTGCCTTTTAAATAACTCATATGATTATAGAGTAAGTAATTTAATTATGTAACTCATATGATTAAATAACAAGATAATTAATCAAGATAAGTAATTTAATAATGCAAAAAATTCACACACAATCAAATCCAAAAATCACTCAGCTAAACATTATGGATTGTGGAAACTTGATATCATTAAGATAATTAATTTTTTTGAGTCGGTAATACAAAAAAATTGTATTTCTTGTAAAGATAAAAAAGTACATCCATTGTTCAGTTTCATTACCCACCAAAAGAGCTTAACACTTCTCTGATTTGTTCAATTACATTCTAGAGGTTCCACTTGCATTAATTTTACCTTTCATCATGACCTGAACTATTATTGTAACATGATCATCATCTATAATTAAAAAAAGTGAGTCAAATATCTATAATTTAATTGAATTTGACAACATCCATCCTGAGTAGTAAATTAAAATCATCATACATAATAAATATCCATCCAAAAATCATCAACCACTTTTAATATATATAAATTTACAAGTCAATACTAATAAGATCATCATCATATATAACTAAAACAAGTGAAAGTCAAATATTCCAGTACATAAATAACATGTCAAAATGATACATGTCCAATAGTTGACATAAGTGAAAATGATACATGTACAAATGATATAAATAAAATTGATAAATTATGTAGCTCAAACTGATACAAGTCAAGATGATACATGTCTAAATGATATAGTGAAAATGATATATATGATAGTAACCATGAAAACAGTCATCATAATGATATATTAGCAATGGTCCATGATGCAATCTATATGATCATGAATGCCACTTGTTACTAAAATCAACTTTCTCACCATCATCATCATCATCATTGTCATCATCGTCGTCATCGTTGTCATCATTGTCATTTTTGTCATCGTCATCATTGTTGTCATCGTTGTCATCATCATCGTCATCATCATCATCGTCGTCGTCGTCGTCGTTGTCGTCGTCGTCGTCGTCGTCATCATCATCATCGTCATCATCATTTTCATCAGCCTTAGTATCTTTCATATATACATCATCATCATCATTTGCCATGTGATCTGTATCGGTAGAACTAATATTTTGTGGATCTATATCATGTTGAGGATCATCTTGATCTTCTGGAAGACTTGTGTTCTACAAAAAAAAACATTTAGAATGAAAATTTATTATTTATTTCATGAAATAATTTATTTTTGTGTTATATATCTAATATTAATATATATGAGACAAAAACATAATCATATTACATCATATCAAAGTGCACATTCCATAATAAAATTTCAAAAAAGTTACAACTAATACTGGTGAGTCAGGAGAAACTTCAACTTTCAAAAACAAAGCCAATTAGGCTGGAAACATTGAAAATTAAATCTCTAGTAGTATTTATGTTAAGTAAATTTCCTTTAGATGAAAGGATTCAAAGCACATCAACCATGTGGTACAAATTATTAAATCCAAAAGATGATCTGTAGCAATGAAAGATTCTAAAAATTATTAAATCCCTAGCAGTATTTATGTTAAGGAATTTTCCTTTAGATGCAAGGATTCAAAGCACATCAACCATGTGGTACAAATGATTAAATCCTAGAGACAATCTATAGCAATGAAAGAGTCTTAAAAGGCAGAGAGAGCTACACTAGTGACCTAGGAGAAACTTCATCTTTCAAAAAACAAAGCCAATTAGGCTGGCATACGTGTGGATTATACCAACATTTGGTGGAAGAGGAAGAAAGATGACTAGAACTCTGGAGGCCCACCATACCGGATTTCGGTATTCAACCATGAGAGTAGAAGAGAGAGCTAATATCATGTATCAAAACATTAAGCATGAATTCTTCCAGCTAGTGGAGAAGGAGATGATTACTTTGGTTTATTTTCATTTGCATAACCATATCATGGCATGGGAACCAAGAAGACCAAGGATGTCTAGTTTTATGTGGAGGTAATGGATGTGGTCCAAAATTTAGGAGGAGCAAGAAGGTCAATGTATGATCCTGATGAAATTCAGGAAGAACAAAAAGAGAGGGACAAGAAAAATAAAATCAATACAGAGTTTCAAGGATTTATCAAGCGAATAAGAGAGCTATGAGAGTAGCCTCATCTAAAATATTTTGAACTAGAGTTTGATATACCATTTAGAGAGCTTGGTTTTCATGGAGTTCCTTTCAAAGCCTCTACTTTTATTGTTACTACGATAACATTTTTGATAGAATTGGTGGAATTACCTTTCTTAGTAATCACTATTAGTGAGATTGGCATTGTTAACCTTGAGAGAGTAGGTCTTGGGCAAAAGGAGTTTGATATGGCTATTGTTTTCAAAGACTTCAAGCAAGATGTACTCCATATGTATGCCATTCATCAATCTTCACTTGATGGAATCAAGGAATGGATAAAATCCATGGATATAAAGTATTATGAAAGAAGAATGAACTTGAACTGGTGACCAATTTTGAAGACTATTACTGATGATCCAGATAAATTTATTGAAGATGTTGGCTGGGAATTTTTGAATATGGAAGCTAGTGATTCTGATTCTGATAATTCAGAAGAGTCATATCAAGGATATGAACCCTCTGATGTAGAAGAGGAATCATAATCAAATTTCATGTAACCACCATGAAGAGTGTTCCAAGACAATTAACAAGATGGAGGTAATTCTTATATAAGGATAATTTTTAATGTTGCAGGTACCAACTTTAATCCCAACTACAATGGTAACATTGAAATTCCCTAGCAATATTTATGTTAAGGAGATTTCCTTTAGATGCAAGGATTCAAAGCACATCAACCATGTGGTACAAATGATTATACCTTAGAGATGATCTATAGAAATGAAAGGTTTGAAAAGGCAGAGAGAGTCATAGATGTTTTCCCAGCATTTGTCATTTGGACTTCCCCTGAAACCACCTTGTGTTCTATCTTCGTATTGTAGCTACCAATGCAAGATTGAAAACATGGCTAGTGGAAGAATTTTGTGTCCTAGGAGTGGAATTCTCTGCTCCATGTTCCACATTCTTAGAGTTTACTATCACTGATCCCCTCCTAGATCTTTTGCTCAATGTGGGATTGGTTAGGGAATCAATTGATTCCCTTTAACACAATTGATTTGTTTACAATGTTTGAGGGGCGTTACTAGATTGTTTATCTATGTATCTGGCAAGTGTCGTCTAGTCCATGTTAACCAATTTGTTCACTGCCTCTACCCCCAATATGGAATCCAATTCTTCTTTATCTTTTTCCAATCTCATGTCCCTATATATATATATTTTTAAATTATATTTCTTCTTTTAAATTTAGAAATAAAAAACTAAAAAGTAAAATTCAAAGAAACAAAATGGAAACATTTACAAATCTATAAATGGACAATGAATTTCCTCATTGTGGTGAGAGTTTTTTGACAATGCTCGCTTCCCTCCATTGCCTGAAATTTTGAGGCAACCTAGGGCAAATTATTTTTGTCTAGTCTGTGGAGGAAAATGGAGTACACACTATCAGGTATGCAATTTTTTGTCCAGTATGTGGTATGAAATTTTTGTTTTATGGGAAAATATGTTCACTGGGTTTTCTTAGAGTTGATAACCTAGGGCAAATATGTTCACTCGATTTTCTTAGTGTTGATAACCTTATCATGAAAACTCTTTCATAATGTAATCTTGAACGAATTTTTCATGGCATCAGTGACTATGGCACGGCTGGGAAAAACCAAATGATTTCTGCATTTATTTTCAGTTGTTGCTTAGTAATGATCGACCCAATTCCCAGATTTTCCAAGCAGTTCACTATTTCCTTGATACCCAGGTTAGGGAAAGAATATGGAAGCATCCTTGCTTTGTGCTATTTTATTTTGAGTCAAAGCTCAAATGGGTAGGGTAAAATGTTTTGTTGGTTTCTCAAAGGTTTTACAATTTATAATGATGGGAAAATTTAAAGGTTGCTTGGACTAGTTAGGCCACGAACCAGTAAAAAATCATGAATTCAAATGAAATACAAAGAGCAATAAACAATCATGAATTCAACCAAGAAAAAAAATTGTAACCTTACCTATGGTGTCACAAACTAAATCAAATTTATCTTTAGTTGTTGGTAGCGCCCTACTCTCTTCCTTTGCATGACGTGTCACACACTAAAATGAATTTCTCATCAGTTGTTGGTAGTGCCCTACTCTCTTCCTTCGCGCAGTGTTTTCCCCCTTTTTTGTCATTTGATTTCTTCCTTCATGTGGGAAAGTTTTAAATTTTTTATTTTTATTCTTTAGTCAATGCTTTAGTCAGCGATAGTTAACGCCAACTTTAGCATCGACTCTTGGACACAATTGTAATATGTTTGGCACATGTAAGGTGGTGCCAAGTGCACCTAATTTAGGTTCTATCATTGTTGTATAGTGACTATTTTCATTTTTGTGTATCACAAGATCCATAGTGTTGGAAATAATTCCAACTCTCTTGCCTTTTTTTAGTGACCACCGTTGTCTTGTGGCTCCTTCATCAACTCGGTGTGGTAGAGTGGTTTTTACTGCAGTCCCGCAAGGTGCTTCATCCTTCTTGATGGTAGTGTAGTGAAAGATTCTATGGAAAAACATGAGTCTTCCTTCTATTCCTGTAAGTGTTGTGGTCACTCCCACAGTCCCATAAGTCTTCTACCATTGGTGTGTAGTAGTGTGGTGACCACCATTGTCCCACAACTCCTTCATCAACTCGATGCGGTAGTGCAATTTTTACCATGGTCCCGTAATTTCTTTTTCCTTCTTGGCGATAGTGTAGTGAAAGTTTCTATGGAGGAATTTTTATTTATAGAGGAGGCCATGGAGAGAGGAGGTGGACAATGTAGAAATACTAAATCGCTAAGAAGAAAGTGGGTGGAAATAGATGAGACAATAGAAGTTGTAGATACAATAGAGGTAAGAAGAGAAAGCAACCTCAACCAAAGGAGGAAGGTGTTTATGAATTCACAAATGCTAAAACATCGAGGAGATAAATTCATATTTTTGTCGATGAGGCCTCTAAGGTCAAACTTATTAGTTGAAAATGCACAGGAATGGTGATTAAATGTGATTCTATGATCAAGGGAAAAGTTTGAAAATTAAGATAGCCAAAACATGATATCAATATGTCAAATATATGACTAAAGTGTGGTTTTGTGTTGGATAGCATATTCATTGAAATGATATAATTTTTGTACTAAACATTATTTACTATGTTGTGTATTATAGGGGCGAGACAAGGCCATGGCAATAGATTGTGTCATATCAAATGAGGACACAACGAATGAAGCGTGACATCAGGTACTCAAATTTTGACTTAACTTAGGAAAAAATGATCTGATGGAATTTTGTGATACATCCATCTTTTTTCAGAGTATTATTGAAATTTATAATGTATTATCCAATCTTGACATAAATTAATGCATGTTGCTGATTATTTTAGATGAAGATTGGAGCAAATGCAGAGACTAAGCACTCAACTAGCAAAAGAACAAGATATGTACGTGGACGTGGACCTAAAACTGTTAAATCACATAGATGAAAGTGGGTGGAAGAGGATATGGAAGTGGATACTACAGACACAAAAAAGTATTGCACTGAAGAAGAGGTAGGTCAGGACTATAGTACATGGGATGAATACTTTGAGAAAATTGTTGTTTGTGGATGTTTTGTATGTCATGGAAAGAAACAATTCAAACAAGTGGGTGTACAAAGACATTACATATATTATGAGCTTCTAGATGTTATTATGCCTCCTAAAATAGATTCAAATCCAATAGGAATTGTGGTGAGGAATATTCCAATTTGATATAAATAACATGTATACTTCATTTTAAAATTGTTTTATATTATTTAAATATATATTTTTTTCTTAATGGATACTTGCAAGATAAATTTCTTGGTTTAAATTTTCCTGGATCACTAAATTCCAGCTTAGAGGGTAATGATCATATATCATATGATACATCTAACAAAAATATGTGTCAATATACCAGCTTAGAAGATGAGGAATTGACGAAAAAAAGTAATAGAACAGGAACTAGTGTGAAGATACATAATTTTCTTAAAGACAAGGGGAAGGTGGACTACATACCCTATGAGAATGAATGTGATGGAGATGATGACTTTCCCTTGAGTTTGATATCAATTTACAAAGAGACATTTTATTTTTGACTATATTGCACTTGGCTTAGTGATCAACAACTACCTAGAGTGTACGAGGTGTTTCAATTTTGGGGATACAACTACATGATATGACCCTTCAATATTCATGGAGTGAATATAGGCCTCTTTATTGTCCAAAATGTACATGTGGGATCCAAACATAGAAACAATTTAGAACAAACCACTAGGAGATTAATTCCATAATATGGTCCATCATATTACAGTGGTGAATGGAGAAGGCTAGCAGAATATAAGCCTAGCATGTTAGCATATGCTCTAAATTTGAATATGTATACACATCGTCTCTAATTGGAAAGTGGAAAATAAATGAATAGAAGTCATCTTATGTATATATATGGATGTGCATACACACAAAAATATTACAGGATTTATAAATAGTAGTAAGGGAAGGGACCCTACCGTAAGACCAAATTGTTAATTTTTTGAGGTTATAAATGATAAAGATGGAGATATGGAAAGAGAGGTTGATACATTGATAATGGTTGAGTCTATTATGGATCTTACCATTGGGGATGAGTTATTGATTGATTACCCCTTCTTAAAATTCACTCCTGTGTGAAAGAAGAGGGAAGAAAAAGGTCTCCCAAAGGATGTTCTTAAGGGTAGAAAACCAAAGAATAATAAATGAGTGTGGACTGATGTCTTATAAACTATGTTGTCAATTTTCTTTTTTATAACAATTATTGTATCAAAAAGATATTCTATATAATAATGTTCCATTATTCAATTAATGTATATATGTTCATACAATTTATATAATGTCTAATATATGTATGTCGTTCATGTGTAGGTATTTTTCTATGAAGATATTTTGGACCCAAAATGGATATTTGTCATACATTATGATCCAAGATTAAGGTATGTATTTGATGATGCATTAGTGGATACTGAGCAAAAAAATGATGGACAGCAAAATGAGAGATGGATTAGAGAACATAAAATAAATTGACATCCATGATGATGTTGAAGATGGTTATGTTCAGGCACAAGAAGACAACAATCTAGTGTTAGATGATGTTATGGAAGACAACAATATGGATGGTATAGAAAATGATGATCCAAATACATTTGGTAACAATATAGATGGTCTACAGTCAAATTTCAATGATGATGAAGATGATGCAGGTCAAGATGAGGATGATGATAATATTAAATAATTTAAAGAACATATGAACATTGATAATGATACACTGGATGACATTGTAGCAGACAATAATGTTAATGACCAAGACTTCTAAATTTTCAGAATTATTTGCAATCCATGTTTAAAAAAGGATGATTCTCTTGGCCTAAAATTTGAAATGCTTGAGTAATATTATGTTGTACTTGGACAATTGAAAACCTATTTTATTATCCTACCAAGATTTTTTATTTTCCATTATAATTCTAGACCAAACATTTGTGGGGATGGCCTTTTACACCAATCTTAATTTGTATGAAGTTCACAAACTAGTTGTCAAGCAATAAATTCCTTTTGTAGACAAGAAATGTAAAGGCTTCATTTAAGAAAAGATAAGTAGTCTCTTTCTGAGGGTAATCCACATGCAAAAAGTAAAAAGTACATAAAAAAACAATTGTATAGTAGAAAATTAGATTCAATTATTTATGTCTTATTTCACTTGCACACTTATTTGAAAGACATAAGGTATTCACCATACATTTCCCTTGACAAGGAAAACATGTTCTTTCAATTATTTTTATTGTATATATCTTAGAAGTGAAATTATTGTTACATAATGATGCATTGATAAAATCATATATACAAAAAAATCCAAATAAAATGTTTGAAATTTAACATGCAACCTACTGTGTTGTGTTGTAAGGAATCAAGATTAACTGGGACAAGAAATAAAAAATAAATTTTGATGATTGTACTTAAAATTAACAAGATATGAAAAGTGTGGACAATGATGCTGCTGAAATTGAAAACCCTGATTCTAATGATATTATTGTTTTATATCATTCAAGATTAAGAGCATATACAATTTTATATACATAGAAAATGAAGATTTGAAACTAGTAAACTGAAAATGTAAACACTGTAAGATTTTTCCTTAAACAATAATTCACATACTCACTTACAAAAAAGGGTGAAGCATTTTTTATTCAAACTCTATTTTATTTAATGGACATAATAGTAAAATAATAGCTACAAGTACAAGAATATATCATCATCATCATATCCTTAATCACCTATTGCAATATCCTTTAATTGTTAAATATTTTGTATGAATTGTTGGTAGAATAATAAGGACTACTTGGATGCTTCTTCCATTCATTTTGTATCAATATATTTCATGAAGACACAAAAGTTAATAAAATATTAATGCATGTAACTCACAAGTATTTAAATAAGCAACTTTGTTAACTTTATTATTTTTAAATAGTTTCCATTTTTATGTTGAACATGTAACAAGGAAAAATAAGCTCAAATTTTCAAAAAAAATTGTAGCTCTACCAACATCCACAATAATTTTTTTACTGTATCAACATATTCATTCACATAAGAACAATATTGAGGCTCAATAACTGATATTCATTCAAATATAAGAAGAAATAAGTATGGAAAACATAATAAAAATATAGAATGGTAATAGAGTCATGGAGAATCTCTAATAATAAGATATTCTCCATTATATTGCTTCAATTGATATATATTAATAATAGAAGTATTCAAAATGGAAATGATATATGATGATGATAATTTAAAACTAGTCCTTGGTTTCCTATTTATATAGGAATAAACAAGCTACGAGCCTTTTACAGAAAGAAACGACCTTTCATAAATACTTATTTTACTAACAACTATTTAATTAGCATAATTAAGGAAATAACAATACTTAAGACATTTTGACATATGGCTCCATTATTCAGCATAGAAGACCCATGATCATTGATCTGGAAAAGTATTCCTCTCCATGATGAACATCCAAATGCTTTCACCTCAGTGTCCTATTCTTCTGAAACCAAATACTTTTCCTCCCACTGATACATCGTAAAATCTGATGGCCACTTATATTCTTGGATATTTTTCATGTTTTCAAGATGAGTTTTCCATCAACTATCTAGTAATTCCTTTTTATCATTGACAAACTTTAGGTATCCCACATCAAGAACAATCAACCCATCCATGATCTTATTTAGCCTGGAAAGACTGGTATCATCATCCTTTTGTATATGAGTTACACACTTATGAACAACTTGACTGAATTCTTTCTTCCATTTATCCAATTCCTTCAACTGATCACCATCTCTCATGATTTCAGGTATATACCACTATTTTTCAGGTATGGAATAAATCCATTTGTGTTACAATATTTTTATCAAACCCTTGTACATACTGAAATTCATCAATAATCATCTTCACAGTTTTTTCAGTTGGCTTTAATGTTGTGGGTGCATCAGGACTTCTTTATAGAACTTTACATAACTTGGCCAAAGTGTGGTGAATAGTCTACCACCTTTTGAAGAAAGGATCTAGTACAAGCATATGTATCTTTATTTGATACATTTCATGTTGAAGTATTTTATAAATATCATGCACATTCTCCAGTTTATCCATAACTGGTTTTAGCCTATGCTCAAGAATATTTTCCATAACTTCACAAATTCATCTTTTCACTTCATCCCGAGTTTGATTGTTGGCCTTGTTTACATCATCCACTTCCTTCTCTGGAGTTTTTTCCTATTCTACATAAATTTTCTTCACAATATCCATTAGAGCGATAGGAGGATTGTATAACACCATCTCCTTGCTTTGTGAGGGTCCTTCTCCTCTTAATTGGTCTTTCAATTTGAAATTCTCCATGATTAGCTTATGAACTTCATTATTTACAAACCTTTGTTCCTTTTCATACTCCTTCAATTTGTCTTCTAATCCCTTAACAGTTTCTCGAGTGAACATGTTAGAATGCATGGTGATTGTGGTTGCCTCCAAAGGGGCAGTATCTTGTATTGTCCTTACCATCGTTTCCCCTTTCATCCCTTGAATTACATCCAATAATTTTGGATTTCATTTATTTTTTTCTTTGATCCATATGGCCAAGGTTTCAATCTTTGGGTTATATCTAGTTCCACTCACACCTTCGTCAGAGTCAAATTTTATAACTAGTATTAGATCTTCTTGAGCCCGCATTTGATCAAGCAGAAACATTTTCTTTAATTCCAAGCTAGGGAAAATGAGAATATTGCTCTTCAAGACCATTTCTCTAGCCTTCTGGGGGCTAATGTCAATGTTGTCAACCCTTAATTATTGGAAAGTTTGTGCTACCATTTCATTTTTATCTGATTCTTCAATCCCTGCTTCAATTGATTCCATCCTCTCTTGAAATGATTTTATCTTCATCTTCATCTAGAAATCCTTAAACTCAGGAGTCTTAATGAATTCATCATCCTCTATGAATCTCCTAGATGCAAATTCCCTTTCATCCTCATGTACCTTTATAATTGGTTTTTCTACATTGCCCATCCTTTCCTCATGTTTATGGGCACTAGCTCAAGGATGGGTTGATCAACTTCAATATCACCTATCAGTGACTATAGTACTGTAGCCACTTCCTTAGTAGCACCCACCTCTTTAGTATCCTCTTAAGGTACTAACTATTCAATGCTTCTTGTCTTCTGTATTTTGGGAGGTAACTGCTCCATGGGAGGCTCAGAGGTTTCACTTGGGGTATGCTCTACGGTTGCACCACTACCATGTTCTTTGAGATATGCTTCCTTCTTTCTGTGCAAGTCTTCAAATCTACCAATTATCAATTCTATCCTCTTAATGGGTCCCTTTTCCTCAACAAAGTATCCTAGGAAATCCTTGGACCTCTGCTTCATCCTTTCTTCAAGCTTCTTCATATATTCCCATTTTTTCCTTCTACTAAACACATCATTATAAGTAATGCAGTTCCTTATGACATCTTCAAAATCCACTTGGTGTGGCACTATCATTTTGGTAAGAAGATTGTGCCTTATGTTGTTCATATGATTTTCAAGGTCATAGGCTCTTTCTTTTCCAGATTTCAATGCATATCTTGTCTTCAAATAATATTCTAACTCCTTTAGTGTGTTTGAGCCTATATTCCAATCTTCACACTTGGTTTGGTTTGGTAGGAAAGTGCCTTTCTTCTGCTTGTGCATTACATCTTTCTCCATCCACGTGATTTTCCACATAAATTCAAGAAATGCTAATTAGAGGGGCACAAATTTTGGTAGTATGTGTGGAGCAACATGGCATCCATAAACTCTTATTATTGTAACTTCTGGGAGGAAGAACCAATCTCCAAAATTTTGTGTATGACCTTGATCTGGTCTTAAAGCCAAAGGTCTCACTATTTGCAACATTTTGGTTAACAATCTTGGTTTTACATACCTAATAACTCGAATGATTCTATGTACAAATTTTTCATAGAGTACAAAAAAGCTTGAATTCTTACATTGATTGTCCCAAATATAACACCATTTTTGGATAGGTGTGGGATTCCCTTGCTCATCTATTGTAGTCAAGTCCATTCTTTTATTCCAATGGTTCCTATTCTAGTACAAGATCATATGACATAGTAGGGAATAGTGTTTGAATGTAATTGGTGCTCTATCCTCTATAACCTGGGAGAATTCACCATCTAACACCTTCTCAATGTATGAAGAAAAGTCATATTTAATATTAGTTTTTGGGTTTTCAATTTTCATGGTCACCATCATTAGGCCTATTGGAATTTTATCTTGAGCATCTATATCCAACACTTGGCAAAGAGCTAAATATGTATTCACAAATTAATACTAAAAATCTGTTACATTAAATGGTTCAATAGTGGTAGTAGAGATGGGGAATGTTTTGTTACCAATGCCTCTTTTCATATATAGGGGTACCTCATCACTTTTATAATTCTTTTTTAACCTAGCATAATCCTCCTCAATTTTTTGCAGGTTTATCTTAGTCAGAGCTTGCTTGTTTAAGCCAAAAAACTCAATGATGGCTTTTTTGGTTACTTCTACCAATACTCTGTCATTTGGAAACATTACTATTTTGGTAGTTGAGTGATAGTGTTTGGCTAGCAGTCTAATAAATTCTACATCAACAAACACATTTGGGACAATCAACCTCGCTATGTCCAACATCCAAGCATTTGACACTGAATATTCTCATTTCTCTTACTGTAAAAATACCAAAATAGGTCCCATCCAGATTTAGAAATGAAGGCATCCCTACAACTCTGTGTGGTATCCACTAGAAACTTTTTATTACCCTCTTTAGTAGACCCTGGAAGTATCTATTATGGACTGATGGAGTGGTCTCTTCTTTACATTTGGTTCTTCATCTTTAATTTTAGGCCGAATTTCTTTTACTTTTGATTGTTTTGTTTTAGGATGGAGTGCTTTGTTCTTTACTTTAGGTTCTTTATCTTTAATTTTAGGCCAAATTTCTTCTACTTCTGATCATTTTCTTTTAGGAGGCATGTTTCAATTTTCTCTACTATGGCTTCAAATGAAAAAACCTTGAAATATTTTTTAAATTAACAGAGCTCTTTCAGAGAGTTTTCATGCACTTACCCGAGTATTTCACACTTGCAGGACTTCTTCTCATATCCTTAGCTCCTTCCACACTAGTGAATTGCAATTGAGTATGATATTGGGAAAACTCACTTATCTTTGGATGGCACAATATTCAGTCATATTAGTTTTGAAAACTCTTAATAATTTAATAACATTTAATTTTGGCAATTGATGTGATTTTCTACATTTATTGTTGTAAATTGTAATGATGCCATGATTAACATACTATCACCATCTCTTATTATACCTATTGCAGTATGGTAGTATTTTTCCCATACCTTCAGCTATTTACCACACTACCACCTTTCTCAAGGCTTCTTTTTGTGGGGTTGCGGTGTATACTGCTCTACCGCATATGTTTCTCACCTTCCCTATGGTATATTAGTGTATGAATTTGATCATTAGTTGAAGAGTGTTGATGAGACAATCTTATTTGTCTCATCAATATCTCAATGTATCATCAAACTTAGATCTTATGTTCCTCTGATGTTGGTTATCGATGTCAATGAGACAAATTAATATCTCTTGCCGATATGCCACTATCTCATCAATATTTTCCTTCGGCAGTATTTCTTTATATATCGGTGTACCTCTGGCATGTCGAGAGACTTGTGATTATCACTATGGTATTGCAGTGTTTTTCCCTTCCCTTTTGTTGTTTACTGCACTACCACCTTGCTCAAGGCTTCTTGCTCTGAGGTTGCGGTGTACACCGCTCTACTACATATGTTTCTCACCTTCTCGGTGATATAGCAGTGTATTATTTTGATCATTACTTGAAGACTGTCAATGAGACAATCTTATCTGCCTTATTGATATCTCAATGTCTCATCGACATTACTTTGTTATATCCAAGAGTTGTGTTTCATCGAGCACTTGTAGATATACCTTGTCGATGTGACATAAGTGATTCTCTCCTTGATATCCCTGTATCTTATTGATATTTCACTATTTTACATCATCGATGAGACATATAAATAAGTCTCTTCAATGTAGGGGTGTCTAATTCAGTGCTAAACCCAAAACTAAACTCAAAGCTAAAGTTGAAGCTGCACATGGTGCTAAACACGATGCTAAACTTGAAGCTAATATTGGCACCAAATACGACATTACTTTAGGCACTAATTAGCACCTAAATTAGTGCCAGCTTGTACTCATTGGTGCAATAAACACCAAAAATTGCACCATCCTGACAAATAGTGTCGACATTTTTTTAAAAAATCCAAAAATATATTAAAACAGTGTGTGGAGGCAAAAAATGGAGCAAATCACAAGTATTTGTTGTAGTGTATCTTGCATGGTTCTCCTTGCCTATATGCTAGGGTAAAGTGATAACTTTTTCTACAGATGTGCTTCCTTCTTAAGGACCCCCTCTCTTATCTCTATCTTTCAATAGGAGTCTTCCTTTGAATGGGCCCCCTTGTTTCTTGAAGTGTTCCTTGCCAAAGGAATCCATTTTGAAAGCTTTGTTCTCAAATGAATTCTATGGTGTCTAGCTTGGGGGAAACCTAACTAGACTTATCTTTTCTATGAATATGCATCCCTCGAGTGGACACCTTTTCTTTTGAAGGGTTCCCAAGGGACCCCTTTGAAAGTTTCTCCTTAAATTGTTGACTATCTATGTGATTGTTTGTCTACATGTGTGTATTTTTTCTATCTAACATGTTTTTTCTATGAATTAACATGTTGCTTTATAGGTGCACATGTGAAGCTGCCTTTTAATCAAACTCTATGGATCCTTTTACATTTGGCTTCCCTCGGGATCAAGCACTTGGGGTGCCTCCTTTGCAATTTTGAGGACCTGTAAATAAATTTTCATCCTATGGGATCTCTTTGTTCAACTTTGTAGGAGAGAGTACCTATAGAGCCTTTTGTTCACCTTCTATAGGCCTATGGATCTACAGTGTATTTTTCAACCCTCCCAAAAAGAGAGTACCTATGGATTCATCTCTCTTATTATTTTCATTCCTTTCTAGCTCTTAAACTATCTTCTCAAATTGTGTATATTGAATTGAAGACTTGTTTCTTCTTCGTCTTGAGTATATACTTCATTCTCTCTTCGACACTGGTTGCTTCCCTATCTCTTGTATGCATTCTTCTCTTGAAGTGACCAATCCTTACCTTCTTCTCTTTGTTTAAGAATTATTCTATGTGTTATCTCTTTATTTTGGGTGGATGCATAGTATTGAGACAACCTTTTATGTATCAAGGTCTCTTTCACTTTGCTGACTTAAACCCTTTAGTTTGTTGTGTGTCTATGTATATTTCTTTATATGTTCTAACCCCATGATGTAAAGGATTTCTATGTTCTAAAATTATTGTCTTGTGTAGGTCTCTCTTGTCAAATGTGTTTGTTTTTCAGGTCTTCAATCTAGGGGCATGCTTCATTCATTCAAAGAGTTATTGCTTCCTCTACAATATATTTCCTTTAGCATTCATATTAGTGTAGATTCATATTCCTGCTAAAGTGGGGGGAAAATGTAATGTAAAATTGCACAGGCCCTTGTAATTTCACATATATTCTTGTATCCACTTTGGTGTCCACTCCCTTAGCACTTGTGTAGGCTAATTTTAGCCCTTGCATCAACCTTTTTTACCCCTCTTAGAATGATCAAGATCCCTTTTTAGTAGCTACCTTCGTGTGCCAGCTTTGCATCAAACCTTTGTATTTTCTCATGCCTATCATTTTGTAGCATTATTTATTTGGACACTAGCACACCACATGGACTTCCATGTGTCACACTAGCATCCTATGACATTTCAACATTCAAATGACCATCTCTAGGTGCCTTACCACTTTTTCATCTAATTTGTTCAATGGTAACGGCTTAGTATGCCTGGAAACCACTCAAGAAGCTTCTTTTCCCTCCTATTCTCTCTTTAAAAGCTATATTTTTAATTCATCTCCTGCTCTAGATATTTCTATCTTTGGCTCCTACATTTTCCTCTTCTCTTGGTCTTGCTCTATTGCGTTCATATCTCACTACAACAAAACTCTTGCATTCTCATAGTGCCCTTTGCAACTCTCTTGGCTCTCATAGCTATCTCTCTCTTTGGATTCCTTAAGCCTTGCAGTCAAAATCTCTCTTATCTTGTATCTTTGAGAATCTTGGGATTTCTCACATCCCCTATCTATTTCATCTCTATCTCATGATATGGGTTGTCCTCCTTGAGTAGGGATTACATTTATCACTTCATATTTTCTTACTTTGTTTGCTTTCTCTACTTATTTGGTTGTTCATGGATGTGGGAACACCAAAATAGGGGTTTGACTGTGGAAATCCCCTAAATAACCCCAACATTTTCCCTCAATCTTATGTATGTAGGTATTGAAGATATCTACCTATTGGAGGCTTCATTACCTAGGTTGTCGTGAGCATTTTATTTCTCTATCCTATTTAGTTCTATCATTTACTTTACCTTATTTCATTCCTATTACTCTTTGTTATTCTCTCACATCCTTAAGATTTCTTAGCAATCTGATTGTTAGTAGTCATTTATTACTTTTTTGTGATAAACTCAATTTCTAGTATATAAGAGACATCAACACACCACACTATCATCCTTGTTCCATGCATTCATCCTTTGGTTGAGAGCCTGAAAGTCTATACAAAAAACCTTTGTGACCTACTCTTTCTGATTCTGAAACTCTTTCTCTATTCCTTGAGGTAGTTTAGGGCAGTTCGCCCCTTGGGATTCTCTTGAGAATAAAGAGACTCATGAGTAGCGAATCCCCCTTCTCTACACAATCTAATATTTTTAAGCTAAAATTTTCCAAAGAGAATCCAAGCAATTTTAAGAGAAATTTCAAGGCATTCAACATAAGATTTATTGAATAATTATTGTAACAATCAAGATCCAATTGTCATGTCAAATTTTTCTTTCATCATGCATGTTTTTGGACCTAATATGATGATGTATGTTTCATGATCCATTCAAGAATTCAAAGAATTGTTTCAAATCAAGTTTCAAGGTTCAAGATCCACATCCATTGAAGCCACTTCATGCAAGTTGTAGATCTACATTCCAAGGTTCATCCAAGGGTTTGGTGATTTGTGACATTGACTTGTTCATTCATCATTCCTTTCATTCTATTTCATTTAATTTCAAGGTTTGATTACTAAAATGAGGTTAGACAAAGGAAAACCTCCATTCAACAAAAAAATCATTTCTCCCTCTTGATTTGTGTTTGTAGATTTAGGTGGAAGAAATATTGAAGATATATTTAAGAGGAAAATTGAAGAAGTTGTCAAAGTTGTCATCTCATGAAAACTCAATTACAAAATTTATTCTCAACTTTTTGAACTTGAGACCTGGGAAAATTGAGAGATATAATAGATTTTTAGTAGAGGCTCCCAAAATTTGAAGACAAATCCTGACTCAAGAAACATTTGTAATGGGAAAATGAATCCCAAATCAGCTTCAACAAAGCACTTTTTTGTGAATGATGCACATCATCTTACCCTTCATTGACTTGTGATTTGATTTCTGGTTCTACTTATTTTGAGTTTAATCTTCAAGATCCAAGTTGTAGATTGCATTTTGGAGTTAGTTTACTATTTTTAATCTTTATCCCTAAAGTGTTGTTTAATCAGGATGGTTGTCCTTGCAAAAAAAGAAAATCTATAGATTCACACTTTGACTTGATTCATGTAAAGGTTGATAGTATTTTCATTGCGTGGATCTCATTTCCTAATGAAATAGAAGGAAACTAGGTCCCTAATTGGTTCATACCCCCATTTTAATAAAACCCAACCTATTTTTCATCATTTCAACCCTAAACCCTACAACCTCAACCCTCATCCCTATACCATATACCCTCACCCTTATACCCCTAACCTTGAATATTAAAATAGAAATTACATGGTTTTGAATTAAATTTTTGTTTATTTTGTTTTTGAGATATTTTGGAATAATGATTTACTTATATACTCAAACCTTAAACCATACACTCTCAACCCTTCACCCTATGCCTTATGCTCTCAATCCATACCTTAAACCTTGTATCCAATACCTTAAACCCTAATCCCTATACCCTATACACTTAATGTTGGACACTCAACCCTAAACATTATCCCTGAACCCTCAACCCTCAAACATATACCTTCAAATATATACTTAATCCCTAATCCCTCAACCCTTAACCCTATACCTTAAACCCTAAACCCTACACCCTCAACCCTCATCCCTATGCCTTATACCCTAAACCCTAAACATTGTCCCTCAAAACTATACTTAAACCCTAAACCATACACTCTCAAACCTCCACCCTATGCCTTATACCCCTAATCCCTCAACCTTATACTTTACACCCTAAACCCTATACCATCACCCTTATACCCTAAAACCTAAATATTATCCCTCAACCCTACACTTAAACCCAATACTTAATCCCTCAATTGTAAACCCTCTACCCTCTACCCTATACTTAAGCCATATGATGAGCTCGAAATATGCTCATAATTTGAATATTATGATGTATTTTTAATACCCTTAATCTTTTTCTGATGGTTTTTTAAACTCTTTCATTAAAGACTTTTTATCTAAAATCGGGTAGTATCCTGTAGCAACACATTCCTATATTCCTACAGCTTAACATCTCTGTGTGTCTATATTTATTGCTCTGTTTGACCTCCTGAATGACTGATATAATGCATGTGTTTTTTGGATAATGATATGGATTTAATGTGTGATTAATGAATGTGTATCGTGTTATTGTGTGTGTGATTTCTTTTGCTTTTGTCACCATGTGTATCATAGGTTATTGAAAGAGGCATGAACGAGTCAAAGCATAGCAGATCTTGGCCCTGTAGTAAAGTCCATTTCTAGCATGACATCAAGGAATTTGTTCCAGCAAAGAATCTCTAACCGGGTCATTGAGACGAAATCTAAATGATCATTAATCTAGGAAGATTGGAATGCTAGATTCTCTCTGAATCGATTGAACAGATATGCTTTCATTTATGAGAAGTTTGTTCCTCAGCATCAAGAGGCATTTATGTCCACATCTTTCTCTGTTAGAGTTAGGTAGTTAGTTTCTTTTCTATAAATAAGTGTTCCTCCTACATGAGTGAAAAAAGAATAGAACAGAGTGTATTAAGATTAGTATTATAATGAGAAACAGAGTTTTGTGTTAGTTTTCTTACAAGCAGAATGATCAATGTATATGATTCCAAGTTTATGAATAAAAGTTGATGAAGTTTTGAGTTCAATTCTTGCATAAACTGGTTGATGCTTGCTAAGGGGGCCCACTTAGTGATTATCTGTAGTTATTTGTTTATTTCCTGTTGATTATAAGTTAGAATTTCATTCTTGAAGGTTTCAGTGCAAACTCAGTCTTATATTGTTCCTGCAACATCAGGAATCCATCCCTGTGTTTGTTCCTACAGCATAAGACCAGTTCATAGTTTGTTCCTTATTAATAGTTTTCATGATTTCTGCTTTGATTAAGTTATGCTTAAGTTAATAAGACTTTACATTACTTTCCTACAACATAAGTAGAATTCCTTCCAAGCATTTATTTCTAGTAAATTATAGCTGAAACTTGTTCTTAGTGCACATACAGTGCCACTCCATTTCAAGTATACATTCCCTGGTTTGACAATGTAAATAAACAACCATAAGAAGATGTTAGTCACCTACTGGAATGTCTAGTTCCTAGGTTAGGATTTTCCATGACTTATATCCTTTCATGGAATCAACCATCATTTTTGGCATCGTTGTCGGGGATGGTGTCAAGCTAAGAACCTGTCATAGTCATTGTTAGTTGTAGTTTAGTGTGATTATTCAAGAATTTTCAAATTCTTTCAATTTTCAGTTAAGTTTGTTACATGCATAGAAGAAGAGACGCTCTAGGAAGATTCCTCCCTGGTGCAAGAGCACCTACACCTTGTGAAGTCTAAGTTGATAGCTAGGTGTGTCTTGTGTTCATTTATGCTTAATAAGGTCTAAAGGACCAGTCATAATGTAATTTGAAAAGGTTTTGAATCATTTAGTTGAATTTGTCAGTTTGATTCATAATGCCAAGGCCATGTGAAATCATGAGTTTTAAGGGATATGGGGAGTAGGGTCTTATTCCATGTTAAATAAGGTCTCAATGAGCATTTTAAATGTATTGGAGGGCTTAATAGGTCAGTTAGGTGGTATTTGCAAAATCAAGTTGATCAAGTTGTAATGGGGTAGTGATTAAGAGCAAAATTGGCAAAAATTGTCATCTTAGACTCTAACAAAAGGTGGTTATGGTAGTTGGTCGGTTCAAGGGGTGGTTTGGATGTTATTACATGATATATTTTTGTAAGATCTCGAATTGAGGCTGTTGGAGAAGTTTGGAATGAGTTTCTAATAAGAAGTTTGCTGTTTTTTTGTGTTTTCCATTAAGAAATTGCTGATCCCGTGCATTGTACGACCTGTACATATTGTTTTACACTACAAGCCTATTATGGTTGGATAGATAATTAAATAACCTTTCTTTTGGCGTTGGAATGGTGTGATTTCATTGAGAATTGAGTGAGATATCCCCGTTTTACTACCGGGTGGTCTCAAATCTCATGTTTTTCCTGTTTTCCTGAACTTTGCAAGCATTGTACGGATCTGTACCATCACCATATGATCTGAGAATTATATCATCTTGTAGGGGAATGAAATAGCTTTCATCTGAATCCAATTAGAGGTTCTAATATTGATTTTTGAGAGAGATCTCTTCATTTTTCTGGGACTGCCTGTTTCTAACTAATTTGAGGGTTTGATTGGTGTAAAAAATGATGTTCTAGTCATTCCACTTGCTGTCCAGCCCTGTAACTCGGTGGAATGACTTATTTCATGGAATTTTAGATGTACCAATGGTTTGGGAGGCATAAAATACAAGTTGTATGGTTTTAGGGGGATGCCTTAGGGTGTTTTCATGAGTTTTCCAAGTGAAATTGAGGAACTAAAGTAAGGTTTTGGAAAAATATGATTGGAACTCTATATGTGATAGTGTTTTGAGTTTTTGCAGGTCATTTTATGAAGGTCTAATGTATTGGAATGTTATGATATGTCTTGGAACCCATATTTTCAATAAACCCTCATGAATTGTGCCTAAAACAAGGTTTTTCAAGTTTGGCATGTATTTGTCCGTACCAATGGAATATTTTTGTGATTTTGGAGGTTTGAAGGCATATGAATTGCTGCACCAAGGTTTCATGGTCCTATGATAGGTTTAAAGCCATGTTGCTTTGAAAAATAGGCCTAATCAGCATAATTGAGCCTCCTGGGTCTGCATCATAGTGGTATCAGAGCATCAGGAAGTAGATCTATTTTCATTTTGCAGGGTTGAAGAAGAGGCAAGGTTGACAAGATGCCTCCAAAGAAGAATGATATGGCTAAAGAGATGAAGGAGATGAAAGATAGGCATGCAAGAGAACTCAGAGAGTTGGAAGAGAGAGTCATAGCCTTGGAGACAAACAAAAGAAGGGAAGTGGAAGAGACTGAGACTGAAGAAGAGGAAGATGAGGAGTTTGAAGATGTGGAAGAAGAGCTTACTCCAGAGGATCAAAGAATTGCAAGGTTGCTGAAGGCAATAAAGAATGACAAACCTAAGGTAAAACTTGATGTTCCTAAGTATGGTGGTAGTTTAAATGATGAAGAACTATTGGATTGGATTGCTGCAATAGATAATCATTTTGAATGTGATGAGGTTCCTGAAGAACAAAAGGTCAAGATTGCAAAAACTAAGTTGCAGGGTCATGCTTTGGTATGGTGGGATTACCTTCAATCTGAGAGGAGGAAGCAAGGAAAGTCTAAGATCACATCATGGGATAAGATGATATCAAAAATCAAAGGTAAATTCTTACCCAAGGATCACCAAGTTCAATTGTTTAAGAGATTGCAAAACTTAAGACAAAGGGAAATGGATATTAAGTCTTATACTGAGGAGTTTTATAAATTGAGTTTAAGATCTGGTCATCATGAGAATGAAGATGAAAAGATTGCTAGATATGTTGGTGGTTTAAGGCTTAATATACAAGATGAATTGGTTTTGGCTAACCCTAGGAGTGTAGAGGATTGTTATCAAATGGCTATTAGGGTGGAGGAGAAAATGAAGAGAAGGCAAGACAAAGCAGCAAGAGGAAGAGGCAACACTTCTAGAGGAAGAGGGTTCAATCCTAGTTCAAAGACAAACAATGAGGGCCAAGGAGAAGACAAGAAGGATCAAGAGAAATCTGATTCAAGAGGTGGATGGAGAGGTTCAAGAGGCAGATTTGGTGGAGGAAGAGGTTCCTATCAATTCTCAGGAAGATGCTACAATTGTAACCAGCCTGGACACCCAGCCTTCAAGTGTCCTGAAAAGCAAGCCTCAAGCTCTTATGGTGGAGAAAGGAGGAATCAATTAGTGCATGAAGATGAAGAGAGTGGGAATTCACCTATAGTTAACCTTACATCAGAAGAAGGAGAGGCACTCATGATAAGGAGAACTGTGTTGCAAGCATCCAAGGAGGAAGAATTGAGTCAAAGGAGGAGTCTATTCAGAACTACATGCAAAAGCAAAGGTAAAGTGTGTCATGTTGTCATTGATTCTGGTTCTCAAGATAATCTAGTGTCTAGGGAGATGGTGGATAAGTTGAGTTTGGAAAAGTTACCTCATGAATCACCTTATAGAGTTTCTTGGGTCAATGATAATCAAACTTTGGTGGTAAAAGAGCAAGCATATGTTGATTTTCAGATTGGAGAGTATAAGGATAGGGTTCTATGTGATATTTTGCCAATGGATTGTTGTCATGTGCTCTTAGGGAGGCCTTGGCAATTTGATAGGAGGTCTATATATGATGGCTGGGAGAACACATACACCATCAAGAAGGAGGACAAAACTTTTAAGTTGCTTCCCTTGAAAACAAGTGTAAGGGATAAGGGTAAGTCTAAGGTAGTGTTGTTTGGCAAGAAGGAGCCTTTAAGGCCTGAGGACAGTAAGTCTGATATGGTTGCAGGTTTAGAACAGATTAGTGGTGTTGTGACAGCAAGGAAGGCACCCACAAATGATGTTAAGATAGTATGGAGTTTGTTTTTGCAAGGGGCAACGAGAGAACTCAAGCCTAAGTCTGATTTGATCAAGGTAAGTGATAAGTGTGCAAAGGAGTATGAAGGACAGGGTGAAATTGTTGTTGGGACTATGGTGTGTCCCATTACTATGAAGGTTGCTGCAAGCCAAGTGAAATTTGGTAATGCAAAAGAGGATAGAGTTGTTAGTGCAGGGGCACAAGAGGATGGTGACATGGCAGGTCTAGGGGCATTACAAAAGGAACAAATTAAGCAAAGGCATGCAGGTCTGATCACAGAGCCAGTAAGGCAGAATGTGCAAGGAATGGTGAGGAGCTATCCATGTATGGGTGGAGCAAGGAAGAGAGCAGGTTTATATGATTCTAATGTTTGTTTATCTGCAGGTCTAAGGCATAGAACAACACCAAATTTTGATCTAGGACTAAAGAGATCAGTACCAGGTCTGAAGATGCTTGAAGCAGCAATGAGAAGGCCAAGAACAAGTTTCCACTCTTGGGGCAAGAGTCTTTTTTATGGGGGGGTGTATGGTGCAAGAGCACCTACACCTTGTGAAGTCTAAGTTGATAGCTAGGTGTGTCTTGTGTTCATTTATGCTTAATAAGGTCTAAAGGACCAGTCATAATGTAATTTGAAAAGGTTTTGAATCATTTAGTTGAATTTGTCAGTTTGATTCATAATGCCAAGGCCATGTGAAATCATGAGTTTTAAGGGATATGGGGAGTAGGGTCTTATTCCATGTTAAATAAGGTCTCAATGAGCATTTTAAATGTATTGGAGGGCTTAATAGGTCAGTTAGGTGGTATTTGCAAAATCAAGTTGATCAAGTTGTAATGGGGTAGTGATTAAGAGCAAAATTGGCAAAAATTGTCATCTTAGACTCTAACAAAAGGTGGTTATGGTAGTTGGTCGGTTCAAGGGGTGGTTTGGATGTTATTACATGATATATTTTTGTAAGATCTCGAATTGAGGCTGTTGGAGAAGTTTGGAATGAGTTTCTAATAAGAAGTTTGCTGTTTTTTTGTGTTTTCCATTAAGAAATTGCTGATCCCGTGCATTGTACGACCTGTACATATTGTTTTACACTACAAGCCTATTATGGTTGGATAGATAATTAAATAACCTTTCTTTTGGCGTTGGAATGGTGTGATTTCATTGAGAATTGAGTGAGATATCCCCGTTTTACTACCGGGTGGTCTCAAATCTCATGTTTTTCCTGTTTTCCTGAACTTTGCAAGCATTGTACGGATCTGTACCATCACCATATGATCTGAGAATTATATCATCTTGTAGGGGAATGAAATAAATTTCATCTGAATCCAATTAGAGGTTCTAATATTGATTTTTGAGAGAGATCTCTTCATTTTTCTGGGACTGCCTGTTTCTAACTAATTTGAGGGTTTGATTGGTGTAAAAAAAATGATGTTCTAGTCATTCCACTTGCTGTCCAGCCCTGTAACTCGGTGGAATGACTTATTTCATGGAATTTTAGATGTACCAATGGTTTGGGAGGCATAAAATACAAGTTGTATGGTTTTAGGGGGATGCCTTAGGGTGTTTTCATGAGTTTTCCAAGTGAAATTGAGGAACTAAAGTAAGGTTTTGGAAAAATATGATTGGAACTCTATATGTGATAGTGTTTTGAGTTTTTGCAGGTCATTTTATGAAGGTCTAATGTATTGGAATGTTATGATATGTCTTGGAACCCATATTTTCAATAAACCCTCATGAATTGTGCCTAAAACAAGGTTTTTCAAGTTTGGCATGTATTTGTCCGTACCAATAGAATATTTTTGTGATTTTGGAGGTTTGAAGGCATATGAATTGCTGCACCAAGGTTTCATGGTCCTATGATAGGTTTAAAGCCATGTTGCTTTGAAAAATAGGCCTAATCAGCATAATTGAGCCTCCTGGGTCTGCATCACTCCCTAACCTTCCATTCATTGATAACAATTTTGAACTAGCTTATAATCTATTTGACAAAGGAGGGGACCAAGATATCAATCCATTTGCTGAAAACTTGCTTGCTAAATTTCCCTTTGCCCTAGCTAATGAAGAACCTTAAGAAAATCCATTTGCTTTGATACTCTATCAAGCAAATATGGCACGTAATCCACCTAATCAACCTCTTGCTTTTGAATTCCCCATCATTGCCCAGCAAGATAATGATAACCTTGAAAATATTCCTTCTTCATTACTTCCCAAGTTCTATGGACTAGTTACAGAGGACCCAAACACTTTCTTGTTTGAGTTTGACATCCTCTGCCATAGCTATGATTACACTTCAAATGCTCACAGGCTGAAGTTGTTTCCTGCTACTTTGAAGGAGGGAGCTCTTAGATGGTTTATGAGTTTGGGAAGGGATGCTATCAATAGTTGGGAAATCATGCGAACAAAATTTCTTGAGAAATACAATGAATATTGTAAGAGTGGTAGTAAGGGTGATGATATATTCATAATTCAGTAAAAGGAGGAAGAAAGCCTGGAAGGCTATATCTCAAGGTTCTTGTTTTCCCTGAAAAATAATTCAGACCATACTCTCAATGAAGAATCTCATAAACTACTCTTTCTGAGGGGAACCAATGATGCCTATATAGATGCCCTGGATCTGATGGGAGGAGGAGATATAACCCAAGTGCCTTGGGATGATATTAAGACCATATGTTGCAACTACTCTCAAGAAAATGTTAAGAAGAGTAGAGGTCATCAAGCCACAGTAGGAAAGTCTTCTACTAATGGAGTTTCATAGATGGAGATCACAAATTTTCTATTTGATTTCAAGCAGGATATCATAAACAACATGGCTACACAGTTGGATCCTATGCAAGCTCAGAAGAAACATGAGGAAGCTGAAGCAATCTTGGCTAAGTTTTGTCCACATTGTAGAGAGAAGAAATGCGATTGTAGATGTAAGATGGTGGCTAATCTGGAGGCTAAGCAATTACCTATTGATTTTAAGGTAGTAGAGGGTGATGATGACCAAGTATTCTTCATTGCACAAAGGCGCCCATGGGCTCAAAGACAAGGTATGCCTCAAGACCCTTTGACTTCTGGTAATCCTTATTCTAGTTACAATAACCAATGGCAACCTACATATGGCCCATCACCACATTGGAATACTTCTCAACCACACTATCTTGACTATCAGAGTCCTCAATGGCAATCTCCTCAAGGAGGATGGCAGTAGCCACAAGGACAATGGACTCCACCCCAAGGTAATTGGCAGCAGAATCCTCAATGAAGAGGTTCTCAGTAATGGAAGAACCAATCCCCTAGATTCCTGTAGCTTCAGTAGCCACAAACTCCAGCCCTCATGGCATGTCCTACAGCACCTACAGCAAATACTCGCCCTCCAAAACAAATGCCTATTCCTGCTCAACCATTTCCAAATCCTAATAAGCAGTAGCAACAACAACAGCCTATGTATTTTGTAGAAGCCAATAAGTATCCAACTTATGCCCTGAATATTAATGATATCCAGCTCAGGTCTAGAACCACTCTCCCTACTCCACAGCCGCCAGTAATTACTGAGATTCTAGACTTTGCCTCTGAACAACCTACTAATCCAATAAAACATATACCTATATAAGATATTGTCTCTAAGGAGCCCATCCTATAGCATCAAGCCAAACTGCCTTTTCCTCAGAGATTGCAAGATACTACATCCAAGTCTATGGAAGAGCCTATCTTTGATATTTTAGATCAGCTAAAGAATTTACACATTCAAATTATTTTTTTTCAAGCCATTAAAGATGTCCCAATTTATGGGAAAGCCATTAAGGAGGCGTGTTTGAAGAAACCTAGAAGAAAGAAAAAGGATCCCCAAACTATCCATGTTCTAGGATAGTTGGTATATTATGTTAGGGAATGTAGTCATTCCAAAATATGATGACCCTGGGAGTTCTGTGGTACAAATAAATATTAATGGCCAGATAGTAAAGAATGTTTTGATTGGCCTTGGTGCAGCCATCAATGTAATGACCAAGCATACTATGGAGTATTTGAATATCCTAACCATTAGGTCTACACCTACCATCCTGTAGCTTGCTGATAGTTCCACAGTAACACTTGATGGCGCAGTAGAAGATATCATTGTCAACCTTGAGTCTTGGGAATACCCAACAGATTTCACCATATTGTCCACTAAGGAAACTTTGGGTGGATATCCTATCATCCTAGGTAGACCATGATTAGCCACAACTGATGCTTTTATAGGATGCCATTTAGGAGACATGATAATTTTTTATGGCCAGTCAATAAAGAAATTGGCTTTATACCCACCTGCCCAGCCTCAGCTAGAATTGTCTCAACCAATTTGGCCAGATTTAGTAGAGGAAAGTGAAGAAGTCAATTCATTAACTCAGCTAATGATGCTACAAACTAATCCATTTTCCCAACTTCAGAGTGAGGATGGCCTAGTTTTACACATTTTGTAGTCCAACTCTGATATGAGTAGCCCATCTATTCTAGATAGCTTTCCTCAATAGTGCTTCCTGCAGCAACTGAATCCTGAGATCCTGCCACCTGAAATTCCTACAGTTTATCAAAAATTTCTTCCACATGAAATATAGACACCACCTTTATCAGTAGCCTCCATGAATGATCTTACCAAGAAAATAGAACTATCTCCAGGCCGTTGTCTGAATATCAATAATAAGATGCCTCAATCTCAACAAACTACCCTAGTCGCAATGTTGCAAGATCAACACAAAGCTTTTGCATGGGACTATGGAGATATGAAGGGAATATATCCTCAACTCTGTACTCATAGGATCTACATTAAGGAAGACTGCTCACCTGTTAGGCATCCTTAAAGAAGGATAAACCCAACACTCAGGGAAATAGTTAAAAACGAGCTCCAAAAATTGCTTGATGCTGGTTTTATCTACCCCATTTCAGATAGTGAATGGGTATCTCCATTGGTGATCATTCCTTAAAAAGGTGGAAAATGGAGAGTTTGTGTATACTACAAGGAGCTGAACACAACAACTAAAAAGGATCACTTTCCACTGGCATTTGTTGACCAAGTGCTAGACTCATTGTCTGGTAAAAAGTATTTCTCCTTTATGGATGGATATAGTGGGTATAATCAAATTAGAATTGCCCCTAGGAAGCAAGACAAAAAAAAATTTACCTGTCCATGGGGAACTTTTTCCTACTCTATCTTACCTTTTGGCCTGTGTAATGCACCTGCAACATTTCAAAGGGCAGTGATTAGTATTTTAGCTGACATTTTTCATGATTCTATGGAGATGTACATGGATGAATCACCACTTATGGAGTTACTTATGAAGAAGCATTAGCAAATTTGGAGAAAGTGTTGAAAAGATGTAAGGAGCACAATTTTTCTTTGAATAATGAGAAGTGTTTTATGATGATTCAAGAAGGAATTGTTTTAGGCCATCATATCTCTCAAGCAAGAATTCAAGTTGATCCTCCAAAAATAGAATTCATTCTAACTTTGCAAACAC
Organism: Sequoiadendron giganteum; assembly: GCA_007115665.2. Taxonomy (NCBI): domain Eukaryota; kingdom Viridiplantae; phylum Streptophyta; class Pinopsida; order Cupressales; family Cupressaceae; genus Sequoiadendron; species Sequoiadendron giganteum. Next base: position 411,070,824 of record CM021107.1, read on the forward strand.
CTATGAAACAAAAGGATGTTAGAAGCTTCCTCTGACATGTTGGATATTAAAGAAGATTTATCAAATATTTTAGCAAAATAGCTAGTCCATTATATGCCTTATTGACTAAGGATTTTGAATTTAACTGGATTGAGGCCTATGACAAATCTTTCCTGCAACTTAAGAACTTACTTACTCAGGCACCTGTTCTTCAAGGACCAAAGTGGACTCTACCCTTTCATATACACATAGATGCTTTTGATTAATCCATAGGGGCAGTCTTAGGACAGAAAGATAATTCCATAGAGCATGCCATTTATTTCATTAGCAAAAACCTTCAAAGCCTTGAATTAAACTATATTGTCACATAGAAAGAATTGCTAGCAGTTGTGTATGCCCTGAACGAGTTTTGACATTATGTCACTGGTTACCAAATATTTGTTCATACAGATCAAGCAGCGATAAGGTACCTCATGAATAAGCCTACCATATCTGGAAAATTAGCAAGATGGCTCCTATTGTTGCAAGAATTTGATATCACAGTTATTGATAAGCCAGGTCGGGCTAATCTGGTGGCTGATTTCTTGTCAAGACTTCAAACAACTACACCTGCCACCCCTGAGGTAATTGATGATAGCTTTCCCAATGAACATTTGTTTTCTATTGCTACTCAAACTCCATGGTATGTAGATATTGAAAATTATTTAGCAACCAACAAGATCTCGGCTCACTTCTCACCAAAGGACAAGAAATTGTTGATAAAGAAAAGTTTTAACTTTTCCTAGATTGCAAACTGTTTATTTTACACAGGACTTGACCAAGTCATGCAAAGGAGTGTTAGGGAAGATGAGACCTATGACATTTTGCATGCTTTTCATGATGAGCCATGTGTTGGGCACTTTGTAGCCAAGAGAACATCTATGAAAGTGCTTTCTACAGGGTACTATTGGCCCACACTAGAAAATGTGATAGATGTCAACGCATGGGGAGACCAACAAGGTCTAATGAAATGCCCCTGTATCCTCAAGTGGTAGTCAGTCCCTTTGACAAGTGGAGCATGAATTTTGTTGGGCCTATTGATCCTTCGTCCAATGGGAAATCATACATTTTAGTTTGCACTGATTATATAACCAATTGGGTGGAAGTGAAAGCAATGACACATGCTCGTGACAATAAAGTTGTTGAGTTCCTGTATGAGCAGATTTTTACTTGGTTTGGAGTCCCAAGGGAACTTGTTACTGATCAAGGAGCTTAGTTTACATCAAACTTAATCACTGCATTAATGAATGATTACAAGATTAGGCACATAAAGTCTAGCCCCTATCACCCTCAAACCAATGGTTAGGCAAAGGTTACCAACAGAGAATTAGAGGCAATCCTTACTAAAATAGTATAGTTACACAAGAAGGATTGGAGCAGTCGCCTTCCTTGAAGCAGTCTGGGCCTATAGGACAACATGGAAAACAACTACAAGGTTTACCCCTTTTGAGTTACTCTATGGAAAAACTGCCATGTTGCCAATAGAGTTTGAGCATAAGACCTTAAAAACTACTCTTCAACTTAAAATTGATCATTCAGAAGCCCAAAAGGAATGCCTCCTGTAGGTGAATGCATTGGATGAGATAAGGAAAGCTACCCTACAACATACTGAAGCTATCTAGCAGCAAAGAAAGAAATGGCATGACCACCATATAAGAACCAATCAATTCTCTACTAGTGATTGGGCACTACTCTATGACACCAGGTACAAGGAAAATCAAGGTAAACTCACCACAAGATGGCTTGGTACTTATGAAATAGAAAATGTATTTGATAATGGTTCAGTTCAATTGGCTATAATAGATCCTGTATAATTCAAGCTACTAGTTAATGGACACCGCCTTAGGTTGTATCATAAGCTAGCATCCAAAGAAGAATTTATGAAGTAGTTTGTTTCAAATGCAACCACTGATCTTCCTATAGCAAAAGGCTTCGGCCTTTTTCCTCCAACATCTCTTTAAAATGCTATGTTGCATGCCCATAATAAAGGTTTCATTTTTAAGGAAACCACTTTCTCCATTTTTCATCCATCACCATCATTCATTCCCTCTTCTTCCACGTCACCCATCCATGTCATCCATCCTATCGTACCATGTTCATTTATGGTTTCCATTCCAGCCGTCATTTCAAGCTGAGTTGTGATCTTTCCCAGCATCTATGAGCAATTATTATAAGGTACATGATATCTTTTATTGGCACATCAATTATTTATTTCATTTATTCATTAATTGCTATGTATCTATCAATCATTATTGCCTATCCTTACGCACATGTGTGGACACATGCCAAAATTTTAAGTAGGGGGTGGGGATATTCCATTTCAAACTTTTTCTTGTGCCACTGTCATGTTTGTCAAGATAGTTTTATTTTCTTGTACTTACCAAGTACGACTGCGTGCTTTTATCCTAATCAACAAGTTAACTATTTGATTTGAGTAGTTTTTAATAATCATTTCATGCAATTATCCTTTGTATCATTCTTGGAAAATCAAAGAAAGGTGACAGTAGAAAAGAAAGAAGTAGGGAGGAATTTTTTTTTTCAAATTTTCAGAAGAAGTTTAAGTTTCAAGAATCTCAGTAGGGATAATTTGTGAATATGGGTGGCCAGTTAGTGAGACATGAGCCTACAGCTCATGAAGCCTTGATGCAAAATCCTCAAGTGGTTTAGGCATTCAGTAATTGCTGATGGCTGAACTATTTTCTAGGGATAGATTCCTTTAATGAGGAAGTTGCAAGTGAGTTTTTGAGAACTCTTTCAGAGGGAGAAGCTACAGTGTGGGGTTTGACAGTAGCCATTATAGAAGAGCATATTGCTGAAGTAAATGGGCTTCCGGCGGTAGGAGAGAACTTTCCTTTAAGAAGATATGTTGTCTCTTCTAGGGAAAAATTCACAATACCAATAGATGGACCCTTAGAGGTTTCCAAACAAGGATGCAAATAGGTGTCACTGTCTCCTCCATACTCAGAATATGCCACCTTCATAATCAGATATTTGACTTGTGAGGGACTTTTTTCCTATTTTCATTCTTATCATTTCAAACTATTGAGTCATATGAGGCACGGTTTAGCTATCAATGTTCCAAACTTTTTGTTAAACCTTTTAGATCATAGTGCCCATGAAACCCAGAGGGGTAAGGACAACTCTATCACCCATCATGCCCTCATTAAATTCTTGATTGAGCATTCCTTTAGGGATGTATCACCCCTTTCTTGGCAAGAATTTGTTTACCTGAAGGGTCTGCAACCTCCAGAACATCCTAGAGCACTCCCTGCATAGTGCAAGGAAAAGAAAAAGAGAGTAGAATCTATGAGTAGGGAAGCAGAGCAAGAATCATCTGCTCCTGCAACACCTAGTCCTGCAGCCTCCACACCAAAGTCCTCTACCCAAGTAAAAACCAGGTCTACTAGTAGAAAATAAAAAGGGAAAACGAAGGTAGGAGAGTCATCTAGGGTAGAAAAAACCCCATAATCAAGCCCTCATGTTCAAAAGTGAAAATGTTCTACTCCACTCTCTCCTGCAGCAACGCCTGTTTCCACCGTAGTTTCACTATCACCTTCTCCTGCTGACTTTTAATCCTCTAGGCAAGTTAGAAAGAGGAAAGCTACGAAAGAGTCTCCTGCAGTTGTTACATTGCCAAAAAGAGTTTCATTAAGGAGACAACATAAAGTTACCTCAACCTCAATTCAACCTAAAATTATAGTCATTCCTGAGGAATCTAAATAATTCAGTCATGATGTTTCTCAGAGTGTATCTGAGAATGTTCCACAAATTTCATTTGTTATTCCTGGGGAACTGCAAACTAAGATAGTGGAAGTTGAGGAAGCACAACATGGTAGTGGTAATAAAATGAGGATGCCAAGTCTTGATGACTTGGTTGAAGCAGTTGGGAAAATTCTAGGAGAAACACAATCTCCTCTTGGGCAGCAACAGGAGTCCATCCTGCGGCAAGAGGAAGAACAACTTGAACAATTTGAAGTGTCCAATGAAACACCATTACCCTCTAAAAAATTTCAAGCATTGGTTGCTAATAAAAGGACATTGTTGATTTAATATTTGAAATATCTTAGGATTACATGGAGGCCTGTTACATTTCAGACTTTGAGTTTTCGCCATTTAGCTAGAACTGACCTTCAACAAAGTCTTTGGGAAGAAGAAAAGAAGAAATTGAAAAAGGAAATTGAAAGACAAAAATAGGAAATTCAAGAAATGAAAGAGAAAATGGATGAAATGATGAAGGTAACTGGTAAAATTATGGAATATAGACCACCACCTATGGTATATGCTATGCGCCTTCAAGAGAAATTTCTATGGTTCCAATTGATGAGAATTTCCAGAAATTTAGACCCTGACATTCACACAACTAAGCAATTTTATGATGCATATCAAGTAGCACCCAATTGGCTAAGAAATTCTTTATGTGAGTTTTATCTGCATGGTTTTCTAATTCCCTTTGAAATAGAATGGAATCCACTTCTCTACATTGGTGACATTCATCTAAGGTCACTCATGTCTTGGGCAGCCAATGAAACTAACTATGGAAAACAATTAGAGGCTTATGAAGAGGCTAAAAGGAATGAACCTATTCCACTGCGACCTGAAAGATCAGATCCCTACATAGTTCTAAGAACTTGGTTTACTGTTGCATATGGATTCCATGATCCTATAGAAATAATGAAAGTATTTGATATTAGGAAGCAGGTGTATGATGAGTTCAAAGACCAAACATATATGTTTTGGAAGCTTTCATCTTCCAGAATTGAAACAAGATGGGAAAAACTGATTGTTGGTCTGAGGAAATTTGAGCCTCATAGCCCTCTGAACTTTAAAAAAGCCATTAGAAGGATAGAGACGTATATGCAGTTAGGTCTCCAGGAAAGGTTTGAGTTATGGTTACCATTAACATTTCAACCTCTAGTTTTAATGTGGCCACTTTACCCTTATTTGGCTACAGATGTTAATAAGGATGCAGAAACCCGCAGGTATGAGAGATGGCAAAGTTTCAGAGGTTTCTACTACAAATTTGGAACTTCATTGTAGGGCCATGCTACTCCTACTAATTTCAGAGAAACAACTAGAAAGCTTAATGTTGGAGGACCATCATTAGGATAAGTGGGGGGCAAATGATGAGCTCGAAATATGCTCATAATTTGAATATTATGATGTATTTTTAATACCCTTACTCTTTTGTTGATGGTTGTTTAAACTCTTTGATTAAAGACTTTTTATCTAAAATCGGGTAGTATCCTATAGCAACACATTCCTATATTCCTACAACTTAACATCTTTGTGTGTCTATATTTATTGCCTTGTTTGACGTCCCGAATGACTGATATAATGCATGTGGTTTTCGGATAATGAAATGGATTTAATGTGTGATTAATGAATGTGTATCATTTTATTGTGTGTGTGATTTCTTTCGCTTTTATCACCATCTGTATCGCAGGTTATTGAAAGAGGCATGAACAAGTCAAAGCGCAATAGATCTCACCCCTGTAGTAAATTCCATTTCCAGCATGGCATCGAGGAAGTTGTTCTAGCAAAGACTCTCTGACCGGGTCATTGGGAGGAAATCTAAATGATCATTAATCTAGGAAGAGTTGAATGCTAGATTCTCTTTGAATCGGTTGAAAAAATATGCTTTCATTTATGATAAGTTTGTTCCTCGACGTTAGGAGGCATTTACATCCACATCTTTCTCTGTTAGAGTTAGTTAGTTAGTTTCTTTTCTATAAATAAGTGTTCCTCCTACGTGAGTTTAAAAAAAACAGAACAAAGTGTATTAAGATTAATATTATAATGAGAAACAGAGTTTTGCGTTAGTTTTCTTACAAGCAGAATGATCAATGTATATGATTCCAAGTTTATGAATAAAAGTTGATGAAGTTTTGAGTCCAATTCTTGCATAAACTGGTTGATACTTGCTAAGGGGGCCCACTTAGTGAATATCTATAGTTAGTTGTTTATTTCATGTTGATTATAAGTTAGAATTTTATTCTTGAAGGTTTCAACACAAACTCAATCTTATATTGTTCTTGCAGCATCGAGAATCCATCCATGTGTTTGTTCCTGCAACATAAGACCAGTTCATAGTTTGTTCCTTAGTAATAGTTGTCATGATTTCTGCTTTGATTAAGTTATGCTTAAGTTAAGATTAATTTACATTATGTTCCTATAGCATAAGTAGAATTCCTTCCAAGCATTTATTTCTAGTAAATTGTGGTTGTAACTGGTTCCTAGTGCACATACAGTGCCGCTCCATTTCAAGTATACCTTCCCTGGTTTAACAATGTAAATGAATGATCATAAGAAGATGTTAGTCATCTGCTAGAATGTACAATTCCCAAGTTCGGATTTTCCATGACTTTTATATCCTTTTGTGGAATCGACCATCACCATAATCCCTCAAACCTCAACTCTATACCTTAAACCCTAAACCCTACACCCTACAACCTTAAACCTATACCTTAGACACTCAAACCTAAACATTATCCCTCAACTATAAACGCTCAACCCTCAACCCTATATCCTATAACCTAAACCCTTTACTTAAGCTCTAATCCCTCAACCCTCAACCATATACCTTAAACCCTAAACCCTACACCCTCGACCCTATACACTTAACCTTAGACACTCAACCTTGAACATTATCCCTCAAGTCTAAACCTACAACCCTCACACATATACCTTAAACCCTAATCACTACAACCTCAACCCTCATCCCTCATCCCTATACCCTATACCCTCACCCTTATACCCTAAACCCTTAATATTGTCCATCAACCCTATACTCAAACCATAAAACATACACTTAGTCCTTCACCTTATTCCTTATACCCTTAATCCATACCCTAAAACCTCTACCAAATATCTTAAACCCTAATCCCTATACCCTATACACAACCTTGAACATTATCTATCAATTGTAAACCCTCAACCCTATACCCTATACCCTATACCTTAAACCCAAAACCTTACACCCTCAATTTGATACCCTAAACCCTAAATATTGTCTCTCAACACTATACTTAAACCATAAAATCTCAACACTTCACCATATGCCTTATACCCTCAATCCCTCAACCTTATACCTTAAACTATAAACCCTACAACCTCAACCCTCATTCCTATACCCTATACCATCACCCTTACACCCTAAACCATGAATATTTCCCCTCAACCCTATGCTCAAACCCTCAACCATACACTCTCAACCCTTCACCCTATTCCTTATACCCTCAATCCATACCCTAAACCCTAATCCCTAGACCCTATACACTTAACCTTGGATAGTGAACCCTTAACATTATCCCTTAATTGTAAACCCTCAAACCTATACCCTAAACCATACACTCTCGGCCCTTCACCCTATGCCTTGTACCCTCAATCCCTCAACCCTATTCCTTAAACCCTAAACCCTACAACATGAACCCTCATCCCTATACCCTATACTCTCACCCTTATACCCTAAATATTGTCCCTCAAACCTATACTTAATCCCAAAAATTTAAACCCTCAACCCTTAACCCTATACCCTATACCCTTTATCCTCAACCCTATACTAAAGCCCTAGGTGCTGATAAGAAGTTGAGTCTACTTTTTGGCCAAAAAGTGGAAGTTTTTTCCTTTATTTTTAGAATTTGACACATTTGACCTTAAAATTTGAAGCACTTAGAGATGGAATCTTGAAAAAATTCACTAATCATAAAATGTAATACTCAAAGTCTAGTTTCTAAATATGTAATTTATTTCAATGCCCAAATGAAACAAATTGATTTTCAATAGGCGTTTCTAAAAACCACTATTTAAAAGTCACTTTTTTTACCATACCATGCACATGTACATCCATATTTTGACCTAAATAATCATTTTTTATTTTTTTATTTTTTGATAAAAGTGGCTAGCCACTATATATTTATTTATTTAGAGATAATAAGATAAATATATACATTTGTTGGCTCAAGGGGCATACAGGGAGGAAAGAGCTAGTGAGAAAACCTTCGGTTGTGGCCCAACTTAGAAAAGAATAATACTAAATTAAACAAATTACATGACTATTTACAATCATATCAGGAACTAATTATCCAAGGTTACATCTTGTAGATAATTCCCGATTTACATGCCAATTACTACAAGTTATTATAAAATCTACAGAACCTACAAAAATTTATTACCTCTCTAGTTACTCCATTTGCATGAAGTCTTCCAAGTTATCACCCTGATCTTCATTACCATCCTCCTTCAACTGAGAATTTACTGCCTTGTTCGAGACTGGAATATGAGCAATTGCAAGCCTCATGTTATTTTCACCATAAGGTTGAGTGTTTGCCTCAAATTGAGACCCTTCTGAGATTGGAGATTGCAGAGTCCTTGATCTTCTTTGTGATGGAGATGTTGCATGATAACAATTATGGTGAAGAAGAAAAGATATATAATGAAATTTCTCCTTGAAGCTTTTTAGTCATATCCCTCCCCAATTTATGTGAGAACCTTGATAATGCTTTATTTAAGTGACTGGGGTCAGAAAATTCAAGAGACAACTTTAAAGCATCATAAGCATTAACAATCGCTTTGTTATCTAGTAAAAAATGAGGAGGAAAAATACCACCCACATAACCTTGACCCTGTGAGAAAACATATTTTTGAGCACTAGAAAGTATTGCCTCATTTTCCAGAAATATGACATTTACCATTGTATCAGCTATGGAATTTACAGAATCCAAGCATTGTAAAATATCCATAACATTAGATAAAAATATCGACAGAATATTCAATGGAAAAATCAACCTTTTTGGTCTAGGATATAGAACATCACACCCTATTATGGATTTGAAACATTTATAATCACACAAGCAGCGGAACTTGAATACAATTTTCAAAAGCCACATATCTAACTTACCGGAAAATGGAATCTCCCAGCTCTGAACTGGAAGCCACATTCTAAAATTATGCGGATGATATTCCATTTTCTTACCTGCGACAGACGTTAAATTTCCAGCTAGACCAAACATTCTTTGGTATTATCACAGATAGCTAAATGAACATTACTTGTTATGAATGAACTGAAATAGTTATTTTCACCATATATATAAGCATAAAAATTCCTAATACCTTGTAAGTTTATCAACTTATGATGACAAAATTTGATGGAGGATAAAGTACCGAATGTGATAACATAGCTTTTCAGATTTTTTTGGATTTGTTTGGATAGAAAGTGAAAGACTACGATCCAACAATTTCTCTCCAACTGGTACAGAAAAAAACCAATGTACTACCATGTTATTTTAACATAAAATTGCTTGACACCCACATCATGGCAACCTTAAGAGTATTTTTAAATTATGATTGCCTATACCTAATTGAATGAGAAAGAGAACCATGAAATATAGCTTTATCACCGCTTGTCAGCAGACTTTTATATTTGTACTTCTTCATAACATATAATCATACACATAGAAACCCAAGATTGCCTTATGATCCCAAATACTTTTGATTTGAACTATACATACTCACTGATGATGAATTGTAATCATAATAGAGTAGGTGATAATGCTTCAAACTTGAATCATACAATTTGGTTGAAAACATCAACCATAAAAGTGATAGTTAAAAGAAAATCAAAGTTGGTTCTTCCAAATAGCACCTCCATAATTGATACTTCCAACTAAATTTATAAATCCAATGAGTACCTTATGCTCAAGAAAATATTTCTTCTTTTGAAATTAACTTTTCCAACTCAAAATCAATTTTCCCATTTTGAATAATATGAGTCTCTTCACTTTCAATTTGGTCACATCCCAAATTAGCTAAGAAATCAGCCACCAAATTTCCTTCTCTATAGGTATGCAATAAGTTGTAATTTGAAAGATGATTCAAAAGCCTTATAATTTGCTTTAAAATATAGGCTAACTTCCAATTATGTGATTTTCCTTCCCTTTAAGCATTAATTAGATTTAGGGAATCACCTTCAATCTCTAAGTGTGAGATTTTAAAAGCTAGGGCCATTCTCAAGCCATTCAGTAAAGCCTGTGCTTCAGCTTCATTATTTGTACCATTTAGTACTTTGATCGATTTTGCACAAAGGACTAAACCTTTATGGTCTCTTATTACTACCCTAGCTCCTGAACTTCCTGGGTTACCTCTTGACGTACCATCAAAGTTTAACTTAAAAAAACCCAAAAGAGGAAAAATCCATGCAACCTTAGATCTATCAATTTTGTTTGATACGTTGAGGAAACTACCTTTGAAAGGGAGAACTAAAAGGGGCCAAATTGAAAGAGATTTGGAATCCCAATCTGAGAAAGATGAACTAGTGTGCTTATTTTTTGATACATAGGCATTTACTAATTCAGAAATTGAAATTTCTAAAAAACACAGAATATGCTCTAAACTTTGTTTTTCCTTTCTAAATATGCTCTTATTCATTGCCCAACAAATAGACCATAAGACCAAAGCAGGAATCAATTCCCATATGCAAGCAAAAAAGGAGGACTAGTACAATTTAGGCCAGCTAGAGAATAAGTCCCATAAAGAGTTTGGCAGAGGTAATTGGAACTGCAACCTTGATAAGACAAAATACCAGAACATTTGAGAAACTGAGTAGGAAAGAAATAAATGATTGGAATCCTCTAACATTTGACCACATAGAACACAATTGAATGGATCAGTGATTTTCAATCTCGATAGTTTATCACTTGTTAGGATTTTTCTTTGAATTTCTAACCAAGCAAAATAGCCAGCTTTAGGTAGAATCTTTGAATTCCAACAGAAACTATAAGCTTTGTGACTTTGAAGATTAGAATTAGATTTTGAAATGGAAAGGTAGCCTTCTCTGACTGAATAAAAACCTTTATCAGATTTTTTCCATAATAATCTATCTGAGCAAGATGAAACATAAACTAATCTATCCTTCAAGATAGATGCAATGATTACTTTATGATTGTTATCAATTGGTTCTCTTGAAAAATCCTTCCAGTAGACTTTTCTTGATACTGAGTCAACATTGTCAAAATATTGATGAACATATATCCCAAATTTTTTAGACAAGAAAGCTATTGAAGAATCCAAATTATAATAATTTAGCTTCTTAAATCCATTCCAAGAATCATTCCAGAACTGTGTCTATTTACCATCATTTATTTCCCAAGATAAATGAGGAAGGATAAATTTTCTGCAGGACAATATGAAATTCCACATTGCAGAACCTCTTGGAGGATTTAAACATGTGAAAATTATTGATGAATTTTGACTATCCAAATACTTATTTTGCATTATATGACACCATTTTAATGATGGATTTGAGAACAACCGCCAAACCATTTTAGCACCCAAAGCTACATTTCTATAATCAAGGTTTTGAAGACCTGCACCTCCCTTTAACTTACTCAAACACATAGCTTCCAAAGAAATTAAAGGTATCTTTTTTTTAGCATCCAAATTTCCAAACCACGGGAATTTCTTGATTAATTTTTGGATTTGAAGTAAAATAGATTTAGGAGCTTTCAAAATTGACATAAAGTAATTAGGAATAGATGACATAACTGATTTGACAAAAATAATTTTGCCTACTAATGAAAGCCAGTGACCTTTCCATGAAAGCATTTTTTCTTGAATATTTTGAATAATTTTGATCCAATAAGAAACCCTACTTTGACCTGAGAAGAAAGGAATTCCAAGGTATTTACTTGGCAACTGATCCTAGAAAAAACCAAAAATCTTGACAGTAGACTTTCAATAGAGGCTTTTGTGTTAAATAGATATATCTTTGATTTATCTACATTTACCTATTGGCCTGACACACTTGTGTAGTTATCCAAGAGGGTTTTTATGCTTTTTGCTTCTACCAGATTTGCTTTACCAAAAAGAAGAGTATCATCAGCAAATAAAGAGTGAGTTACAGAGATATTGGAATTTGGGAAAATAACTCCTTTTATCTTCCCTTGAAGATTTGCATTTTTAAACGATCTACTCAAAGCTTCAGCCAGAATGATAAATAAGAATGGTGATAGAGGATCACCTTGATGAACACCTTGAGAAGAATTAAAAAACCCTACAGAAGAACCATTTATTAATATAGAAAATCATGCCTCAGAAATGCAAGCCGATATCCATTTACACCATTTATGAGAGAAATTGAACTTCAAAAGCACTTGTTTCAAAAAACACCAATCGACTCTATCATATGCTTTTTGCATATCTAGTTTAATTATCATTGCTGAAAATTGATTCAAAGTTATGGTGTGCAAAGTTTCATGAGCCACAATTGCTCCTTCTGGTGTTTCTCTGCCTGGAACAAAACAACCTTGCTCCTTGGATATAAGAGAGGAAATGAGAGGATGAAGGTGAAGATAAATGGCTTTTGTGAAGATTTTGTAAATTGTATTGCAAAGTGAAATAGGTCTAAAATCTGAAAATAACTTAGGAGACAAGATTTTTGGAATGATGGCTATATTTGTGACATTGAACTTTTTTAGCATTCCACTAGACTTCCTTGACTCTTCCAATGCACTTAGGATATCAAATCCACTATGAAACCATCAGGACTCAGGGCCTTATCTGGTGACATTGAAAAAACAACCTCTTTAAGTTCTTTAAGAGAAAAAGGAGCAAGCAGCCTCAAATTATCATCTGAAGAAACCAAAGGGGGAATATGCTGCAAAAGTTCCTTTTTTCCAACAAGTAAATTCCCATTTGTATTGACAGGCTTTGATAACAACTTTGAGAAAAAATTAACTGCTTCATTTTGAATACCTTACTCATTTACAAGGATACCCCCTGACACACTATCTTGAATTGCAAATATTGAAGAATTTGATCTTTTGGCCTGAACTGAATGATGAAAAAAATTGGTATTCTTATCACCATCTTTCAGCCACAATTCCCTAGATTTCTGCCTCCAATATTCTTCTTCATGAGATAATCATATTTTTATAAATCCTTTTGGGAAAATATTTGTAACTCACTAAAGCATGTTTTTGATATTTTTTTTGTAATTTTTTATTGGATTTTTTTTGTTAAATTTTTATTAGCCATATTTGTTGTTTTGAAAAATTGCCATGTATGTCATGCATAAGATGGCCTAAACTTATCATTTTTATTTTTTTTTTAAATTGAAAAGAATTGTCTGAAGTATGTTTTCATGCAATTCATTTTACAAAAAAATATTTTAATAAAAAGCTATTAAAATAGTAAAAAATCCTGATATTTCAAGTTTATGGGTCAGTTTCATCAAAAACTAATTGAAAAATAGTAAAAAATAATCTAATCATTAAAAAAATTAACATATTTTGAATCTGTGATGTCTCATTTATAATGGATTTTAACTTCGTCAAAAAATCCCACAAAAAATGTCTCCAAACATATGTCCAAAGTCACTAGTTTCCTATGACATTGTTAGGACCTTCAACTTGCAGGTCAAACCAGGTCCAAAGCCTAGGTTCGGGTCCCCAAGGCCTTTCCCGAACCAAAAAAAAAGCCAAAAACCTGACCACAATTCAAATTTAAAGAAACGAGATCTCGTTTCCTAAAATTTATTAGTTGGATAGTTGAAATAGAAATGGGATCCCATTTTATAAATGAGATCCCATTTCTATTTTGACAACTTTAAAAAAAAATATTACTAGAAAAATGTTGAATTTTGCAATTTGACATGTATGGTCGACTATGACAAAATCACCTAGTTTCTATCAATTTTTTTCTTTACAGGTCTTCAACTTGCAATTTGAATTGAATTTTTGAAAGGAGGCATTATTGAAACATTTTTTTCAGTGGAATTGTGTTCGTTTTCTACTCATTTGGAGGAACAAAAGAGGAATACTTTCAGTATTGACATTCTTTTGTGCTTGAGAATTTTATAATCATAGGTTCACAAGCTCATAATAAGAGGAAAGATAGGAAGGTATTGACCCCTAAATAAATTTAAAAAAAAAGAAAGAAAGAGGTAAAAAGGAAAAGAGATTGAAGAATGAGGATTCAATCAATGAATAATGTTGAAGCATCCAATTCCACAACTATTGAAGATAAAAACATTGAGGAGACCATGATTTTAGATGATGCTAATTTGCAAGAAGTCAATTTGGAAAATAATATGATTATGAAAACTAGTCCTAGTATGTATTCAAATGCCCCTTTCAATGCTATGGAGAATGCTTCAATAGGCACAAATCCAGTACATCTTCAAATCCACATTTTAGTGAAATGGAAACTTTTTTGTAGAATTTGTACAAGATGTTGGATTTAAGGATGTTGGCATTGATAATATTCATAAAGAAGAATATTTTATAGAAATGATTGAAAATGAATTTGAAAATAAAAATCAAAATCGTTTAAATGTTGAAAATGAAAATAAAAATTATTTTGTTGAAAATGAAAATCCTTTTGTTTTTGAAAAGATAAGTACCATTTACAGGGTGCTATACCCTACACAAAGCGCCACGAGGGCAAAAAAGGAAAAAGTCTAAAAAGCTAACAGAAAGTCAAAAAAAGAATAGAGACAACACTTTAACAGCATAGAGGTCACGGATATACAACCAAAAAATAGAACACCGGCATAGGCAGCAGCTAATCGGCATTTTCTCAGTTTTTAAACAGGAGGTCCACAACATCATCACCAACCCAGTCTTGGTTCTCCTAGGCATTATTTCCCTCTAGCTCCTCCTTGATAATAGTGGACAGGGTGTTAGTAACAAAGTGACCCAACTTCATTGTGAAGCGGTTCAAACCTTGAAACCTTTTGTTGAGTGTGTCCATCTTCTTCTCCAAAGCATAGGACTCCTCCCCAACATCCATGGTTCCCGGGATCTCGTCAGGCTTAGTGACCAGGGGGTGCAAAGAGTGAGAGGCCAAAGTCTCTTTCAGTATCTTTCTATCTTCTGGGGTAAACTAGGGATCTTCCATGTTTTCGTTCTCATCTTCCTCGGTCTCCTCATCTTTATACTCCTTGTTGTCAGACTGCTCCTCCTTCGAGTCCTCAATAATCTATCTTTTTTTATTGTTTTTTGCTAATCTCCTAGATCTCCTTATGGTAGTCTCCCTTCTAGTCATGACTGTGGTTTCCACAACAGTATCATCTTTAGAATCTTTTCCTATTATGTTCTTCCCTTTACCCTCCTTCACCATTAGCTCTGACACACCTTCTTTACCATCCTTTCATTTTTTCATAGTGTTGGCTCTATAAGAAGACTTTGTCGGGGTGGCCTTAAGATCACAGAGGTTGGCTATGACACAATCATGAGCGTTGCTCGCCCCACGTTTAAGTTTTTTGGTAGCTAGTTTAGCTTTGGGGTTTCCCACAGTACCTAGATGGGACTTTTGAGGAGGGCTTTTTGACTCAGTAGGGGAAATGTTCGCAACAGTCAAGGGTTCAATTTCATCAATACAAACAACTGAGATGGATCTTGAGGGACAAAGGGCTAGGTGAAAATGGTAGAGTCTCAAGATAAGCCCTTGATGGAGCAAAAGAGGCAGGAGGTCACTCGGGTTAAGACTGGCCAACTCCTTACATTTCTCAACCGAATTTTCCAGGTCCATGAGCAAAAAGAAGCGAAAGCTAAGCAATATTTTATGCCTCAAATGATTCAGAAGGGGAAATGATAGAAGAAATAGGTTTTGAACCTACCTTCTAGAGTGACATATTTAATCAAAGCTAAGCACACCTAGTCTCAGGGCTTTGAAAGGGCTTCACATTTAAAGCCCCTCTGGTTTCATAACGGTTCCTCATTCCCCAGGAAGAATGATTTCAAGTTGTCATTGTTTGGAATCCTAGTGTTCTTAGGATATTTCTCCTCGGTGCACAACATTTTTGTGGCTTACATGATAACCTCTTCACTGAATTAAGAGGAAATACCTCCCATCGTGACCCTTCGGTCCTTCCAAGAATTAGCAAATTTATCATACCAATTAGGGTCATGGCCAACCAGAATCTCCATGGGAGGAGCAAGGCCACCCTCAACACAAATATGTCAGATCAATGGATTCTTATGAAATTCTTCACAATTCTTTGGCTCAGTTTGAACGTGGTTAGCACCCATAATTTCCACTTGCATAGAAAAACAAAGAGTTTGCAGAGAACGAAACTTATAAAAAGTAGCAGGGAAATGAACATTCTTCACATTGTGGGTATTAAGGTGAGAATTGCAATGTTGGGTAATGACACCAGTGTGCAGGTCACACATGCGAAGGGGAAAATCACCACAAGGGGACTTAATGGTGGCATTCATGTGGATCTTTGGAAGATTGTGGCAAGCTAGGTAGAAATTTCTGAGCATGCATGAATCCTTATTTATGGAGCAGTCATGCGAAAAAAATATAAGGTGGCTGCATGGCTAAATTTAGAAAATTCCATGTGAGTATAATTAGAAGGCCATGCTAAACTAGAAAGCTCGAAGGTGCTAGAAGGTAGAATTCCTTCATTATGAAGGGTTAAATAAGCATTCTAATCACAATCTTATGGAGGGAATGATGGATTAAAACAAGATATCACACAATCTGAAAGAGGAGATATCGCACGATATGGCCTCTCAAATTCATCAAAGTCTCATACTTTCCTAATCCCTTCATAAAAATGTCTTCTTTAACCACATGAAAAGTCTTAAAATTTGAATCTCACCACCTATCAGCCACCTCAGCATTAGAGCTCATCCACCAAACCCAAAGGACAATCAATTGGGGCCCCTAACCAACACCCATCACCCATAAATTTGAATTCATCGTAATAAGTGGTTGTTTTTTAATTTCAAGATGATATCTTGAATCCTTGGTGGTAACTTCTCCATATTCCTCCAAAATTTAGAGTAACTCCAACAAGTGTCAAAATTATCCAAAGCATCCGCCACTTGGTTGCCCTCCCTAAATATATGTGTCACCTTTTTTCCACAAAGCTTGGAGAAAAGGAACCTAGTGTCCATCAAGATGTCCTTTTTACTCAAGACAATTAGTCTATTAGTAAAGGACTTAGAGTCCCCTTCAATGTGGAGGTTAGCAATCCCTAGAGAGACAACAATTTGGAGGCCGATGAGCAACGCATGAGATTCCACCACAATAGAAGATTGGAAACCAATACCTCTCACGTATCTAGCAACCAGAACCCGTCGGAGCCTCTAATCACACCACCAATACTAGCCCTACCTAGGTTTCCCTTAGCAGCCCCATCAAAATTGAGTTTAAACCAACCTCTATCCAGAGGCTCCCATTTGTTATTTTTTCTGGCTAGGGATTTAGAATTGTCAAATGAGCTAGCCTCTAACTCCTAATGTCAAGCTTTGGCCATTCTTATTTCGTAATCAAGAGGTCCCATCTCTAGGGGTTTCCCACTGAAGAGGAAATTTTTTTCCTCAATGATCTAGACACTTATACCAAAAACTTCCCTAGGATTCCTCTCAGTATTCTTTTATACCCTAATGTTCCTTTCCTTCCATAGACACCAACCCATAATAAGAGGGACCTGATTCCAAATTTCACCAGGTAGGGGGTGGGAATAGGGACCACACTAGCCCAAGATGAAGTATATGAGATCCTTACATGTAACCCAAGAGACTCCTAGTTTTTCAAAAGCCAACCCCCAAACTTTAGCAACAAACAGACAATGCAACAACAAATGACTAACAGTTTCCTCACTGCATTTACATAGTAAGCATCTATTGGGGATATAAAATCCTCGTTTCCTCAAATTGTATTGAGTAAGAATCCTATTATGGCAGGTTGTCCACCAGAAGAAATTTATTTTATGGATCATGTGGAAATTCCATATCTTCTTCCAAGGGTCCACCGAAATACCCTATTTTGTCAACAGATTGTACGCCGACCTAACAAATAGATCTCCCTGTTTGTCGAAATTCCAAAACAATATCTTATCTATCATTGGAGGGAAGCCTGGTAAGAGAGAGAACATCTTGGAGAGACCTAGCCAGAAAACAATGGTCTTGAGACTGAGGACAGTAGAGGATTAGGTCCTTCCAAGTCCTAGCCTTAGGGGGTCCAAAAATATAATCACTGATATGGGTACCAAAGTACCTCTAGGCCAATCCCATGATATTCCTAAAATCAAAACAAACTAGAGGGGTATCAATTAACCATGAATCTTCCCAGAATCCGATCCAATTTCCATTGTCCCTTTTCCAATTAATCCCATTCCCTAGCAAGCATTGTGTGTTGCAGATGCTCCTCCAGGCCAAGGAGCCCTGGGGGTGAGACTCTGAAAGGAAATTGATGAAAGGCTTGTCTTGAAGATATTTGGAATTCATTGTTTTGCACCAATCCTTTGTATTCCTTAATTGATCCCAGCCTACCTTGGCCATCAGGGCCTTGTTAGTGTTGACTATAGTTTTGATTCCAAGGCCACCACAATTTTTTCCCTGGCAGACCTTTTCCCATTTAACCAGAGAAAGTTTTGTTGATGAAAATGAAAATGAAAATGAAAACCATTTTTTTGATGAAAATGAAAATCATTTTGTTGAAAATGAAAATGAAAACTATTTTGTTGATGAAAATTAAGATGAAGATGAAAATCATTTTGAAGTTAAAAATGAAAATCTAGGATGTGATGTTGAAAATTAAAATATTTTTTAAAAAAATGAAAGTGGTGTTTTGGATAATCTTCCTAGTAAGATTTCTTGGAGCCAAATAAGAACGTATTCCAATATATTATACAAAGAATTATTTTATTGTAAAAAAAATTCATTTCAATGTCAACTAAAGATGCAATTGATGAGAATGCAAAAAATGATAAAATTAATAAAAAAATTAGGCATTTTTGTTAATCCAAGAAGAAAAGATCAATCATTAAAACATGCTATGTCTATTGTTGCTAGTGCCATTGAGTCTATTGAAAAAAATAGTCGATCTAAAGATAAGAATGAAAAAAGAAGAGCTATAACAACTTCTATAGTTAATAAAGAAACTTTGAATAAAATAATGGTAAGAAATATTAGTGAAATTCTAAAAATACATCCTAAAACATTGCTAAGAGCGGAAAAAAGAAGAGAAAGTATAGAAAATGATCCAGTCAACCAATTTTGGAATTTTAGTGGTCGACTCCCGAGATTTGACATGAAATCGAATGTTGAAATCAAATATTTGATTGAAAAATATTGGCATTATAATACTAGGATATCATCTAATGCTAGATATGTTTTAAAATTAAGATTGGGGTCCATAGTTCATGATCCTCATCTAAAACACCTTTTAGATACAAAACAAACTAAATTTTATACAAAATTTTGTGGTGATTTAGTGTTACCTAGTAATATTAAAATAAGTCAAAGGTCTTTTGAAAAATTTAAACCCTGGTATGTAATAATTAATAAGCAATAAGCAATGAATATCTTGTTGTTGTAAAACACATGTTCAATTTCATTATTTTTATGATGTTTTTCAATATATATGTTGTAGTTTACATACTAACATGATTATGCAGAAATGTGGTATTAATATGCCACCTAAAACAATACGAGAGTTTATATCAAGTTTTTTTTGTGAAAGGTCTAATGGTAAATTATTTTATTTAAGTTCATGTATTTCTGGACAATGCACTAGTTGTGGCAATCTTTCATTCTTAAGAGTTTGCATGCATGAAAGTGTTGATAATTATTTTGGACAAAAATTAGTGTATGTTAAAATATTTAAGAATATTGAGTATTCTTTAAAATATAGGAAAATTGGAAAGAGTTGTGATTTATTTACATAAAATTTAGTGTACATACATTCATATCAAAATTTAAGAGTAAGATTGTACCAAAATATGTCAAGCACTCTCAACATGCTCGATGTCTTGATGGCCAATTTCAGGCATGTAGAAACAAATTTCTAGTTGGTACTATACTATCAATGGTTGATTTTGTGGAAAATTATACTCTATCTCCACAAGAGGAAATCCAATCGCAATATTATAGTTCCGTGTAAGTGGCTATGTTTGTTCATATTGTTTATAGACATGTAAATGATAGCATAGAGGATCATAGAATTTTTTTAAGGGAGTATCATTTCTATTTGAGTGAAAATTGGTTACACTCATTGAATTTTGTTCAATACCATTTGAATATATTTTATGCATATTTAAGAGAAAGAGGAATCCATATGATAGAACATCTCATATGGTTAGATAGTTGTATGGGATAGGTCAAGAATGCTCGAGTGTTCTATTGGTTAAGTAGGGTTCACAAGGAACATAATGTCCAACATATGTGGGGTTTTTTGAAGCTAGACATGATAAAGGAGAACATGATGGAGCTAGTGCATGTGTTAAAATAATTATTGCTAGAGAAAAATTGAAATTTGAGGATGCAACAAAATTTAAAAATGCACATGGGATTGTAGATTGGTGCAATACAAGATTATCTACACCTAGTTCAAGCAAGTACTCTACAGTTCATTGATTATTTTGGTTGGTTGAAGAAGAGAAAATTGTACATAGACTTGATTGCGAGACAATCAGTGAATCTACTAAATGGCATTCATTTAAGAGTTTGAATGCAAGCACATGGACTATATGGACAAGAGAGCTTACATTTTTTTGTCATTTTTGTATTTCAGAAGATTGGGAAGCATATGAAAATACAAAATGGGTTGAAGAGTTGAAGCAAATATCGTTGACACCTACACAATCACACTATCAATATGAAAGAACAATTGAAGAAAATTATCAAAAAAATTCATTAGATGACTATGACCGTGTTTCAGAACTTGTACAAGAAGGTAATTTAATTGAATTTATTTCATTTTTTTCACTTTATTACTATTTTTTAATACTTTTATTTATTTATATACATGTTAATTTGGATTTATTTATATTGGTCAAATTATATGGACACATACAAGTTATTAAATCAAATATTGTTTGTAGGACATGTGTATGTTGTTGTTGCACCTAAGAGAAATGAAGAGGAAATAAAATATTGATTGGATCATTGTGTGGAGACTAAACATAAGTTAATAGAACCTCAAGAAGATGATGATGGGTAGCATTATCTAGTAGGTATGGTGATCCCCTCAAGACATCCCCTTAAGCAAATTTTGAGATCTTATTTGATCCCCTTAAGAAAATTTTGAGAACTTATTTGATGATGGCTATCATGTTATCCAATAGGTTTGGTGGTGGTTGTTGGCACTTGGCTATGAAAATACCTAATAATGAAGAATGGTCCGCCTACATTCAAAGATTGTGAAACACATAAGAAGATATACACTACTCACATTTGGTGGTGGTAAAAAATATAAAACTAGTGAGGTATCATGGAAGACATACAAAAAAAGAGCTATGGACAATTTCTATGGAAGAGAATGAGGCAATCATAGATGAATTGCACAAAAGAGAGGACACAAATGGTACAATGAAATAATTAAATATAGATAAATATAGTTTTAGTTTTTAATTGTCCTTTTAAATAGATTATATACATGTTTTGATATTGATTGTGTGTTATTAGTTGAAATTTATTTAAATTGTCCTTTTATATCCTTAAGCCATCATCACAAATTCATCACATACTTTGAAACAAAAAGGAGAGACCATGCATATTCAACCTAGACAACATGAAATACTTAGTAAAAATAGGAAATTATTAGTTAAATTATATTTAAATACATGTTTTGATTATATATTGATATTGCTTGTACATTAATAGATAAAATTGATTTATTATCCTATTTTGTATCCTTAATCCATCATGAAATTGATCTCATACTTTGAAACACAAAGGAGAGGATGTAGATTCAACCTACACACATGTCTGGAATACTTTTAAATACAAGTATTTGAGTTGTTTACACATAGATAGTCTTATATAAATTAAAATACATGCTTTGATGATTTCATTGATATTGCTTGTATCATTTTGATATTAGGTGGCATGAAGACCTACTACATTTTGGGCACAAGTTTCAAATTTTCTTGAAATGACATCCAAATTTTGTAAACATTATTTTGATTTGACGTATATGTACATACATAATTAATCAATTACACATTTTGTACAAATTTGTATACATGTACATACACAATTATACTCTACACTTTTATGTATCAAAATCAATATTCTATATATTTTATTTGTTAAATGTGCATTTTTCCTACTTTGAAACTTTAAATTTGATTATATAATCACTAAATATCATGTGTAATGCTAGGAAAAAACAAAAAATGCAAGATCAAGATAATAATAATGTAATAAAATCTAATCTAACCTACACTAAAAAAAAAGAACAATGGAATTAAAGCATAAACACAAGAACAAAGGACCAATCTCACAAAAATCTTCATCCATTCCATGAATCACCTTTATTGCACTTCTCCATTGTTTCGTTGTAGTATAATTGCCCTTATATTTCTCAAAAGTATTCAAATATGGCCTATTGATAATCATTTAGAAAAATATTGAAGATTATTAAAGTTGCTTCCTAAAAGTATAAAGATTTTGAGAGGAGTAATAATGATGAAGCTCAAGCCAATTTATAAAAAATTGATTTCAAATGATCGGCTCGGATTAAAAGACAAATCCATGATTGAGATTAAAGACATGCCATGTGATAGTGATTAGTGTCAGTAATAACACAAGTTAGAAAGTGGACATTAAATTAAATAATAATTTAATCTTTAGTTGAGACTGTTTGAAAGTCAGAAGAATAACGATTGCATTTAAAAAATAAAGATTAGCATAGAGGAAACAGTTTTTTCGAACACATGAATGAATGAATTAATTAAATAAATTTATTTAATTAATAAAGGTTTACATGCAAAAGAATAAAATTGACTAATAAACCCAGAAAGTCTGTTTGTTTGGAATAATCAGATATTAAATCAGGAGATAACTGACTGATTTAATTAAATCTTGACTTAAGTGGAAAATGACTAATTAGATAACTAAGTGATTATCTAATCATAGAGGAATATGCCAAGAACAATTCTTTTTATGAATTAAATGATTATTTAATTCAACATTCAAAATTTGAGGATTAAATTAAATAAATAAAGATTTATTTAATTGACTATCAAAAAGGTTAAAGAATAATTAAATAATTTTAGATGATTATTTAATTATAGTCAAAAATGTGATGAAGGTCAATTAAATAATAATTTATTTAATTTACAAAGGGGATTAATTAATTAGCGACATAATTAAATAAATAATATTTAATTAATTAATCAAGATTGAAATAAACGTAGTTATGAATTAATTAAATAATTAAATTTATTTAATTAATAGAGAATATGTGACTTTAAAAAATAATTAAATAATTAACATTATTTAACTATGACCATGAAGATGAGAATTATGTCAAAAAGGGTGTCGTAGGCCTAGACCAATTTTTAGCATCTACAATTTGCCCCTTTTTAATACAGTATTGTTTATCATATTGTGTCAAAGAAAATTGGTCAAAATATGCCCCAATGAAAGGGAGAATGATGAGGAGGTAGTGGTATGCCCCCTCGAGAGGATAAGTGGGTTCAAAAAACACAAGTCTACTCTTGACATGGATGAGAGAACTAGAAGATGAAGGACGAAAGGATAGGTGAAAATAGATAAGGGTGATGAAGATGCAAACTAGAAGAAATGTTAGAGTGAAAACAATTAATAGTAGCATAGAAGACATGGATGTTAGCATGGAATACATGGATGTTAGTATTATAAATTGATGTTACAAGAATTCTAGAATCTTCAATATTTTTCCAAATACATACTAGGCCTTGTATTAAATCATCATTGGGCTTTAAATGATACATATGCAAAATAAACACCATGATATGAGATAGACTAAGGTGTACAATGTCATCCACCTACTAAAAACAGATAGTTGTAGACAAAGAGTGTCCTAACTCATACCAAGGGAAAAATTTCCCCAATCTTTTTGTCAAGACAAACCATAGACAACAATCAAATAAAAATAAAAATTCAAGAGACATCGTTGCTCCTCTAAATCCTTCATGGGACATCCTTGAGAAAGTTAGTAACTTGACTTGAAAACCATATCAAAAGACAGTTGATAGACAATAGTCAAAGAAAAAGAGTCTTGAGACATCCTTGCTTCTCTAAATCCTTCATGGGAAATCCTCGAGAAAGCTAGTAATGGGACTTGAAGACAAAGCCAAAAAGTCAAAATCTAGTAAGAATATTTGTGAAAATTTGATCTTTTGTTGTTTCTTTCATAAGATGATTTTTTGATAAAGCCTAGTTTCAGGGATGACACATACCATATAAGACGTTGAGTCTAGTTTCAATTTTGTGAATATCTGTGTAAGGCATGATTAATCTTGGTTTTAGAAAGACACGTATAATTTCCCTTAGATTTTCTCAAAAGTATGCAAATATGGCCTATTGATAATGATTTAGCAAAATATCAAAGATTCTTAAAGTCACTTCCTAAAAGTATAAATATTTCAGGAGTAAAAATGATGAAGGTAAAGCAAATTTATAGAAAATTGATTTTTGAATGAGAGGCTCAAATTTAAAAAAAAATCAAAAATCGAGATTAAAGACATGTCATGCGATAGAGATCAGTGTCAGAAATAATGCGAGTTAGAAGATTGAGATTAAATTAAATAATAATTTAATCTTTAGTTGTGACTATTTGAAACTCAGAAGAATAATGATTGCATGTAAAGGATAAAGATTGAAATAAATGAAAAGGTTTGTTCGAACACACGAATGAATGAATTAATTAAATAAATTTATTTAATTCATAATATTTTGCATGCTAAAGAATAAGATTGACTGATAAACCCAGAAATTTTATTCGTTAGAAACAAACAAATATTAAATCAGGAGATAATTGAGTGATTTAATTAAATCTTGACTTAAGTGGTAAATGACTAATTAGATAACTAAGTGATTATCCAATTATAGAAGACGATACCAGGAATAATTATTTTTATGAATTAAATGTTTATTTAATTCAACATTCAAAATTTGAGGATTAAATTAAATAAATAAAGATTTATTTAGTTGACTAGAGAAAAAGTTAAAGAATAATTAAATAATTTGAAATGATTATTTAATTATAGTCAGAAATGTGATTAAATAATATTTTATTTAACTTAGAAAGGGGATTATTTAATTAGCAACGTAATTAAATAAATCAATATTAGTGCCGTAATTAGCGATGCATTTGATTAATTAATTAATTAGCGACGTATTTATTTAATTAATCAAGATAGAATAAAGGTAAAATGAATTAACTAAATAATTAAAGTTATTTAATCAATAGAAGACAAATGACTTTAGACATATAATTAAAAGATTAAGATTATTTAATTATGACAATGAAGGTACGAATTATGAAGAAATTGAAGTCACGGGCCTAGACCATTTTTTAGTGTCTATAGTTTGCCCCTCTTTGATACAATGTTGTTTATCATGTTGTGTCAAATAAAATTAGTCAAAATATGCCCCAGTGAAAGGGAGAATAATGAGGAGGTAGTGGTATGCCCCCTTGAGAGGATAGGTGGGTTCGAAGAACACGAGTGTGCTCTCGACATGGATGACAAAACTATAAGATGAAGGATGAAAGGATAGATGAACATGGATAAGGGTGGTGAAGATGCAAAAAAAGAAGAAATGTTAGCGCGAACAATCTGGATGTTAGTATTAGAAATCTTCAATATTTTTCCAAATACATACTAGGCCTTGCATTAAATCATCATTGGGCATTAAATGATAAAAATGGATAAAAAACACCATGATATGAGATAGACCAAGGTGTGCAAGGTCATCCATCTACTAAAAACAGACAGTCACAGACAAGGAGTGTCGTAACTCATATTAAGGGAAAAATTTCCCCAGATTCTTTGTTAAGACAAACCACATAAAACAATCAAATAAGAAGACAAAGTCAGGAGACATCAGTGCTCCTCTAAATCCTTCATGAGACATCCTCAAGAAAGCTATTAACCTAACTTGAAAACTATATCAAAAGATAGTTGACAAATAATAGTCAAAGAAAAAGAGTCCTGAGACATCCTTGCTTCTCTAAATCCTTCAGGGGACATCCTCGAGAAAGCTAGTAATTGTACTCGAAGACAAATCTAAATGAAAAGATAAGACAAAACAATCCATAAAGTCAAAAGGCCATAAGAATATTTGCCAAAATTTTGATTTGTTGTTGATTGTTTGATAAAGCCTGATTTTAGGGATGACACTTACTGTATAAGTCATTGATTTTGGTTTCAATTTTGTGACTATCTATGTAAGGCATGATGAAGCCTGGTCTCAAAAAGACACATACCATATAAGAAGTTGAGTCTGATGTCATTGATGCAATAAGTTGTATAAGGCTATGATGATTTTTTGCCTAAATAATAATGTATTTTGTTAATGAAACATCTTGAATAAGACATAAATTAATTAATGTTTTGGAAATTTGTTTGATTTGACTGGATGACATTGTTGACTTGTAAGTCTTGTTAATGTGTGACTTGTCTTGATGTTCTAACCATTTTTTGTGTATGATGACAGTGTATGACTTATGTTGATTGACATGATGTACTCTAAAGGATTGACCTAGTGCGGCCTTGGGGGCTCATCGATTGATGGTTGTGCCTATGTTATACACACATAGACCTTGTAGTTCGACACAACCAATGACTTTGATGTACAAAGGAGTCCTAATTTAATGTGTTTGATATGTGACAAACCTAGACAATGGACCTAATGCTTTGGGGGAACATCAAGTGGTGGCCTTGCTTATGTCTAGTCGCAAAGGCAACATAGTTCAACAATGTCCACAACTGACTGACACGACTGACTCTAACTCTATTTTTGGGATTTTTGACATGTTTTGATGTTTTTTGGTCTTTTTGGGGTTTTATGATTTTTTTGGATTTTTTCACGATATTTTATGATGTTTTTGGATATTTTTTAGGACATTTAACATTTGAATAGCAAGTACAAGATCCAAATGACATAGGTTGAGTATTTTCCCCCAGTCGGGTATAAGACCAATAGGATGGGATGGAGATGTGGAGTGGACTTTATGTCAATCATTCCAAGTTATGGAAAGGACAACCATTTATTATGGGAGATAGATAATAAGGACATGGAACAATCATCAAATTGGAATAATAGTAGATGAAGGAGAAAAATAGATTACACATGGCACCTGTTTGCTAGGTTTTCACCATGGGACTTATCCAAAGTGCCACCGAAGTGGTTTCCACTATTGGACGAATTATTTATCTTTACTAAATTTTCTTGATTTTTCAATTTTTTTGGTGTTACAAAGACGCTTGTTTACCAAGTTTTCATCAAGGTAACAATGTTTTTTCATTTTTTGTATTTTTATGATTAAGACAAAATCTTTCCGAAACTATGCATAGAACCTCTCCAGATGAAGGTTATTGATTGGTGATGATAGTGATTCTCCTTCAGGGATAGAGAATTGATATGCCCCTAATCCAAAGGCTTTTGTAACAATGTAAGGCTCTAACCATTTAGGTTCAAACTTGCTTGGTTTTTCTCTTTCTACATGATTCTTTGGATTCTCCATTAAGACCAAGTCACCAATGTCAAAGTGTTGATTCAAAAATTTCTTGTTCTAGTTGTGACAAAGATGGTTTTGATATTCTTGAAGATGATCTAGTGCCTTTTGTCTTTATTCATCTAAGAATTCTAACTCCTGCAATATTGACACATGGTACTCTTCATCATCGATATGCCCTTTCAAATATACCCTTAGTGAAGGAATTTTGACCTCTATAGGTAAGATGGATTCATAACCGAATACCAAGGAGTATGGAGTGGCATCGATGGAAGTGTGGATACTTGTGCTGTAAGCCCATAGGATAGGATTAAGCTATAAATGCCAGTCACGAATAGCATCATTGACCATCTTTTTGAGGATTGTGATGATGGTTTTGCTAGACACCTTAGCTTGGTCGTTACCTTATGGATAATAAGGAGTGGAAAAGTGGTGTTGGATATGGAATTATTCACAAAGATGGCGTAATTCTTGATTTTTAAATGGGTGGCCATTATCTATGACTATGGACTAAGGAACACCATACCGAGAAATGATATAGATAGGGATAAACTTGAAAATTTATGTGCCAGTAATATAGGTCATAGGAATAGCCTTGATATACTTAGTAAAGTATTCAGTTTCAGTTATGATTAACTTATGGCCATTGGATTATGCAAGATGTATCTTGCCTATGAGATCAATTCCCCATTAGGCAAAGCACCATGGTGAAGTTATCAGATGGAGCTCCTATGTTGGTGTGTGTACCAAGTCTTTGTGTACCTGACACTATCGACATTTCTTAACAAAGACATATGAGTCATTTTACATGGTAGGCCAATAATATCCCAATCTCATAATCTTCTTAGCTAAGGTAGCACCTCTAGAATGGGATCCACATATACCCTCATGTACCGAACATAAGGTTGCTTGTGATTCTTTAGCATCGATACATCTCAACAAGGTATTGTCTAAGACACGTCTATAAAGGGTATCTTTGATGATGGTATACTTGGAAGACTTATGGATAAAGGTTCTATGTTGGTTGTTTGATAGTTCTAAGGGTAGGCTTTGGGCTTGGAGGTAGTCATATATTTCTTTGTACCACGGGGACATGGGACCAACAAGCTCACACACCATCACAAAATCTGGACATCAAAGGCAGGGACCAAAATTTTTTCTACCAAAAACTCAAATTTAGGCACGTTGCTAGGTATATCCAATAATGAACCAATGATTGCCATAGCATTTTCTTCCCTATTTTGAATGTGGGGAATTTGATGAAAGCTGATTTCATCAAAATATTTCTTAAAACTATCTATCATGTGCTTGTATGGGGCAAGTTTCCAATCTTTAGTTTCATATTCATCATTGACTTGTCAGACTACCACCTAAAAGTCTCTATAAACTTGTAAATGTTTAATCTTCCATTGGAATACAATTTTTAGTCTTGTTACAAGGGCTTCATATTCTACTATGTTGTTTGTGCATGGAAAGGCAATTTTGAATGACTTGGGAATTATGTCTCCTTGTGGTGTAACAAACAATATGCTTGTTCTTGAACCATAATTATTGTGGGACCCGTCAAATTATAGCTTCCATGTGGTTCTTTTTACAACAATGAAGATGAACTCATCAAGAAAATCTTCAACAAGAGGATGCTCTATCGTAACTGGTGTGTCTACCAGTTGATCAGCAATAAATTGTCATTTTATATATTTTATTTCCACATATTTAATGTCATATTCATTGAGTATCATTACCCATTTATCCAATCAACCTGTTAATGTTGCTTTACTGAGTAGATATTTCAAAGGATCTATCTTCACAACCAACAAGGTTTGGTGGTTTAACATGTAGGGCCTAAGTTTTTGAGTAGAAAAAACTATTGCAAGATAAGCATGTTCTATGTGACTATATTTTATCTCATATCCCACCAAAGTATGACCAATATATTACACTGCTCTTTCGTGACCTTCATCATCATTGTGTGCAAGTAAGGCTCCTAATGTTGATTGGGTTGTTGAAATGTAGAGTATTAGAGGTCATGTATCTATAGGAGGAATTAACACTAGTGGTGTATGTAGGTAATCCTTAATCATTTGAAAATCTTCTTGGCTTTTTTTTGTCCATAAAAATAGTACCCCTTTTTTGAGTAAGTGTTGGAATGGATGTATCTTATCTACTAACTACACTATGAATTGTGTGATAGACTGCAGTCTCCCTTGTAGTGCCCTTAGATGACTTATGTTGATTGGTGGAGGCATGTCCATTATGGATTTCACCTTTTCTAGGTCCACTTCAATGCCTCATCTCAAAATGATGTATCCTAGAAGTTTAACTGATTGAATGCAAAGACACATTTTTTTTTGTTTAGCCTTACTTTGTATTCTTCCAATCTCTAAAATATCTTATCTGGGACTTTTAAGTGATCAACCCTTGTCAATGATTTAGCTATTAGATCATCCACATATTCCTCCATGAGAGTGTGTACAATATCATACAATATGGTTGGTATGACGTGTTGGTATGTAGCTCTATCATTTTTAACCCAAAAAGGCATGACATTCCAGCAATATGTTCCCCATGGACAAGTAAAAGTTGTCTTGTTTTGGTCCTCAGGTGATTCTAATTTGATTATATCCAGAGAAACCATCCATGAGGGATAGCATCTCGTATCTTGCCATTAGGTCCACTATCATGTCAATGTTTGGCAAAGGGAAGTCATCTTTAGGACATGCTTTGTTTATATCTCTGAAGTTTGTATAGATGCAGATTCCCCCAGATGGTTTTTTTATTGGCACAAGATTAGAAATATATTCTACATAGTTTACTGATCTAATAAAACCGACATCCAATAGTTTCTTTAGCTTAGCTTTGACTAATAAAGAAATTTGTGGGTGCATTTTCCTTAACTTCTGCTTCACGGGCTTAACACCTAGTTGTAATGGTAAATGATGTAATATAAGATCAAGATCTAGTCTAGGCATGTCGGCATATGACCATGCAAAGTTTATCTATCTCTCTGTGAATAAGTCACAAAAAATATGGTTGGTTTATCTCTATCAAAGATGCCACAAAAAAATTACCTGAGGATTCTCTTTCGTGTGTATGTTGATCTCGATAGATTCCTTCACTAATATTGGTGAATTTTCCTTAGCAATGGGGAGAATATTCAAACCTCCATCCTTGGCTGCCTCGGATGTTTTCACCCTTGGATGCATCCTTTATTTTTACTTTTTCATCGTCCAAAGGCACCTTTCAGTTTTCACCTAGGGACTCATCATTTTTATTTTTTTCATTGTTTTTATTTTTTTTTTCACTTTTGTGACTAGAGGTGTGAAAAAACTCCTCAAATATGTCATTTTATCCATGTCTATGGTAAATTCAACCTTATGGTCACCACTAGGTATGCCTTTGCACAATCCCATAAACTCAATGATTGCTTTGTCATTTTCAAATATGTCTAAGATGGGGGTTTCTTGTTGATACCAATCTATAAGTTGGGGATATATGAGGGGCATGTCATCATCAAAATTATCAAAGGTGGATGCTGATAAGGTGAGGATAGATCTGTTGACATGGTCACAGAAGTTGCTTACCAACTCCTTCTTGTTCTTTTTACTAGGGATAGGTAGACTTTGAGGTGGGCCCACTGTAAGGGTTAGGTCATTGGAAGAGGGTTCATTAGGCTCCCATGAGGTAGGATCAAGGGTTTCCCAATAGTAAAGCTTGAGCCATTCTTCTTTTTTCAAATACTTTTGAGGATGGGAGTCAGATAGATTTGGTGAGGGATTTAGCATTTGGTCAAGTTCTCCAAATAATTTATCTAGTTCCATCATGTTGGTGGAGGAAAGAGAATCCCATTCATATTCATTTGAGTTAGGGGAGTCACAATGGAAGGGTTCATGTGGTTTTTTGGATAGCTTGATGTCTTTAGAAGCACTTACTTCCTCTTGTGATGGTGTCGAGGTACTAGGAATTCCAATCTTAATTGGTTGAAACCATAGCCCTAGGCCTTTTGGTCGCTGAGAGACAATGATTAGTTCAATCCTTCCATTTTGATGTATTCCTAACCCACTATGTTCATTATATCCTTTACTTTGCATTATCATGAAGCCTTTTCCATATTGATCTTTAGATATTTGAATAGATGGTGGAGGGTTTTCATTGTCTTCATTATATAATCAAGAGGTCACATCTTCTTGATCTATAGATTCTTTACTTAACTCTCCCAATTTTGTGAATTTCATTGTAGGAGGGACATGTATTTTTATAATGGATTGTCTCCTATCTACTATGGGTAAAATGTATGACTTAGGAGGAACCAACTAGCTAACACAATAGGATGATTTCATGTGATAATATCCACAAACCTTGTCTTGTATCTTGACCTTTGGAGTGGAATATGGTGTTTGGGATGCAATTGACTTGGAGAGAGTGGAAAGATCAATGTACTAGGATAATTTGGAGGATGAAGCCTCTTGATTAACAGGCACTTGTCTTTGTGGTATTTCACATATGCTTGTGCAATATTGAAAAGGATCAAGATCACCATCTATCGTAACCTTATTGCCATTATATGGAAACTTAAGACATTGATGGTAAGTGGAAGGTACATCCTTCATTGTATGTATCCATGGTCTACTGAGTAACAAATTTTAGTGAAAGAAAAGATTCAAGACTTGGAAACTAGTGTCCATAACAGTGAGGCCAATTCTAATAGGGAGCATTACAACTCCTTTAGATGATCTTTCCTCGTCATCATATGCCTTGATGACTATTCTCTTAGTAGTGTCTATGCATGCTTCAGAGAAACCTAATGCCTTAAAAAATTTCAAGGTGCAAAGATTCAACCTTGCTCCTTTATCTACCAAGACTCATCTAACTTTGGTTTGATGGACAAGAACTTCAAGGTGTAATAGATCATTATGGTTGGTCTTATCGATTGTGTAATCCTATTGAGAAAAGGTAGTGTGATGATAATTGGTTAAGTATTCTACCATTTATTGGAAATGATTGACATCTAGGTTGGTAGGGACAATGATGGTTTGCAAATCTTTGCCTAAGATGGCCAAATGGGCAAGTGATATAGTAAACAGTACCGAGATGGATATCTATGTTGGGGTCTTCCCTAATTGGTCAAGTAAATTATACTTAGGCTTGGAGGACTATGGTTGTTGCTATGTTGAAGGACCTGGGATGGTTATCTTAGTGTGTCATGTATTGAAAACACATTCAGGACCTTTCTTTATGGTAATGGTGTTAATATTTTCATCAACAACTCGAATGTGATTTATGATCTTACCTTGGTTATAGTCATACTTGGTATTGGCATAGTTGGTTGAGGGATTGGTCTTATTTCCTGAACTAGAGGCCTTTCTTTTCCCATGGTCATGTAATGGATCTTTGAAGACTTTGTGGTCTTTGTTTGTGGTATGTTTTAGCCCATTGACCTCTATGGTTCTATTTTCAACAAAATCTTGGATAATGTTCTTCATTTGTTGGCATTGTTGTAGACTGTGCCCCTTGGTTTGATGGTAATTGAAAAAAGCATTATCATCCCACCAAGAGGGTTTAAACTATCCAGGATCATATTGTTTTGGTTCTTGAGGCTGTATGATTTTGTGTTTTAATAGTTCTTTGTAGACCGACTCAATCGGTTCCCCTAGAGGGGTGAACTCATGTTTCAGAAACCTCCTTTGTGGTCATTGTTGTTTGTATTTTGGAAAAAGTTGGTAGTTTGATCAAAATTGTTGGGTATGTCATGAGAGGTATTGTGTCCTTTAAGCATAATGATAGGTCTTGCATGTAGATTCTTAGCATCAACAACTCCATAGTTAGTTACATTTTTGTTTTGGGACCAAAAATTTTTCCTATCATTTGGAGCATTTTGTTATTGAGCATTCAAATTTTTGTTTAGCGTCTTTATTTCCCCTTTGTCAATGAGACCTTTTTCAAGTATAATTCATTTTTCTATTAGGTCCATAAAAGAGGTACAATAATGAACTCTTAAGCCACTTCTTAGTTTTGGATTAAGATTTTTAAGGAATATTATGACCTATTGTTTCTCTAGTATCTCAACAAGACACTGACTAGCTAAAATCCTCCATCTTTGGAAGAAGGTTATGAATTTTTCTCCATCTTCTTGCATAGTGTGACACAAGGTATCTATCATGATTTCATTTACAATGTTAAAGGAAAAGTGTTCCAAAAAAATTTCAGCCAATTCACCCCATGATATTATGTCGTATGGAAGTTTAGAGAACCATTCCAATGCTATCCCAACGAGGGTTCACAAAAAAATTCTCATAAGGTATGTGGGTTCATATGAGATGTCCATATATGTTGTGGAAAATTCCCTTATATGTTCTAGAGGATTTTTCTTCCAATTATACTTAGGAAAATTCAGTATAACATATATGTGTGGGAAGGGTTTCATGTATAGTGCTTTGTCAAAGGGACATGGACATAAATCTTGTGCTGAAATAGATCATTTACTTGACATTGACATGTTGTCAATTTTTTGTTGGAGGGCTTGCATTTGTATTTGTAGAACATCTACCTGTGTTGAAGATGTGTTGGTTGCATTGTTGCAATCGATGTAAGTGTTCTAAAATGTAATATTTTGTGATAGATTCTAATTCGATGTGGGTAGGTGTCCTATTTGTATAGCCCCTATTTGCAGAATGACAATTGTGGCATTGATCTGTGGTATATCCTATGTTGTGTTTATGCCAATTATAGCCCTTTTACTTTTGGTATCAGTTCCAAAGGGATTTTATGTTGATGCCCATGTAGAAAAAATAAGGCCTTGTGTTATGCTCGATGTTCCAAATGGTATCATGTGTACAATTGTGGTAATTTGATTAGGTATTCTAGATGGTATAGCCATAGTAATCTGAGGAATAGAGACACGAGATGTCATGGTTTTTGTGCCTTGAGTAGATGAAGTTTTTAATGTATGGATGCCAAACCCTAAGGGTAATGTGGAACCTTCTACTAATAATTTGGCTAGATATCTCTAAGGATCTTGCACTAAACATTCATCTACAAAATATTCAAATTCAAGATCTTGGATAGTGGCATCTATGTCTTCTACTTGGATATGTCTGTGTGTGTCTCTAGTGAAAAAAATTTCAAGCAAGGCTTTGAGAGGTCAGGATGATGTCCCTGATGGCATGTTTGAGAAGGGATTAATGAAGTCATGTGGGTCAGCCATTTCTCTTTGTTTCTTTTTAGACCTTGTTTCGACCATGAAAGATGTTGCTCAAAATAGGGTGATAAAAAACTATGTCTAAGAATGATATGAGCTAGTCTATGTTTTTGGGATTTTCTGGATATAATGAATGAATGTTTTTAGTTTTTTGGTATTTTCTGGTAAATAAGGAATGTCTAAAATGATGCTATTCTAGAATGACAATTTATAAGTATGCAAAAAATTTAAGAAAAATTCTAAAGTAATCAATTCTAAATGATTCTAGAAGAAGGTTACCTACCACCTATTAGTTTAACCAAGGCGACAATTTAGTTTTGTCAAGGAAACTATGTAGGTCTAGGACCAAAAGATATGGTGAACTCCCAAACTAGACTGATGAGTTGAAAGGATTCATATGTAGGTCAAACGATATGTTGACAAGTGACTAGGTTAAATGAAAATGTTCGTTGAAGAAAGGGTTTTACCAAAACATGGAAAGTTATCCTACTCTAAGATATGCAAGGTTATTCTCCTAAGATGCAGCTAAATTGTGTAACTAGGATACCCATTACCAAAGCTAAATGATACCTAAAGGATGCAATTATGCAAAGTATGAGAAATTATTTTGGTTTTTTGTCTAAGGATATGTGTGAAAAGAGAAATTAGAGACTAGTATGATTGTTTAGTTTTGGACTGTGACAATGAATTTTGGTTTTTCGGTATCAGGAAAATGTGGTTCAGTTTTACAAATGTGTCACAGGTTTTAATAGATGTGATTCTTAGTATCATATGCGGTTTTCAGATAAACTATGTTTTAGGTTTATGACAGGAAAATGTGACTCACTAGATCAAATGCGGATGATTGCTAAATAGATGTGACTCACTATGACAGATGTGACCCACTATGATAGATGTGACTCACTAAGATAGATGTGACTTGAGTTTTTATGGTAAATGATAGATTGGACTTGTTGATGGTTTTTTTATGCACTTCTCAACATAGGTAGTGCGCAAGTGCATTACCTCTCTTGAAAGACAATCTTCCACAATCAAATTGTAGAACACTATCCCAAGGTCTATTGGATGTCAAGTCTTGACAGTGCTTGGAATATCTCAGTTGATTTATGTGATTTTTTGGAATCACAAAGCAGCCTAATGGATGAGCTACAAAGTGGGGAAGTTGGATCAGCAAATGAATTTCTTAAGATGGGAGAGTTGTTGAGAGTTTGTTGCAGGCTCAAACAATAGTCTAGAACTCCATTTCAACATTGGATTTAGCTTTATAATGTGCAATGAACCTTGGCTAAGGTTACTTATTAAAAAAAAGGAAAAAGGGTAGGGAAGAGAGAAGGTTCCTGGATCTAAAACTATGAATGACCAGAGATTATGGAGGCTGCTATAGTAGACAAACTCCCTAAACTGGGTTTTGCTTGGCCAAGAGGATCCTACAGTTACACAAAACTAGTGCAATCTTCTAAGGACTACAGATTTTTAGTTTGCATACACATATCATGAACATGCAAGTGAACTAAGTTGCAACAATCAAATAAAGAAGCCGAGGCTAACTTTGCATAGCAGCTTGTCATCAACAAGTGCCAAAAGTATAGGCTAAAAGCTCATCAAATACTATAACAGAAAACACCACCATCACTTCCATTCAATAAAATAACAAGTCAAACTATTTGGAAGGTAGAACCATGCACACATAATGAGCAAACTCAAAAGTAACACCCATAGACCATGCAATGCTAATTTCTATTGTTGCAGAATATTTTTACAACAGCTCTCCAACCCTTTACAAATGAGGGGAAGGCCCCTATTTATAGTTTTACAAAGCCCAAATGAATGGCTAGGATTGAATTACATTAGGGCTTCACCTACCCCACAATATTTAGAAATTTAAAATACATATGTTGTCTTTTTCCTATTTTGTTTTGTAGTGGCCAATCATTGTAGCAGTTTTGTCTTCTAGCTGATTTCCCTTTTACTGTAGTTGAAATTACCTAAAAGTTTCCTTCTTCCCAATGGACTTGCAGCATTCTTCATTGGATCAAATGGGTCTGTCGACAACTGGAATCAATGGATTGGTTGCCGCAGATTTAGGCGGACAGCCCCCAAAGATCATCATCATCTGGTGAAAAGTAGGAAAACGTTCCTTACACTTTGTCATTGACTTCCTTGGCATAGGCCTTCTTCTGATGCTAGATATATTTATGGGCACCACGAGGGGAGATGGGCATAAAATGAATGGTGATAGGAGCCATGTGCCTTTCCTTGTTCAACTTTCTCAATGGGTCTCTTGACGGACCCGCAATAGGCTTCTTGAAACCTGCATGCATGAAGTGTCATAAGTGATTTCATACACAAATCAATGAAAATGTTAATCAAATTTTGCAAACTCCTTGTTAGATTCACCCATGCATCATCAAAATATCACAATATTTAGTGTGGATTTCCATTAACAGTTTAATGGAGAGCATTTAAATATTCCGGGACCGAGAGGTCGGAATGCTATTTTGAAAGGGCAACGGACAGTCCGAGCCCCGGATGGTATCTCCTGGCTTCAAATTTAGAATTTGAAAAGTTTGTGCAGGAGACGATGCAATTTGAGCATGTGGGTCAAAGTTTGTTTTGGATTAGGAGGCCACGGAGGTGCCAGGTTCCGAAATGGCCAGGGATGAACAAAGTTCCCAGACGATGGGGGAGGGACAGACTCCCGGAAATGGCCATGGAGGGGTTGGGTTCCAAAAGCTAGAATGTCGGAGGCAGACAGATGTCCAAAATGGAAAAAGGGAGACGAAACCCTGGAAACGGCCACGGAGGTGTCGGGTTCTAGAATGGCTAGGGATGGACGAAGTTCTCGGATGGTGGCAGAGGGACAGACTCCTGGAAATGACCATAGAGGTGCTGAGCTCTGAAAGCTAGAATGTCGAAGGCAGATGGATGTCCAAAATGGAAAAAGGGAGACAAAACCCTATAAACAACCACGAAGGTGCCAAGCTCTAAAACAGCTAGGGATGAATGAAGTTTCCAAATGGTGACGAAGGGATGGACTCCCAGAAACAGCCATGGAGGTGCCGGGCTCCGGAAGTCAGAATGCCAGAGGTGGATAGATGTCCAAAATGGAAAAAGGGAGACAAAACCCCGAAAACAGCCATGGAGGTGTCGGGTTCTAGAATGACCAGGGATGGATGAAGTTCCCAGACGGTGGTGGAGGGACGGACTCTCAGAAATGGCCACTGAGGTGTCAGGCTCCAGAAGCCAAAATGCCTAAGGCAAATGGATGGAAGAAATGAAAAAAGGGAGATGAAACCCCAAAAATGGCCACGGAGGTGTTGGGTTATGGAATGGCCAGGGATAGATGAAGTTTCTGGACAGTGGTAGAGGGACGGACTCCTGAAAATGGCCATGGAGGGTTCGAGCTCCGGAAGCTGGAATGTCAGAAGCGGACGGATGTCAAAAATGGAAAAAGGGAGATGGAACCCCGAAAACGGCCAGGGACATACAAAGTTCCCAGATGGCAGCGGAGGGATGGACTCTCGGGAACGGCCATGGAGGTGTCAAGCTCTAAAATCTAGAATGCCTAAGGCAAATGGATGGAAGAAATGGAAAAATGGAGATGAAACCCCAGAAATGGCCACGAAGGTGTCGAGTTCTGGAACGGCCAGGGACAGACTCCTGGAAATGACCATGGAGGGTCCAGGCTCTGAAATATGAAATGCCTAAGGCAAACGGACAAAAGAAATGGAAAAAGGTAGACAAAATCCTAGAAACGGCCATGAAGGTGTCAGGTTCTGAAATGGCCAGGGATGGATGAAGTTCCCAAATGGCGGCAGAGGGACGAACTCCCAAAAATGGCCATTGAAGTGTCAGGCTCTGGAAGCTAGAATGCTTAAGGAAAACAGATGGAAGAAATGGAAAAAGGGAGACAAAATCTTGGAAACAACCACGGAGGTGTTGGGTTCCGGAATGGTGAGGGACGGACGAAGTTCCCAGATGGCAGTGGAGGGACGAACTCCCAAAAATGGCCACTGAGGGGTCGGGCTCTGGAAGTCAGAATGCCAGAGGCAGATGGATGTCCAAAACAAAAAAAGGGATATGGAACCTTGGAAACAGCCACAGAGGTTCTGGGTTCCAGAACGGCCAGGGATGGATGGAGTTCCCGGACATTTCAGAACGAAATTTTTGCAACTTCTCGAAACTTAATGAAAATTTTCCAATTCGCTTAGGGACCACAAAAACATCCCAAACCCATGGGAAAATTGTCCCCAAATTCAAAATGAAGGAAAAAGCTAATTGAGCGATCGGGGAGGTAAAGCCCGAAAAATCCAAGACTTAGCCATTTTAGCAATTTTTTATTTTAGGGGCAATATATGGTCAGCCAAAAATGAGACTTTGAAGGGCATGTTGACCAAATAGGATACCAAAATGAGGGGCACACAAAATGAGGGGAACACAAAATGAGGTAGAAACAAAATGACTCGATAAGGCAAAATGAAAGAGAGGGTCATCCTTTTGAATGGGGCGTGTGTGCTATAGGCACACCAAATGGTGACTTGCTGGGGAAATTCTCCAGAGCATTTCGATGAAAAAATGGAATCATGAACCCATAATCTCTGGTTTCAACCTTCATGCTAGGGAAAACAAGCTAGATGCTCAACCAAAGGATCAAAACCACTAGTTAACCCAACCTTCAGTATGATGAAAATCTAGGTGTGTGCAATTGCGTTAATTCCCATCCTTTAGTTGATGCAAGAACATAAGCTCCATCAAGTTAAGCTACGTAGTTTATTCTAACTCCAAAAGCATCTAGGACATTGCCTCACTGCCAGTCAAGCATCCATGGCCTCAATTAGGTTGTCATTGTATTTCTCTTGAACATTGCTCTACTATCGGTTGGGCGTCCATAGCCTCGGTAGAGTTGCTCGTATACCCCTGAAAATTTTAATTTCTCTTCTTTTGATTTTCAATATTTTTCTTTCTTTCTTTTGTTTCTTTTCTCTTTCCAGTTCTTTGATTTCAACCCACAAACAATGAAGCTCGCACTCAAGGTTGAGAATCACAGTGGTGCTAAAGCAGAATTTTAGATTTTTCACTTAACTAGACTTCACAAACGACCTACAGTAACCATCAGATTCTTAAAATTTGTGATAGATATAAGATTCTAGAATACTTCAGAATTAGACCAACCAATGACATATCCACTTTGAATCAAACATCTAGATCACTTGATACTAATAGAAGATCCTCACCATCCATTCTGAAAGCTTGATTAGAGTTTGACAAAGAAATACATAAAACAACCCTAGGTGATAAGTATGATTTTTGTGCGCACAAATGTGCCCAGCCAAAAGTAGAGGGACCCCAAGCTAAGCGAGAGAGAAAAAAAGCAAACAAAATAAAATGAAAACAAACACCAAAACCAACCAAAGAGGGACAACGAAAGAAAACAACAAAGAAACTACTCTAAAGCAAGAAACCTACAACAAACAAACTAACCTAACAAAAGAAGGAAATCAAAAAATTTACAGGAAACTTACACTACTCAAAATGAGTTATGTACAAAGATATTTACAAATATCTATGTTCGAGTAAGGCAGGTTGATGCTCATGCTCATCAGATTTTGCAGTGCATGCACAATAAGATGGGCAATCATTATCCTTCTTAACCATGCAAATTTATCTTTATATTTCGAAAAAAATAAATTCAACATTGTAGCACTCAAGTTCAGTCACCCGGTCAGGGAAAATCAACAATTGAGGAGGCTCACTAAACCCATGATTAATTCATAAACACGTTCATTTTTTCTCATTCTCACAATCAAAATGATAAGTGCAGCTATGACAATTAACAGGAGAGAGGAAGGATAGAACTTGGGTGTCGTCACATGGAGGTGGCAGCATTTGACAATTGGGAGCAAGCACTGCATCGTTGATCTTTGCATTGGCAGCTTCGGATGGAGGCACCAAATGGTGCAACACTTCAGGCATCAAGTTTTCATAAGGTAGGAAGAGTGAGGTAGAAAACACTTCTTCCACATCTTGCATGGGATCAATAATCCCTATCAGTTGTTATTCAAGAAGATAGACTTCATCTCATTGATCTTCTACAAACTAAGTGTCCACTTGATTGTTGTCTTCAAAAGGTGGCACACTATCCCATCTCCTTTCCCAAGTGTCAAAATTATCTTCATGATGCTTAGTGTCATGAGATGATGACATGTACAAATTTTTCTTATTGCAGCCATCTAAATATGAAGGAGGATCAGTAATGATCATGGCAGAAGAACTCCAAGTTGTATCTTGTAGTTGACAAGGTGCTTCATTTTTGTTGGCAGCTATCTTAGCACCCCCGCCTTTATCTTCTTCTCTTTGTTGTTCATGCATCTTCTCATGATGTTCACTCATTTTCCCTTGTTCACTATCACTATAGATAGAGAAGGAACCCCTCTCCCAATCTAGAAACTCTAGTGCATCATTGTTTGGAGGCTCA
This sequence comes from Sequoiadendron giganteum, assembly GCA_007115665.2. Lineage (NCBI taxonomy): Eukaryota > Viridiplantae > Streptophyta > Pinopsida > Cupressales > Cupressaceae > Sequoiadendron > Sequoiadendron giganteum. Next base: position 411,111,971 of record CM021107.1, read on the forward strand.
AGGAGTATGTCTTCATCACTACCATCTTCTGGGATGTGCTCTTCCTTGGCATGAGCATATCCCTACAATACAGATCCTAATGGAAAAAAGTCATCAATTGATGGAACCTCATCAAGGGGGCCAAAATTTACCATACAATCTCCCTCCAAGGACCTGCCATTAAGCCTATCATCCATGGTGCACAAATGCTCTTTGAGAGGAATAAATTATTGATGACTGGTGGACAACATTACTGTTTGATCTAATTTGTTGGTTGAAATATCGAGACTATATTTTTATCCTTCTTCTATCCTTGTCCCGACATCCTCTTGAGGACTGCCTCCAGTTGAGTCATTACTTGGCTCGGGCCCTTATCTTCACATTCCATCCGAGCAGCAAGTAGAGGATGTTAGGTGCTTGGTTGCTCTGCTTGTCTTCTAACTTGTTGGATGGCTTCTTGGCATTGTCCACACATGAACTCTGAGTGCAATGAATCATGGATCTTACACCAATTCGGCAACAGCAATACCTCCAAATCCACCTAGCATTTTAGCTCTGACCAATCCTTTGCTAATCTAGAGACGAGTTGGTCATATCTTTCCGCTACTGGGTCCTCATCATTACTTGAAAAAGAAGCTTGATGGTAGACAACCATGGCAAGTGGTTGTTCCCACTCCTCCAAATCTGCATTTTCAAATTCTTGATCACTGTCATTTATGAAGGAGAGGTCTTCTAGTCTGATTTCAGTTATGCCTTCATCATCATTTTTTACTATCCCAAGGCTATCAACCTCTTCCTCTTGCTGATTTTCAGCATCTTCATTGGCTGCCCCGACATACACTGCTGCAAGCTTCATTGATTCATCCTCAATTTCCAATGGCTCCTCTTCTTGAGTGGAGGACTACCCCTTACTGGCAAAGGAGAGGCTTTCCAACTCCATTCTTAGTGAACCTTCACCAAATTTTTTTTTGTCCCAAGACACTCAGCTTCTCCTTCTTGATTTTATGCTTCAGTGTTTGTTGTCCCAACACTAGTTTGTGGCGGATTTCCTAGTTTATCTTGAAGGTGTTCTCCTCCAGATGCTAATAGCTTTTTTGCCTCACTAGATGACTCATTCTCTTTGACAGTTGGCTGCTCCAACCTGCTCAAATTGTCTTTGACTTGGGTGATGATGCTTGCACATGAAGGACAAGTAAATTTTGAATGTGGTGCATTTTGAAATCTACACCAACTTGACATTAGTGCTTCCTCCAATATTAGTCCATCCTTTCTATCCAAACACTCTTGGATCAGCCCTTCAAATGACTTGGTTGCCATGGTTGTCAATTCTTCCTCCCGGTCTGCAAGGGCTAAAGGCTGATATATTTCCCAAAAGGGAATCTCTCCTTGCAAGACTCTTTCAATTCTGATCAAGAAGCTTAGACACTCCAATTCATTATGCTTGCAAGTGCAATGGATCCTACACTTATCCGCCAATGAAAATTGCTGCAATGGTCTCTTTAATCTCCTATTTAAATCTGCATGTAGTTGAGCAATGTTGATTTGCACATGCTGCTCCATTTCAACTTAGTTGTTGTTTGCTTCAAAATATTCTGATTTTACATTTCAGCATTAATAGAGATATCTCTATCTCATATTTCTTCTTTGAAAGTTCTTTTTTCAACATCCAACATTCAACTTTGTAGCCTCAACATTTCATGCCCTCCTTCTAGTGCCAGTTCTGTTGATGGTGTTTTTATGCACTTCTCAACACAAGTAATGTGCAGGTGCATTACCTCTCTTGAAAGACAACCTTCCACAATCAAATTGTAGAATACTATCCCAAGGTCTCTCAGATGTTAGGTCTTGATAGTGCTTGGAATATCTCAGTTGATTTATGTGATTTGTTGGAATCACAAGGCGGCCTTACGGATGAGTTACAAAGTGGGGAAGTTGGATTAGCAAATGGAGTTCTTAAGATGGGAGAGTTGTTGAGCATTTGTTGTAGGTTCAAACAACATTCTAGAACTCCATTTCAACATTGGATTTATCTTTATAATGTCCAATGAACCATTCCTAAGGTTACTTATAAAAAAAAAAAGGAAAAAGGGCAAGGAAGAGAGAAGGTTCCGGGATCTGAAACAATGAATGAACAGTGAGCATGGAGGCTGCTACAGTAGACAAACTCCCTAAACTAGGTTTTTCTTGGCCAAGACCTATAGTTACACAAAACCAATGCAATCTTCTAAGGACTCAAGATTTTCAATTTACATACACACATCATGAACATGCAAGTGAACTAAGTTGCAGCAATCAAATAAAGAAGCCCAGGCTAACTTTGCACAACAGCTTGTCATCAACAAGTGCCAAAATTATGGACTAAAAGCTCATCAAATACTATAATAGCAAACACCATCATCACTTCCATTCAAGAAAATAACAACTAAAACTAACTTGGAAGGTAGAACCATGCACACATAATGAGCAAACTGAAAAGTAACACCCATAGATCATGCAATGTTTCTTTCTATTGATGTAGAATGTTTTTATGACTCTCCAACCCTTTACAAATGAGGGGAAGGCTGCTATTTATAGTTTTCCAAAGCCCAAATGAATGGATGGGATTGAATTACATTATGTGGCCCAGATTCAATTACATTAGGGCTTCACCTACCCCACAATATTTAGAAATTTAAAATACATCTATTGTTATTTTTCTATTATGTCTTGTAGTGGCCATTCACTGTAGTAGTTTTGTCTTCTAGCTAATTTCCCTTTTATTGTAGTTGAAACTGCTTGAAAGTTTCCTTCTTCCCAATGGACTTGTAGCATTCTTCATTGGATCAAATGGGTTTGTCGACAAATGACATCAATGGATTGGTTTCCCCAGATTCGAGTGGACAACCCCCAAAGATCATCACCATCTAGTGAAAAGTAGGACAAACTTCCTTGCACTTTGTCATTGACTTCCTTGGCATAGGCCTTCTTCTAATGTTAGCTCTATTGACAGGCACCATGATGGGAGGCGGGTATAAAATTAATGGTGATACGAGTCGTGTGCCTTTCCTTGTTCAGCTTTCTCAATGGGTCTCCCGACGGACCCGTAGTAGGATTCTTGAAACTTGCATGCATGAAGTGTCACAAGTGATTTCATACACAAATCGAGGAAAATGATAATCAAATTTTGCAAACTCCTTGTTAGATTCACCCATGCATCATCAAAATATCACAATATTTAGTGTGGATTTCCATTAATAGTTTACTTGAGAGCGTTTAAACATTTCGGGACCAAGAGGTTGGAATATCATTTTGAAAGGGTGATGGACAGTCCCATCCCCAGATGGTATCTCCTGGCTTCAAATTTGGAATTTGAAAATTTCATGCAAGAGAGGATGCAATTTGAGCATTTGGGTCAAAGTCCGTTTTGGATTAGGAGGCCATAGAGGTGCCTGGTTCCGAAATAGCCAAGGACGGACGAAGTTCCCAGACGACGGCGAAGGGACAGACTCCCAAAAAATGGCCATGGAGGGGCTAGGTTCCAAAAGCTGACATGTTGAAGGTGGATGGATATCCAAAATAGAAAGAGGGAGACAAAACCCCAAAAATGACCACAAAGATGTCAAGTTCCGGAATAGTTAGGGACAGACGAAGTTCCCAGATGACAGCGGAGGGACGGACTCTCGAAAATGGCCACGGAGGTGCCAAGCTCCGGAAGCCGAAATACCGGAGGTGGACGGATGTCCAAAACAGCAAAAGGGAGATGAAACCCCAGAAATGGCCATGGAGGTGTTGGATTCCAGAATGGCCAGAGACAAACAAAGTTCTCAAACAATGGTGGAGGGACAGACTCCCAGAAATGGCCACGGAGGTGCCAGGCTCCGGAAGCCAGAAATTTCGGAGGCAGACGGATGTCCAAAACGGCAAAAGGGAGACGGACAACCACAAATAGCCACAAAGGTGTCGAGTTCTAGAATGGCCAGGGACAGACGAAGTTCTCAGATGGTGGTGGACAGAAGGACTCACAGAAATGGCCACAGAGGTGTTGGGCTCCAGAAGCCGGAATGCCTATGGCAAACAAATGGAAGAAATGGAAAAAAGGAGATAGAACCTCGGAAAAGGCCATGGAGGTGCCGGGTTCTGGAATGGCTAGGGATGAATGAAGTTCCCAGATGATGGCAAAGGGACATACTCCTAGAAATGGCCACAGAGGGGCCAGGCTCTAGACGTCGGAATACCAGAGGCAGACGGATGTCCAAAATGGTAAAAGAGAGATGAAACCCCCGAACGGCCATGAAGGTGTTGGGTTCCGGAATGGCCAGGGATGAACGAGGTTCTCAAATGATGGCGGAGGGATGGACTCCTGAAAATGGCCACGGAGGTTCTGGGATCCAGAAGCTAGAATGCCTAAGGAAAATAGATGGAAGAAACATCAAAAGGGAGACAGAACCCCGAAAACGGCCACGGAGGTGTCGAGTTTCAGAACGGCCAGGGATGGATGAAGTTCCCGGACAGCGATGGAGGGATAGACTCTCGAAAATGGCCACGGAGGGGATGGGCTCTAAAATCCATAAATCCTAAGGCAAACGAACAGAAGAAATGGAAAAAGGGAGACAGAATCCTGGAAATGGCCATGGAAGTGCTGAGTTTCGGAACGGCCAAGGACGAACGAAGTTCCCAGACGGCAGCGGATGGACGGACTCCTAGAAATGGCCACATAGGTTTCGGGCTCCGAAAGCTGGAATTCCTAAGGAAAATGGATGGAAGAAATGGAAAAAGGGACATGGAATCCCGAAAACGGCCACAGAGGTGTTGGGTTCTGAAATGGCCAAGGACAGACGAAGTTCTCAGACAATGGCGGAGGGGCAAACTCCTGGAAATGGCCACAGAGGAGTCAGGCTCCTGAAGCCAGAATTCTGGAGGCAGATAGATGTCCAAAATAGAATAAGGGAGACAAAACCCCGTAAATAGCCACGGAGGTGCTGTGTTTTGGAACGGCCAAGGACGGACAGAGTTCCAGGATGTTCCAGAATGAAAATTTTGCAACTTCTTGAAAATTAACAAAACTTTGGCAGTTCACTTAGGGACCACAAAAACATCCCAAACCCATGGGAATCTTGTCCCTAAAGTCAAAATGAAGGAAAAAGTGAATTGAGCGAGCGGGGAGGCGAAGCCCGAAAAACCCAAGACTTAGCCATTTTTTATTTTAGAGGCAAAATATGGTCAGAAAAAAATGAGACTTTGAAGGGCGCATTGACCAACTAGGATACCAAAATGAGGGGCACACAAAATGAGGCAGCAACAAAATGACTCGAGAAGGAAAAATGAAAGAGAGGGTCCCTGTTTCGAACGGGGTGTGTGTGGTATAGGCACAACAGGACTCAATTTTGATAGTTGTGAGTTTCTAGTTAACAAATGTGACTCGGTTTGACAGTTGTGGTTTTCTAATTAACAGATGCAACTCATTTTGATAGTTGCAGTTTTTTGGTTGATTGGGGTTTTGACTAAATCTATTTGTGATCAAATTTTAGAAAATACTAACAATTAGAAACAAAGTGTTTTTGGTTTGATAAGCATGAACGTGTATAATTTTAGAAAACATGTACAATCCTAAGGTTGATATGACAATACTTGTTGAATTCTCACTTGGGTTTTCCCAGCTACTCTTATTCAAAGCAGATGACTAGAAGCTTGACCACACTGGCTCCCCTCCATGGCACGCACTTCTTAGGTCAGCCAAGCTTTAGTTCCCATGAAACTCCCATGGAAAAAAATTCATCTCTTCTAAGAACCATATGAATGTGAGACTGCTTTAGAGGTCCGACCTCTTACATCAGCAAATAGGGGTTTTTGATTAATCTATAAACAATTTGGCATATTAGTAAGGACACCCATTCAAAATGCCACATAAGAGGCAAGATTAGCTCTGATAAGGAGGCTTCCCAGCCTATAGAGGTTACGATCTACAAGTTTTAATGCACCACAAGGGTATTGAGGGAATCAATATCACTTGCTTGTCTGCAAGAGCTCCTATAATGTTGAGCTTTCCTCAACATCCAAATTTCTATACTAGTTGGGAGTAGCTTGGCTTTAGCTCATCACCAGTTTTGAGTCACTTTGGGGTGAGTAATTTTTCCCACCAATGAAGTCCCAGATCTAGAGTCAATAACAGTTTCTCTTACACCTAGGATCACACCAATGTGCAAGGGGAAAGGATAATTCTATTATTTAATTGGGTTTCTAATCTAGATAAAACAAGCACAATAGATAGTGATTAATTTTAAGCCCAAATGACAATTTTCTAATCTACTCAAACAATCTGTTTCAAAATTATCTTCGACAAGTGTTCTACAACAAAACTCATTAGTAGTTTGATCAATATCTTCATCAATCATCCTCCAAAAAGGTTTCAATACTTCTCTTCTATAAAACATCCTGCAAACACTATGTGAACTCCTTAAAAACACATGCTGCAAACTCAAAATTAGTCGTAATAAAGCTACAAATTAAAAACCTAAACACGGAATTTCAAAACATTATTTACCAATCAAATGCATCATAGGAAAACATAGATGCATCATGAAATAGAAGATGCATCATAGAAAGTCAGATGCGGCTCATGATATCAATTGTGTCGTTTCATGCAATAAATGTGTCTCATCATACCTATACCTGCAAAATTCAAAATTTCTACAATTTTTTTTTTTGAAGATGTCATCAGGTTGGGTTCACCAATGTAATGCTAAGGAAAAATAGAAAATGCAAGATCAAACTAATATTAATGCAATAAAATCTAATCTAACCTATTCTAACAACAAAGAACAATGGAATTAAAGCATAAACACAAGAACAAAGGAAAAATCTCACCAAATTCTATATCCATTCCATGAATCACCTTTATTGCACTTCTCCATTTTTTTGTTGTAGTATAATTTCCCTCAGATTTCTCAAAAATATGCAAATATGGCCTATTGATAATGATTTAGCAAAATATCGAAGATTTTTAAAGTTGCTTCCTAAAAGTATAAAGATTTCGGGAGGAGAAAAATGATGAAGGTAAAGGCAATTTATAGAAAAAAAAAATTGAATGAGAGGCTGAGATTAAAACATAAATCGACGATTGAGATTAAATTAAATAATAATTTAATCTTTAGTGTTCAAAACTTGGAAGAATAATGATTGCATGTGAAGGATAAAGATTGAAATAGATGAAACAATATGTTTGAATGCACAAATGAATGAATAAATTAAATAAATTTATTTAATTAACAATAGTTTGCATGCAGAAGAAAAAGATTGACTGATAAACCTAGAAATTTTGTTCATTAGAAACAAACAGATATTAAATCAAGAGATAACTGACTGATTTAATTAAATCTCGACTTCAATGGTAAATGACTAATTAGATAACTAAGTGATTATCCAATTATAGAAGAATATACTAGGAATAATTATTTTTATGAATTAAATATTTATTTAATTCAACATTCAAAATTTGAGGATTAAATTAAATAAATAAAGATTTATTTAATTGACTGGAGAAAATGTTAAAGAATAATTAAATAATTCAAATTTACTATTTAATTATAGTTAGAAATGTGATTAAATAATAATTTATTTAATTTAGAAAGGGGATTAATTAATTAGCGAGGTGATTAAATAAATAACATGTATTTAATTAATCAAGATTGAATAAAGGTAAAATGAATTAATTAAATAATTAAAGCTATTTAATCAATAGAAGACAAATGACTTTAGACATATAATTAAATAATTAAGATTATTTGATTATGACAATGAAGGTATGAATTATGAATAAATTGAAGTGATAGGCCTAGACCAATTTTTAGTGTCTCCATCATGTATATTATTGTTAAATTTGGTTGGCTTGGGAAACTTCACCAAATTTTGAAAAAAAAATTGATCCCCCTAAGACGTCGTATTAGGAGCCCTTAAGACATCCTATTAGGACCCCTTAAGACATCATATTAATACATGAATTAAATAAACATTGACACTAATTAAGTTGTATAGAACTTGATTTTTATGATGAGTCATCCTAAATTATAAATTAATTATATCAATTACAATTAAGTATGAGACATGTACTTTGAAGTATTTCATCCCCTTAAGACATCCTATTAGGACATGTCCTAAATATTTATACTTAATCATATCATTTGTTATGATGAGTCACCCCAAAGTCTAATACTTATTTATATCCTAAATATTTATACTTAATCATATCATTTGTTATGATGAGTCACCCTAAAGTCTTATACTTTCTTATATCACTAAATATTTATACTTAATTATACTTAATTATATCATTTGTTATGATGAATCACCCTACTTTGAAACTTTAAATTTGATTGTATAATCACTAAATATCATGTATATTATTGTTAAATTTGGTTACCATGGGCAACTTCACCAGATTTTGAGAACTTATTTGATCCCCTTAAGACGTCATATTAGAACCCCTTAATACATTCTATTAGGACCCATTAATACATCCTATTACGATATGAATTAAATAAACATTGACACTATTTAAATTGTATAGAATTTGATTGTTATGATGAGTCATCCTAAATTTTAAGTTAATTATATCAATTGCAATTAAATATGAGACATGTACTTTTAAGTATTCTATATCCTTAATTATACTTAATAATATCATTTATAATTCTTTGATAAGTCAATGCCTTGACTATGGATCACTAAATTTGTAAAGTACAAATATTGAAATTTCCTATTAATTTCAACTTTAATTTCATATCTATATATAATTTCACATTAACATCCTATTAATGTATTGACTATGAATCTTTTGTAAAATACAAATATGTCCTATCAATTACATATTAAAATTTCACATAAAATTCATAAATGTACATGCGTAAATTAAAATTAAACAATAATAAAGTCCATGATTTACAATATATTAAGTCCATCAAAGTGCAACCCATGAAATAAAGTCAATGAAACAATATATTAAGTCCATGAAATAATCAATTACAACCCATGCAATCATCTAACTCATAGCATCTCTATGATCAAGAGACCTCTTCACACCATGTGAACTACCTAGATGACCCGAACCACTCTATACAAGAGAAAGAAAGATGAAATCAGATGTAAGATGATTAAAAATGATTTAATGAAAATTTAATTTATAATCATCATAAAATTAAATTACCATGATATCTGGCTCGACATGTTTTAGTGCACTTGGACCTGTCTCGCACTATCTACAGGGTGATTCTCTATAGTAATAAATTCTACAAATAAATTGATGTGACCAAATGATCCACTAGAATTGTTAGTGTAATTAATTAATTATTACACTAGCATAAGTTAACTTAGGTCTTAATTAATCATATTAGTCCTAGGTTGCATTTAATCATTTAATAAAGTTGTTGAGATAAGATTCACTTCTAGAAGATGAGTTGTCTTTTCTAGAACTTATCTCCATCTTGTTATCATTCCCTAGGTAGTTGGTTAGGGTTTCTTGTTGTCCGATGAAGTGTGATTTGAACACTTGGCAACATTCTTTAAATTCTAGGTTTAGCACTTGCCTATATAATCAGGCATATGTACTCTTTGTAAAATATTTGATAGATCATTCTATAATAATATTCTAGTTTTAGCTTGCACATATTTGCTCTAAGGGTTTACAAAACATCCTCTTATTTATTTTGAATATTTGTTGCATGTGATAAGTGATTGCTTGCAGGTGATTCTTGGGGACTATGAGGTTGAGATTTATCAACTTCTACATGGTATCAGAGCTCCAGACCTATGGCTGTCTGTTCGTGATTTGAATTTATTCTCTCATAGCATCTCTTTCTCTATAAGGGTTTCAAGCCAGGCTGATTTATTGAGCTTCTAGGGATTGGCAATTTTTCTACATATTTTTGGGCAAAACAGACCTCGGCATCGCGTTCAGAGTGCACAAAAACCCTAGAAATGCCTTTTGTTTCATCAATTTTGGACCTATTGAAAAAAAAGGGCAAAAATTTTTTGCCAGGGAATCCATACGGCCTCCCCAGGATGCGTCTCAAAGCGAAAAATTCAAAAAAAATCAAAAATCATAATTTTTAGCAAGAAATCCTGCGCGGCCAGTGTAAAACAGCAGCGCCACCAGCCTGGGTGGCGGCCACCACATCTCACCACTAGATCTAGCAGTGGCCACCTTTTTTCCCATTGGCCACCTCCATTCACCGCCACCACCAACACTCCGCTCCACCTCTGCTCACTTCAACCCCCGCGGGCCTATTCTAGCTCTAACACGCGGTCCTTTGAAGGACCGAGAGCCAACGCGCTAGCCCCTGTCGGTTCGTAGCTCCTGCCCTGGTCACATGGGTGACCACCGACTTAGCCATAGCCCCTTCCAGCCCTAAGCACCAATGGTTGGTTACATGCAGAAACGAGAGCTGAAGTAGAAGGTGCTAATATTTTGCGCCTATTTAGTGTTAAAAGTGACTTTTACAGGCCTTTTTTTCATTTTCTCATAACTTGGGCAACCGGAGGCCGTTTTTCAAAAACAAAATATCGGCAGAAAGATGATTTGACACTCTTTGCAGTGGTGGAGGTTATAATTTTTTATTTTTCTTTTTTGGTGCCTTTTTCGCCTACCAAAGCCAGAAGTTGTTGTTTTCACTCCGGGAGGCATATCTTTTGTGTCTGGACTCAGTTTTGCGAAAACAAATAGGCGTCGGAAAGCTAGTTCAGTGCTCTAAATAGATTTCAGACCTATTTTTTCAGAATTTTTTTACCAGGTATCTGATTTTACTTTTTGATCTCAGCCTTTAGTTTTTCAATTATTTTCTTGGGAATCGTGCTATCAAGATTTTTTTTGAGATCAGCGAGCATTGTCTTTGTTATTTGAGAGTATATATTTCTGTTTTCTATCATAGATACACATAAAATTGCACCCCTTACTCCATTCAACTATTTTGGTTGGAAAAAAAAAAGGGAGATTCACTTGAAACACAAAGGGTTGTACAGGGTAACCATGGGTACAAAAATTGAACCTATAGGTACTGATGAAAAGAGAAAGTGGTTTAATAGGTGTGATGAAGCTTATGGTACATTATGTCTATCTCTTTCTTTTGACCTTCTTTTTCACATTGAGTCTTGTACTACACCCCATGAGGTTTGGACTACTTTGCAGTCTTTGTTTGGGAAGCAGGATACTATGAGAGGGTTTCAGTTAGAGAATGAGCTTACTAGCTTAAATCTTAGGGATTTTGATAGCATCTAGGATTTTTTCACCAAACTCAAGTCTCTTAGATTGCAGTTGTCACAGTGTGGTGTTCAGAAGGAAGACTCTTAGTTGATATTGTCCATTCTTTCTAAGCTTGGACCAGATTATTCAGTTTTTGTTTCTACCTTTTATGCTACTATGGATGCACTTGGTACTAGATTTACTATGCCTTCTTTTGATTATTTTGCATCTTCTCTCACTCGAGAGCAGGCCAAGTTGGCCAATATGGGAAAGTTGAAGCCCTCTTCATCACAGTAACTTATTGCATCACAGGAGCCTAGAGATCAGAAGGCTTCTATAGGAAAAGGAAAGAAACAAAAACAAAAGGATTCCAAATCTTATGAGCAGTAGACAGAGTCCTCAAATTCATCATCCTCTTCTAAGGGGAAATCATTTAGGAAGGAGAAGGGCCCATATGCATATTGCAAGCGAGAAGGAAATGCAGAACATAATTGCTACAAGAAGGGCATTGATGAGCTGAAGAATCTTCTTCAGAAACATCAGATTGATTTTCCTTGTAGGATGTCTACATCATCTCATTCCCCTCCTTCTTCTTCTTCTTCAGTGTAACATGACAAGGGCACAACCAATTTACATACTTCATCAGATATGAAGGGGCATGCTCTTTGTGCTTCTTCGAGTCTTGGATTAGGGAGATGGCTTCTAGATTCAAGAGCATCTCATCATATGGCTTCTACACAGTCTATGTTCACTTCCTTTAAGTCTCACACTATGTCTCCTATTTTGATGGGAAACAATACTTACATGAGTGTTACAGAGAAGGGGTCTATTAGTTTTGGGGATAACACTTTTCAAGATGTCTTGTGTGTTCCTCATTTGACAAACAACCTTATTTCTATATATCAGATCACACATGGAGGCAATGGGAGATTTGTGGAGTTCACACCTGATTCAGTTATCATCAAAGACTTGGAGAGTAGAGTAGTTATTGCTACTGGGGTGGTGGATCACTCATCTCGGTTGTATTCCTTTGCAGATTTTTCTACTGATGGTGCTTCTGTTCTTACAGCTATTCATCACACTTCTAGTGTGAATCATCATTCAAAGGAGACATTTGGCTACTTGAACATTGGAGTTCTCGCTGCAATTCCTACTCTTGAGCCATCCATTCCATCTCCTCCACCTACTATTGCAGCTGTTGGTACTTCTATGACTACATATGTTGTTTCTTTTGTTTCAGTGCAATAGGATCCAGTTGATCATCCCTCTTTGGAGGTTCCTATTCAGTCTTCACCTACTTTGACTTCTTCATTTGTTGAGGTCACACCTACTTCTATGGAGACATCTTGGGCTACACCTACTTCACCTTCAGAGATTTCCTTCATTTGGCCTCTTCCCTCTCACTTCTTTCAGGAGATGCAGTTTCTTCAGTTCTTTTGGGGCTACTTCATTCTAGGGGGGATTTGTGGTCTCTTTCTTCCTCTCTTCTGGGGGGGTTATTTCATGTATCTTTGTGATGTATGGTGTTCTTGGGGGATCTTATGGAGTCCTCCATCTTTCATCACTTAGTTTCTCTTTGCATTCTATTTTGGGGAGGAGTTTTGTTCCCACTTGGTTTTCTCCTTTACCCCGATTAGTTTAGTTTGTATTGCATTTGTACCTGGGTACCTAAAATGGCCATCAATCGGGACCCATCATCATCATGCATAATCATTTCATTTTTCATTTCCTCCCTAAGTTGCACTTATCGGGGGTGTTAGTGTAATTAATTAATTATTACACTAGCATAAGTTAACTTAGGTCTTAATTAATCATATTAGTCCTAGGTTGCATTTAATCATTTAATAAAGTTGTTGAGATAAGATTTCCTTCTAGAAGATGAGTTGTTTTTTCTAGAACTTATCTTCATCTTGTTATCATTCCCTAGGTAGTTGGTTAGGGTTTCTTGTTGTCACATGAAGTGTGATTTGAACACTTGGCAACATCCTTTGCATTCTAGGTTTAGCACTTCCTATATAATCAGGCATATGTACTCTTTGTAAAATATCTGATAGATCATTCTATAATATTATTCTGGTTTTAGCTTGCACATATTTGCTCTGAGGGTTTACAGAACATCCTCTTGTTTGCTCTGAATATATGTTGCATGTGATAGGTGATTGCTTGAAAGTGATTCTTGGGGACTATGAGGTTGAGATTTATCAACTTCTACAAGAATCTCCATGTCCACCCAAATTGGGTGTAGCCTGATCAGGTCCATAGCATAGCTGATGGAAACTAGTACATACATGGTGTGTCAACACTCATGGAGTGGTACTAGGACCAGCTCTAGAGAACACTCCTCCATCGTCGTAGTCTCTAAGCTCCCCAACCACTAATGTAGAAGTATGTTCATCAAGGTTTCCTGCGAGCATACTCAAAGATCCTAATACAGATATCACTGCACGCTGATGCATAGGTGCAAGAATGATAGTAGAAAGAGGAGCAACAAGAGGTTGTGCATACACAAGAATTAGGGATCAACCCATTCCCCTAACCTATATTATGGAATGTTTCCACCAACACCCTAAAATGATTTACAATCAAAATAATTGGGATTTTTCCCCAAAACAAACTCTACATATAGTTTCCTCAAAAAGTATAAATGGTGTTGCAAGATTTTGTGTCCCTTGGTCTTCCTTTTCGAGAATGACACTTGGGTTTTTGACATGGCTTAACCACTTCTTGTGGATCTTACATAAATCTATTGGTTATATTGAGCATTGATAGGTCGATCTTTTGGTGCAACGGCAAACACCAATGTAACAATTGGTATCAGAGTTGAGGTCATAGGTTCAAACCCCTCACTTGTACCAAGGGGATTGTTGCAATATGGTTTTTCCCTTGGTCTTCCTTGTCCAACATGATGCTTGGGTTTGTGACATGGCTTAACTGCCTCTTGCAGATCTTACATAAATCTATTGGTTGTATCGAGCATTGACAAGTTGATATTTTGGTGCAACCAAAACCACCAATGTATCAAAGGGACCTCTAGGTTAGCATGTGGTGGATGTTCAAATACCATCCACCATCACCCCCAAAAATTTGTAGTCATTTGTGGATGAATGCACCACCTCATGGATATTCTAGATTTAGTTTCAAGAATGGGTTGTTGAGTGTTAGGGTCAACAAAAAAAGGTGCTAGATGGGCATTTGTTATTTTTAAGTCCAAAAATTGTTTATAGGAGAGACCATCTGAATAAAATTTTTTCATATTCTCCCTATCTCATTGATGCCTATCTAAGTTAGAATCAATAGACCTGATGGAATCAACAATTTTTTGCATCGTAGATGCAAAATGCCTCACATGTGGTGGAATCAATGCTTCATTTTGCATAGCATTGATTTAATTCTAAATGGGTACAACATTTTTATTGATTCATGCTTGCAAGCGAGCCTCATTGGATCTTGCAAGTGGTGGAGGTGGGATGCTATGAGGTGGAGGGGGTAGAGGTGGAGGTTGTTGAGGAGGTGGATTAATGATATCACCAATATAAAATTGATCCATGATATATATAAGTGAACCTACATTAAATTATACAAAATTAACAAAAAAACTTATAAAATTACAATAAATAGTTAAATTTTTAACATACATGCAATTTTTTTAAAATTTGGTGTACATACATATACATACACATACATGCATTGATTCAACTTGAGCATGTACATAAAAATTTCAAAATTTAAGATACATACATTTAAAATAAAAAATAGGATGTATAATGCATGCATACATCATTCAACTTTACCATGTGTATATATAAATTTCAAAATTTAATACATGTACATACTAAAAAATAAACTTAAAACATTCACAAAAAGCTCATTTATGTCTAAGGAGAAATTATGATAGTAAACTCATAAATTATACTATTTTGAATTCATTATTATACTATTATATTCATAAATTCAACACAAAAAATTATCCACCCAACCAAATTCATAAGCATAAATAAAGATCATTTTCTTAATAAAGTGTTGTGGCTCTCTACAAGATATCTTCATTTCCTTGTGTTATCCTTTCTAGAATCAGAATTTCTCCTCTCCTCTAGCCATTGTCAATGCTCATCTAAGACCACATCCATGGACCTAATAGCATCAACCACATTTTGTATCGTAGATGCAAAATTCCTCAAAGGTGGTGCAATACATTCTTCATTTTTAATAGTGTTGATTTGATCCTAATGGATTTAACATTTGCATCGATTTGTGCTTGCAAGCAAGCACCATCAAATTCGGGTGGTGGAGGTACGGTGTTATGAGGTGGAGTGGGTGGAGGTCGAGGTGAAGGTGGTGGAGATGGAGGGTGTGGAGGTGGATTATGAATATAATCATTATTGAATTGATCCATGATCTCTAAGATATAAGTGAACCTACATTATATTTGTAATTTCAAAATGTAAGATACATGTTTAAAAAATCCCCTTAAACCATTCAATATAAATGGCCTAATTGAATAAAAATGATCAAATGTGTAAGATCCATTTATTTCCAAGCCATGTTACTTGAATGAAAAAAAAATAAGTGTTAATGTGATGTGATCTCATTAAAATTTACATTAAAGTAGGAGAAAATATGTTGGCTTTGAAAGGGGTCCTCGTAGGATGGCTTAATAGGAACTATGAATTAAGGTCCTAGGATAAAATGACATGGATTAAGGGAATAAATTTGGTGAATTTTCCCAAGATAAAAAAATTTCATTAAGGTCCTAGGACAAAATGAATACTAAATAGGGTTTAGGGTTTAGATTTTAGGGTTTAGGGTTTCGGGTAATAGGATGGCTTAAGGGGATCTATGAATTAAGGTCCTAGAACAAAATGGTGGATTTAGAGTTTAGGGTAATAGGATAGCTTAAGGGGATCTATAAAGTAAGGTCTTAGGAAAAAATGGCATGGCTTAAGGGGATAAAATTTGGTGAATTTTCCCAAGGAAACCAAATTTCATTAAGTTCCTATGAAAAAATGAATGCTTTAAGGTTTAGGGTAATAGAATGGCTTAAGGGGATCTATGAATTAAGTTCCTAGGAAAAAATTGTGGATTTAGGGTTTAGGGTAATAGGATGGCTTAAGGGGATCTATGAAGTAAGGTCTTAGGACAAACCACTAACTCATTTGACTACAAAATACGATGAAAATTTCAGACGAAAGATGTATAATTAGATGTATCATCGAGTACCTATGTATTTAATGAAAAAAAAATTATTATTTTTTAAATGTATGCCCGATGTTCGTCAAAATTGTGACACTACGTGATTTTTGTCGCTATTTCGACATACACTTAAAGTAAACCATCCCCTTCCATCAATTTGTGGGCCAACATATGGTTAGCCTCCTTAATTTGTGGGCCGACGGGTATATGGTTAATGTTAGTTAGGGTTCCGATGAATGTTTTTAAATAAATAAAAGTGAGTTCAAAAATTTATCTATACTTGCGACTGTGTTTTTCTATACTTTTGAATTTTCTATACTTGTGATAGTTTGTGGAGGTTATAGGCCAAATATTTTTGGTGCAAAATATCATAATTATTAGATTTTGTTACATTTCTATGATTAAAAATTATTGGAGTGAGTTTGATATTTTTTGAAGATCTAAATATTCAAGCTTGGTAAAGAAAATTCATGTCAAATAATATTAGCGCAGAAGAAAATGAAGAGACACTTGCTAGATTGTGGGCTAGATTGAAAAGAAAGGGTGATGGGAAATGTTATTGTCCTTGTAATAATTGCAAGGGCTTAAAGATGAGAAGAATTTTAATCACAACAGTTGAGAAACATTGTAGGAAACATGGTCACATTGAAACGGGGGCATGATTATCATCCATTGGTAAGTTGTTCAATATATGTCTTTATATTGATTGAATCTGTAATGTTTATATCGTTTTAACATTTTTTATATATACAAAAAAACACTTGATCATGGTCATGGTTTATTTTTGTCGATCATTATTATAAAGGTGGGGCACCCTAGGGCACATGATATGGATTATCATGGCCCGAAGAATGTGGTTTTGCAAGTGGAGGAACATGGAACTATGAATATTGAAGATGAAGTTAATGATCCTATGGAAGAAGATGATCATGCACCAAAAAACACGGTTGAAGATGATGGTACAAATACATTGATCCATGACACATTTAGTGGCTCAGTTGATCATGATGATCGAGATGACTTTGATGATGTTCATGATTTACCTATACTTGAGAAGGCATATGATCCCCTTTATGAAGGCTCCCAAACAACTCTTCCCTCTGTTGTATTGTTGTTGGTCAACTTAAAGGTTATGAATGGTTTATCCAACATAGAAATCTCATGGATGTTAAGGTATGTCATATATGTCATCCTTTTTCATCTATTTTTATTTTTATTTCATCACTAGTAAATAAAGGATGAAATATGTACCATTAGTATTCTTTATATTAACAAAAAAAAAGAATTTGTAGATTGATAGGTGAATTTTTGTTACCACCATCAAATATTTTAGCTCGCTTATACCAAGATTTATCGACCATTATGAAATATATTGGAATGGAGTATCAAACAATAGATGCATGTCCCAATTATCATATTATATATCATAAACAACATGAATTTGCAACAGAATGTCATATCAATAGATATCAAATAGATCAACTGACAAAAAAGGTTCCTCGCAAGGTTCTTCGTTATATTCCCATTATTCCATGTATGTAATAATTATTTAGGTGTGAAAGCTTAGTGCAATTTATGGATTACCATGCATGTAATATAAGTGAAGATGACATTATTTGAATGCCTATAGATGGTTTTTCATTTAGGGAAATGGAGGAAAAATGGCCACACTTTAAAGAAGAACCTCATAATCTCAGGCTTTCAATGGCAGCAGATGGTGTCAATCCATTTGGAGAGCTAAGATCTATTTACTCGATGTGGCATTTTTTTGTTATAATCAATAAAATTCCTCCATGGATGTCAATAAAGAGGGAGCACATAATGTTGGAAACTATTGTTCTAAGTATTTGTTTACATCAATTTTCTTTAATGTAGTTGCATCTCATTTGTCTTATTTGTTTCATAATGACTTATATTTTTTTCATTTAATAGTCATGTACATTAATTTATATATATTTCAATAAAATGGTTATAATAATTATGTAATGTTTATGTTCATTAAACTAGGTAAGTACCAAGTTAAAAATATGAATGTATATATCGAGCCTCTTATCGACAAGTTACTAAAGTTATGGAATGGTGTCACTATGTATAACATCTCTAGACCAATAGGACAAAGACAATTTCAATTCCATGCAATGCTTGTATGGACAATTCATGATGCCCCAGGGCTAACACATTTTTGCAGTATGTTATAATGTTTGACTACACTTTAACGATATTTAATTTTATGAAGTAGATATCATGCATGTTTTTCAAATAATCCAATTATATATGATCTTGCAGGTCTTCAAACAAAGGGGAAATTTTCATGTCCATTTTGTGGTCCAAAGATGAAATCTCGTCGTTCAACAAGTTTAGGAAAGTAGTTGTTTGATGAGTATAGGCACTTACTCCACATAAATCATAAGTATCAAACTACTAAAAATAATATTTCAACGGGAAAGAAAAGACTACATCAAAACCACGAAGAATGAAACCTCGCTTATGGAAGTTGGAATATAATAGAATTAATCATCAAGGTTATACATCGAATCAAAAAATTTATCTATCATATATGATATGTTTGGAATTTATATTTTTATATTTTATTTTTTTACTCATGTTGTAATTGATAATGATTGTTGTTGTTAATTTGTTTAACTTATATGCTTCATGAAGTTCATCAAGTCATTAATGGACGGCTTCCATAGGGACTAAAAAGTTATCCCAAACAATTTAGTAGGTTTCCCTACTATGAGCAGCTACAAATTATGCATTTGTTTGATACAATGCATATCAGAAAGAATATAACATAAACGTTATGGAAAATATTGGATGGAGGGCATGGCAAAGAAAAATTTGTCAAAATTTGTAGTGACATTCAGGACGCCAATCATGCAATGAAAAATTTCATTCAATTAAATAGCGATGGAGACCAAATTAATAAAAGTGCTCTTTCTTGGTTATTAATAGAGCAGCAAAGCAATGCTATAAAAAAAGTCATACGAAAAAATTTAATTTCCCATAGGATTTTTTGTGAACATAAACAATATCATAGCAAAGAAAGGTGAATTTGGGTCGGGGATGAAAACGCATGATTGGTATACCTTCAATAAGGTAATTATTCTGATATATTTCATATATATTTGTATACTACATGTACTTTTTAGTGTATTATGTTGACTAGTTTTGGAAAAATAATGAAAAGATCATTTTATAATTGTTGCAGTACGCTCTACCTCTATCTCTCCCAGACAACTTTGACAATAATTTCAATCAAGCTATATATGATCTTGGAAAATGCATGAGGTAAGTAGCGATATTTGTTCAATTCATTGTATAGATCTTATATTTGCCCTTTTTTTTGCTTGTTATGTAATATATTGTATATTTTTGTTAAATATCATTAATATATTTGTGCCTAGAATCACTTGTAGATGGTTGTCATCTAAAGAAATCCATAAAGAAGATATAAATTATTGGAGGAGAAAAATTCCTCGTCTAATGTGTGAAATGCAAAAGTGTCTACCTTCAGAAAATTTTAATGCACAAGAACACTACCTCATACACCAAGTTGAGATTGAATTGTGTGGACTTGTACACACAAGGTCAATGTGGATGGTTGAGAGGCACTTGAAATTTCTGAAAGCTTTGGTTAGACAAAGAGCACATCCTAAGGGTTCTATGGTGGAGAGATATATAGTATACCAAACCATGGTGTACATTACTGAATATCTTCCTAAGTTTACAACAAAGATCCATGCAAATCGCATTTGGGATCCCAACTCCATTAACAAATTTTAAGGGGAGTACCTGATGGGGAAAGGTATATTAAGGAAAGTGAGAGGTAATTATAAGATGGTCATGGATATTAATTATAATACATTTTACATTGCCTTCAATTTCTTGAAAAGAAACAACAAAGAACTAGTCCAAATGAAAGAATCTTTCACACACAAATAGAAAAGTACTGGTATTGTATT
This sequence comes from Sequoiadendron giganteum, assembly GCA_007115665.2. Taxonomy (NCBI): domain Eukaryota; kingdom Viridiplantae; phylum Streptophyta; class Pinopsida; order Cupressales; family Cupressaceae; genus Sequoiadendron; species Sequoiadendron giganteum. The sequence goes on from CM021107.1 coordinate 411,132,314, forward strand.
ACTCCAAAAAAGAAGTCTTTCACTACTGAAAAGTATTAAAATCTTAAAAAGTGTTGATGATCAAATATTACAATTCAAATTTCATATATATAAGAAGAAGACCCAACAAAGGTGTCTCTTCGGAATTGTCTTTTGGAAAATAATTAAACTACTAATCTTAATTAAACTTATTAAAAAAATTAATCTTCTCCTAACATTGACTTAGCCACTGAGAGATGTTTTTTATACTCCCCCAAGGTATGGGTATCCCCATAATGCACTGCATTTTAGGATTCATATTTGATTTTTATCATCAATCCCATATGTTTGCATGCTCCATCCAGCAATAGCCATTCTACTTTGATTGTATCCAATGCTTCCTAAAGTATCCTATTGCATTCATCCATCCAATCATCTTGTTCCTTCAAAAATCCATTCTTATCACATAATTTGGGTAATCCCAACTTCACAGTATCATCAAACCCTAGATTTTCTAAGTGTAAGTCTTCATCATATTTTTCATGCTTTCTCATGATTGTGTCAATGGTTGAGATGGAATTGGTGTTGAATCCCTCATGTAGTTGCATATCATGCCTCTTAGTACCCAATTTTTTTCACTCTCCCATGCTCAATAATGGCTTCATAGTTCTTTTTATGAACATGCCAAAAATAATCAAGGCATATCTTCAGGATTGTAAATCTCTTGTGCAACATCATTTCCATAGTGTCAAACTGAAGGTCCTTCATCTTTTCTACAAGTTGTTTATGTTGTTCTTGCAACTGCTCATATTCACTCTACAACTTTGTATCAGTTCCAAAGGTGATCCTCATTTTGACATCTTTCATGGCAGTAATTTCCAAATCTAATTTTTCACTTTTCATTTTGTAATAATTTATTTTTTCATCAACTATATTTTTTTTTCCTTTTTTAACTTGGCAATGCTTATGCCCATGTTTGTTGAAGCCATAGGGTCAGTTTCCCCAACTTAAGGGTCATCATATGTCCAAAGGATTTTTTGATATCAATGATCTTTGGCCTTTTGTGAGGTGGTTATAGTGCCCATATCAACATTGAATTTTCATCAAGATTGAATCTTGACCCTATGTAAATTTCCTTCACACCCTCTATGTTTAACATGTATTCTCCTTCCTTGTTATGCAAAAAAATATCAAAAATTAAAGAGGCACTGAGGTCCCAACCAAGAAATACTATTACACCAGCTTCAAGTAACAATTGTCTACCCTTTTCAGGGGTCATGTTCTACACTTCATTGTCTATATCATCTTTCAACCTTTTCATCAATTTTTGTTCATTTTTAGCGGTAATATTTGGGATGAATTCCCTCAACCTTTTTCCTTTTTAATTATATAAAAAATATTTAAATTCTCTTGACTTGACAAACTCATTATCAAAAATAAAGGATTCATAGGCTGTAAGCCTATCATCTTCATCTACATGCAATTCCTTGGCTACTTGTAAGTCCTTGTCAGGGAGTTCTTCATATTCATAATTCATCATCTGAGAGACTATTCTCTACTGTGATTGTGCTTCATTTTCTCCCATAGATTCTTCTTCAGATGAGTCATCCATTTCTTGAAACCTTTTTTTTTCTTCTCTAACTCCATGAAATTTTATATAACCTCATCTACTTCTTTGTCTTCTTTGCTCTTAAACACATCTTCCCCTGGTATAGGAACATGGGTGTATCCACTAAGGTATTTATTTTTCCTTACAATAGTGTATTTACCCTTCAGGGTCATAATTCATTCTTTGTGCATACTCCTTTAATTTGAATTCATCCAACAACGAAAGATAATAAGATCATTGGTAGTGGGATGTTAGGTTTTTAGCTACATAAATTATAAATTAAGGTCGTATACCATGGTAATTAACTAACTATACATCATTTATGAATTTAAATTTTTTTTGATATAGTTGGTTGAGAGTGGGATGCACTACATTTGTACTTCGCAAATAATCTTGATTGGATGACGGTATGGATTAAACGATGCCAACAATTTGATTGTGCATTAACATGGTAAGGTGTGGCTTCATTGGTTAAAGAAGCTCAATGTAATGGAGATTCCAATGTTACACCAAGGTAAATTTATTTAGCATATGGTTTAAGAGATAAATACTTATGTATAAATATATTAATCACCCATATTATTTAATTATTTTCAATTATATTAATGTATATATATGTTGAGTTTTTTTTCTTTGCATACATTCGACCAAGAATAAATATGTTTATCAACTGGTGATGCAATAATATTTACATGTTTGAAAATTATAGGTGAAACACCACAAGGCTATGTGGTGCAATGGTCATAAATTTCAAATCAAAAATTTGGATGACACGAAGAAAACTTGTGATTCTGGGATAACTGGAGTCTTTCAAGTGACTAATGTTTCATCTAGAAGTGACATACATCCAAAAGTATTATAAAATTGATACTATGGTATTTTGGATGATATACTTGAGTGTGAATTTAAGTCCTTCAAATTAGTTATTTTCATTGTCCAATGGTACAGGCTATGATTGAATGAAAATGATCCCGAGAGAACTATTATTGAACACGATAATGGATTTACCACGGTTAATACAAGGTCAATCGAGTGATCTAGAAATGAGCCCTATGTTCTTCCAAGCCAATGTCAGCAGGTATTTTACTCAGAGGTTCCAGTTAAACCGAGTTGGTCATTTGTTGTTAGACATGATCCAAGAGGAAGTCTGGTAAAGTATAATGTGGTGGAAGAAGAAGATACTGAAGAACTAGAAGATGATGTAGATGATGATCAAGATTAATAGTTAGTTGATGATGTGTCTGAAAAAGATGTCAAAGAAGAGAAACCAGATCATGACGATGTAGGATTTAATGTTCATGAAGATGATATCTGTGTGGATGATGACATTATTGAAACTAATATCAATGATGATGATGATATGAACAATCCTTACAATGTTGAATCTTGATTGGATGATACAAAAAAAGAGTTGGATGAAGAAGAAGATCAATGACATTAAAATGTATGAGTTATGCGATTATATTATCTATTTTATATTTATTTCTTGATAGAATTATATTTGACTTATATGGTTACATAATTAATTCATGATGTAGTTTTTAATGTTGTTAATTCATGATGTTACAACTATTGTAGCTCTCCTAGAAATTTCCATATGATCATTTATTAATTACTCTATGACTATTTATGATTAGATATTATTTGATCATATCTTTGGTTATTTCATTCCCAAAAAATTAGTGTTTCATCATGTTGACATAGCATAGTGACATATGAATGGGGCCAGCATTGAATTTTTTTTAATTTTTGCTTGTATGGAGTGAAACTTGACATGGTTAGCCTAGATGCATGAATTGAAGATATGGGAGGGTTTTGATACTCAAACTTGAGGTCATGCTATATAAATGAATCTCATCCTTCCTAATAATACAAGTTTCCTTATTCTTCATCTCTTTCATATATTGTTCTTAGCATTTCTTTGGTTAATGGTTTTAAAAGATGAGGCTCTCTAAGCCTCACCTTGGATCTATTACACATTAGTTTGTGCATTTTCATTAACAATGAATATTTAGATGATCTTTAAAAATCTCATTGAATATAAAGATGGTAATAGGAAGCTAAAAAACTGAGTATAGTTTGTTTATGGAACCTAAACCACGAGGTTTGTCAATCTAATGCTAAAACCAAGTCAAATTAACCCCTAACACCTATTGGAAAAGTCAAAACATGCCTTTCTTTCAAATTCACAAGAACGTAAAAACCTTTTGAAACCACACATGCATGTTATGAAAGTGTATGGTAATCCTACTTATAGCGGAAGTTCACATGATAAGATAACCAATAGCACTATATCAGAGGATAAACCCACCTATGAAATTATTTTAAGAGGTAAGGGATGCTTCTTAGTGGAATTTTAAGTCTTGGATTAATCCATAGTGCTAAAATTAGTTCTAATGTTCTTCCCTTGGTGTTATATTTATCTCTATAATTTCCCATACTCAACCATTTCATCATCCCTTTTCCCAAGTTATTTGTATCATAATATAAACTTGGTCCAATCTCACATTAGCCCCTTAGGTAATTATCCATTTCCTCCAAGTTGAATGGAACCTTTTGTACCAATGAATCTATGTTTTCTACCCTAATGGATCAAGACTTGACATCACCTTAACAATCTTCTTTATGTCATAGCATATCTCTGAAGTGACTTTGGCATGCTTTAGATGTGTCAATATTAACTAGATTGAATATATTAATTTTAAAGTCTCTTAACACATTACATGACAAGAAAATGACTCATTTGGATTAAGGAGTACTTTCCTAAACCATTCCTTCATATTCAACAATCCCTTCTCACACCCACGTCATAATTCATATCCATGTTAGTTGTAATGAGTGTTTTAAACCAACAATCAATGAATCATAGGATAGAAGAAAACTCGTTATGCACAAGGATAAGAATCAAAGAGACTGAAAGAATTGATTCACTAGATATGCTCCCCATTACTGTAATAGACCAATGTAAAAACATACATCATAACAAGAATAGGACAAAAAAAACTAGGAAAATAAACCTTGTAGGCTACATTAATAAGACATAGATTGCAAGCATTTCTTCCATGATGTTTAAATGAAAAAATATCAAATAGCTCAATCTTTAGTCAAGTAATATTTCAATAACTGATTCTTAGACATCCATCATGATTAAACATCACATATCATAATAATTTTTAACAATCACTAGGATTGGAGATAATATTCAATCATGTCATAGGAAATAAATCATCAAAAATTATAAAGAAAAAGAAAACCAACTATATAAGCTCAACAAGCCACCATACAAAAATTATATTGTGTAGAAAATAAAATAAAATATATGTTGACATAGCATATATATAAACTATATATTTTGAATTTTGGCCCCGCGCAAGAGCAAGCCATAGTATACTGCACCGAGACCCTAACTAGAGAGTTGCACCAAGAACCACTGCATCCAGCCCTTGAGTGGAGATTTGCGAGACTTAACTGGATGAGTTTTGTAAGGCCATTGACTTGAGGAGGAAGACTAGGAACCATTTGGTAGGAGGAAAGCCAACACAAGAGGTGAGGGCACTCAGAACGGGAAAATCTACCAAGGGATAATGACTAAAGTGATTTTTCCCCCACATTTAGAAATCTTGATGCAGGTATAGTGATTTAGACTCTGTTTGTTCCCATCGAGGTGTTGCATGCTATATTTTGGTCAATTCGAGCCAATGTACCATTGACAAATCCAAGTACTACCTATTACTGGTGTTTGGTTAGTTTGAACAACCAAGCTTTGAGTTTTAGGGGGTATTTTATCAACTATGATTCTAAAGACTTCTTTGACTTAATCAACTATTACAAAAAATTTCAATTATGAAGTAAAGACAATCAAAGTTTTAGGGGGGTCTTTTATTAACTAAGATATACTAAAGACTTCTTTGACCAAACAAAACAAAAAAAATGCATTGCCAATATCCTGAACAATGGCCTGAGACCTTTTATTTCATGATAAATAGAGTCCTAAGACCTTTTATTTGATGATAAAAAAAGTCTTGAAACCCATATTATGATTACATTTTCAAAACCCTCTTGCATTCCGTACACAACACTCTCCATTGCATCAACTCTACTACAATTACATCTTTGAGGAAAAACCATTAATAAAAAAGACTCTCATCAATCTATTCACATGTTGCCAATAATCAAATTAGTATAATGTGGAAGCATGTGCCAGTAAAATTGAGAAGGAAAAGAGAAATAGGACAAATAAAATTGTGTATAAGTTCAGTCTATATTCAAACCTCAATTTCTATCTTAAAGAAACAAACATAGATGCAAACAACCAATTTCTAACTCTAGATTGAGATCACTCAACAAGACAAAAGCAACACAAATAAAACTGTGTTTAATTTATGCCTTTGACACTTTAATTTCTAACAAAAAACACAACCACACACAATTGAGATATAGCACAAGGTCTGAACCTCAAGAATCAAATAATATAAAAATTAAATTTAAGAAATGGAACAAAAACTCAAAATTTCAAACATTTTCTCTTTAGAAGCAAACAAGCCATAGATTAAAGTTCCCTCATTCAAACCAATGAAAAATTTATTATATAATACTAAAAGAATAAAAAATTATAAACTAGTTGACACATTTGTGAAGCCCACCCAGTACATGACTTCCAATTTTATCAATATCGCTATAGTTACATATCTGATGAGTAACCAAAAATAAATGTCAAATCTATCTATCTACAAACAAAATTTGGTTATAATATCAAATTAACATGTAATTAAGAGATGCACTTAATTACAATTCAACAAAGAAATATAAATCTAGAAGCTTGATATATATACAAGGAAAATCAGTTAGAGATCCAATATCTTTGCAATAGGGTTCCATAGCCAAGGCTTTTGCTCACTAGGTGGAGTGAAGTTCAACTCAAATATTTCCTTAGAAAGATTGGCTGGCTCACAAAATCCAACAAGAATTGCAACAATTTCAACACTTTCTTGATATGCTTCTTACAATGGGGGTTGGTCCAGAGCTTTTGAACTAGTTGTATTTTTGTTTGCTTGGACTCAAGTGGAACTTCCTATTTAGCAAACAATAACTCCCTTTCTTCAAATGTGAATCATGAAAGCATGCATTTGGCAAGGAGTTCCCTCTCATGCTTCAAATATCTTGCACTATAGGATAAATGGGGACAAAACATAAATTAAACAATGTAAATTAAGAACAAACAAGATAAATATATGAGTAAATGTTGTATACCGAGAACCACTGCATCCAGCCCCTGAGTGGAGAGTTGTGAGACTTCACTGGATGAGTGTTGCAATGCCATTGAGTCGAGGAGGAAGACTAGGAACCATTTGATAGGAGGAAAGACAGAGCGAGAGGTGAGGGCACTCAGAAAGGGAAAATTGACCAAGGGACAATGACTGTAAGTGAATTTTCCACCACATTTAGAAATCTTGCTCCAAGTACAGTGATTTAGACTCTGTTTGTTTCCATCGAGGTGTTGCATGCTATATTTTGGTCAATTCAATCCAATATCCCATTGAAAAACCCAAGTAATACCTAGTACTAGTGTCTGGTTAGTTTGAACAACCAATATTTGAGATGTAAAGAGGAAGGAAACAAACTCACACAATCTCATTTGACAAGTCACAAACAATCTTGAACTTTCCTTCTTTTGAAACACTTATTCAACTATATTTCCCTTCACAAAACTCAACACAAACACTCAAAGTTTTCTTTAGAGTTCCAAACCATTACAAGAACTTCAAACACCTTATTCAACTTCATCTTGATCAAAACAAACAATTACCCAGTCTTCCTTTTCATTTTACCATTAACTCTCTTTATGACTATCCTAAAATTCACAATTTCAAGTCAACATAAAGTAATATGACACAAAAAAATATTTAGGCTAATATAGACCACACAATTTCCATTCCATTTCACTTCAAATAAATTTAAACCATCTCCCATCCTTTATTCTTGACAATTTAACAAAATCATATATTGTACTTTCATTTTAGTCTCTAAAACAAGGCTATTATTAGACAGATCGGTCAAAGCAATGGAATTTTTAACTTCATTCTTACACCAAACCTTATATCAAATGAGATCAAATTATACCTTGTTAATATCTTAACCAAAACATCCAATAACTCACACTTAATCATCAAAAGCCCTTAAAGTTCTTACTGTCACTAGTTCCTTCATACCCTGTTTGCAATGCTTGTAGGTCCGCCAACCTATTTGTTAGGGCTTAATTCACAATATAAGAACTATTACACAAGTCTATCCACACTTTTCAATGCCCTCCTTTCAGATCTAAAACATATTCAAAATGGGTATCAAAACTTTTACAACACAAGCTTCAAATATTGTTGTCTTAGATAGATTTAGGCCTAATTAGGCCTGATTTGCATAAGTGTTTGTTGCTTTACTAACTCCTGACCAAAGTACACTTGTCCAGTGCTTGGGACATTTTTAATTTCATTGGTATATGCTCTTCAAACAATAAAATTATATTTAAAAAGTATTTTCACAAAACCCTAAGGGCTTAACCTTCATAATTACTTTGTTCAAAGATTGTACACACAATTTTCAGTCAAGAAACTTCATTCCCTCGCATCTTATCTTTATCATTTTTCCCTAAATCTACTAAAACATGAAAGAAAATTTATTTTAGGATAATCTCACAAGAAACTAGAAGATTCCACCAATTAATAAAGGAGAAACATAATTATTTCTATCTATGCTTACCCTAGCTGAGGGTTTTAGCAGTTTGAAGTAAATCCACAATAACTCACAAAAATATTAACTAAAATGCATGAAATTTGATGTAATAGGAAGACGATTGAGATTATTACCATATCCAACCATTCTACCATGCCTTCAAGATCGTACAATTTTGTACAATGCTAGGAAATGCAAGATTTATGAAGAAAAATGATTAAAAATTAGAGATTTTCCTTGAACTTATGCTTTATTCAACCACCCTCAAAGTTCTAAATGATACAAGAGCCTTTTTAAAGGAAAAAAAAGCTGAATTTTAGCCTTCTAACTGCCTCTAACTGAACCTAATGACTCTTCATCTCTTAATATTGCCTTTTTGATTAAGCTGACAACTTTTTACATTGTTTTCATTTTTGCACTTTTGGACTTAATAAACACCAAATGACCTCAACATGACCTCAAATATATGAAACATGACTCTAATAACGCGATTTACAAAGTAGGAACAATATCATTGAATCAAATTTCAAAACATTGCTTCATAGAGGCCTAATTATGCCAAGGTGCTCCTACACCAATACAAGAGATGAAAAAAAGACAAGGAACCATTAAAAACTTTTAAATATTTCACTGACTCAACCAAACCTCCAAAAGAACAATGTAGATGCCAACACTAGGGAAAGCCCAAAAGAGAACACTAATGAAAGTGGAATTTTTTTCAAGTTCCAAAAGAGTATAAATGGTTCGAAGATGATGTGGGTGTTTGGAAAATGGTGAAGGAATGTTGGATAGGGAGGGACCCAATTAGCCTCTTTAATTGGATTCTTAAGAAAGAAAGAAAGTCTTATACATTTTGGGGTTCTTCTAAGTAGGGCCCATATTTTATTATTTTATTTGGGAGACCCAAAAAACCATAGGGGTAGAAACCTAGGGAGCTTAATCATTAAAGGAAAGGGGTCTATCCATTTAAAAATAGACTGAAAGGATGGTTGCACAAGAGGTTATTTCACATCAAAGGTGGTCCAAAAATTTTCATAGACTAACTAACCAGACACCAGTACTACCTTAGAGGGACTATTGTCTTCGAGGAAGGTGGTCCAAAAAAATTCATATATAGGTACAAAAATTAATAGCAACCTTCCACCAACTAACCCAATCAACCTCCAAGAAACAAGACAATGAATCCTCTAGATGTTTCCAAAACCCAAGGCTTCAAAACACAAGGTTGGTTACCCTACAAACCATTCCCATGCTTACCAAGTGATCTTTGATCATCAGACCCTTACAAGGTTTATTGATACATTCACAACTATTGTTACCTCCACATGCATTTGAATAGTAGTGACAACCTTGGTTTTTAATCCTCCAACCCCATATCTTGGGATCACATCACCATGGAAGAACTTCATCCAACATCCTTACGAGTGTAGATACTACCAAATAGGTATTTTTCAGATATGTCTTCCTCGAGCAAGGGAAATTCAGGAAGAGAAGAGGATAAATAAAGACATGTAGTAGGTCTAAAAGAGGGAGATCAACTAGAGGTCAAAAGATTAGAAGAAAATTTTGTAAACACATGGAATTTTTTCTTTCTAAAGGGGGGTCATGTTCTTATGATGATGAGAGCATAGGCGACATTGAGGTTCCCTTGAAGTACAAACATCTACGGTAACAGTGGGTACCCAAGTAACTTCCTCCAATAACCACTGATTTTTGTGTCAACAAGAGGATATATCGCATAGAACCATCATCATTACATGGCTTGGGCCTATTTTGCATGGATGACATAAAGGTCTGTCACGAAAAAGTTACTAAATTGATGGAGTATGTCAGACACTATTACAGTTACACAGATTGGATGCAACTGGTTCAATATACATGAATTATGTGTAGGTATGCACTGTCAGCAAATTATATAGAGCTAAAAGATAAGGATCAAAATAAAGGAGTGGCTATGTACATTGAAGGAAGGCCAAAAGCATCAGGGAATATTGCAGGGCTTATAAATAGTACATGACCCATGTCAAAAAATAAGCAACCCAATTACATATTTGAGGCACACGAGGGAAACTGTGTATTCATATGTGTGATAAAATCAATAAATACAGGGGAAGAGTTGCTAATCAATTACAATTTGAATCACATAGATACAAAAATAGTTACTATGGGGCTGGTATGTACTATATACCATTTTACCCAACCTCCAATTAATGACTCCAGTATACCATTTTATTATTTTATTTTTTTCGTAAGTCTATTGGTTTAATTTCAGCAAAAAAAATTATATTTAGTTTTTGTCATAGTGGGACATTGATCGTAGGGGGGATGCGCTAGCCCAGAGCATAGAATGTGATGCATCTTCAAGAACTTCTACCTAATAGGTTTACCTCATTGTAATTGTACAAATTAGATACAAGTAAAAAAATTTATTATTATGTTTTTTTCATAATTCTATTGGGTTAATTTTGATAATGTTTTTAATATTCTTGTCACAGTTGGATGATCGGGGAAAGGCACTAGCAGTAGAGGAGAGCATCCATAGGGAGGTGTAGTCACTATGATGCGATGATGACATCACATATTCCATAAACCCTCTAGAATGATAAGGAAGACCCAAAAAAATGCAATGAAGAAATCCTTTAGTTGTTATTCATAGTGCCTCAAATAGATGAGATAAGAGAAAGGGTTAAAATATTGAGTGAGAGTGCACGAAACTTGCAATTAAGTTGTCATGAGATCTTTAATTATAACAAAATTTCATTCATGGTTTTATATTTTGTACTCTTTTATGTCATGAACTAAAATACGTGTTGTTTTTACAGGATTTTTTGTGTCCTCATGATGTTGTTGGTCATGATTAGGGTACTGCAAGTGTTTCCCAAAGAGTAGGGGTTGGTACAAGTGTCGATCCTAATCTTCCTATGCATACATCACATCATTCGACCCCATCATCCGTTCCTATATTATCGATTAAAATGTCGACAACACATAGCATGCAGGCATCAGCTAGTGCACCCTCTGGTAATGAACACATGCCAGAACATGAGTCAGGACATGAACCTGGAGATGCAAAAGACAATAGTACTGGTGATTTTTTAGTAGCATTTATTGGATCTTCCTATATTACTAGTATGGGAACATTGTCGGTCACATTTGTGGTGACCGAGGATTTTGTTCCCATAAAGATAGAGAAGGTCCCAGGTACTTTAAAATATTTTAATTATTATTATATATAATCCAATTTAAATTTACTTATTGATCACTCTTTTAAGACTAATGATCCCATGATCATTTTGTACAAAATTATGTTTTTTATAAATATCTAAATGATATTACATTGGAGATCTTTAGGCCCACCATACGTACACAGTGGAATGCCCAGAATCAAGATTTAAAAGATGAGCTCATTAATTGTTTAGTTGTGTTGTTCAGTAATAACACATTCAACTGAGCCAAGGTCCTTAAGAAATTTGGTACCTATCTAAAGTATGTGAGGTACCCATATAGGTAACATTTAGAGAAGAAAAAAAATTACAAGCATCCACCCATGATTTCAAAGAGGGACTGGAAGGACCTGGTGTCGGATGGAAACAAGAAGGTTGAAAAGAAAAAAAGAAAGACACCACCGGGCCAAGCAAGGTATGTGATACTATCAACAATGTAATTATATAATAATTACTATTTATTTTTACATAATCTAACATATTTTAAACTTTTCATAGGCTACCTGACACATCAAAGGCAACAAAGGCAAGGATAGAAAAAAACGGGCAGTACAAACTTGGCTTTGGTGGTTATATGAAATTAGTCACATGAATTGTAAGTATCAATAAATGAAATATTGCATCCAAATAATAAATTGCAAATAATTTTGGTTTTATCACACCATAGAAGAAAAATTCATGATCTTACGTAAAAATGCAGGGATATGAATTCTACAGAGCGCCCACAGAAGAGGACCTAAAGATTGCCTTCCAACAAGGATATGGAGCCATGGCTGAACACCTAAGACTCTTGACTAGGAAAACACAAGCTTCCACTACATCTGACACATAGGTAAATAAACTCAATGAAGTTTATTTAAAATTGAATACTTGTGAAATCTATTCAATATTAATTTCCACCATAAATTAATTATCTGCCTATTTGTTTTAAACAGGAAAGCAATGATAATACTGTAAATGACATTGGAATGTAGCCTGGTGAGGGTGGAGCACAAGCTGCAGATGAAGGTCATGGTGTGCATCCTGGTATTGGATGTATTCCTGTGCTATACAAAATGCAGTATGGATTAATACAATTAAACATATTTAATTGTAATTGGTGTATTAATTAATGTAATATTTCATGTTTCAACTTTAGAGCATGTAGAGTGTGATCAACATGTTGAGAATGATCAAGCTATAAAAGATCAGGAACATGATGTGGCCCCATCAGGTAAAGAGCACCACTCTAATGTTCTTTTAATTAATGAAATACTTGTAACAATAATAATAAAACATATCAATTTAACATTTCTTTGTTATTGTAGCAGACACCCCCTTGTAGCGGCCTCCACGTCATGAGTACAGAACTACGAATACATTAAGATCATGAGCAGAGGACAGAACAACTGAAGGGGGGACAAATGATTTAGAAAATGATACTCCACTTCTTTTTTTAGCTGCAAAAAAAAAAAGGTGATTGTAATCATATTATGACAACCATAATTTTGATAATATGTAAAAACTAAAATAATGAATGTTATATGTTAATGAATGAATGTTATATGTTAACATGAATAGATTTTATATTTTTTTGAAAAGTTAAGCAGCATTTTCAGGGTGTCGTACCCTTCACAACAAGCCACAAGGGCCAAAAAGGAGCAAGACTAAGCAAACATTATGAAAAAAAAAAAAGCAGAGACAACACACAGGTAGCATAGAGACCACAAAGAGGCAACCGACAGATAGGACACCAGCACAGGCAGCAACTAATTGGCGTTGTCCCAATTTTTGATCAGGAGGTCCACAGCCTCATTGCCAACCCATTCTTTGTTCTCCTGACTGTTATTTACCTCCAGCTCCTCCTTTATAGCATTAGACAGGGTGCTAGTGATGAAATGGCCCAAATTTATGGTGAAGTTAGTCAACCCATGGATCCTTTTGTCGAGCGTATCCATTCTCTTCACCAAATCATAGGGATCCTCCCCAATGTCCATAGTCCCCGAGTCCACTCCAGGCTCTTCAACCAGTGGATGCGGAGAGAGGGAGGCGGAGTCATCTTTAGGAACCTTGCTATCCTTATTAGTAAATAGGGGCCCCTCCACATTCTCATTCTCATCATCTCTAGAATTCTTCCTTGTAACCTTTGTTGTTAGATCACTCCTCCGTTGAATCCTCAATAATCAGCCTCTTTTTGTTGTTCTTTGCAAGCCTCCCAGACCTCCTTCTGGTACTTTCCTCACTAGTCATCTCTATAGTCCCCACCACAGTGTCACCTCTAGAGTCCTTCCTTATTACGTTCTTGCCCTTTCCTTCCCTAGCAATTGGGTCTGGCGTACCTTTCTCCTTCGCTTTTTTAGCAGTGGTGACCTTGTAGGCCGAATCCTCCTAAGTGGATTTTAATTCATAGAGACCCACCACCGCACTAGCATGAGCCTTACCCAAACCACCCTTGAGTTTTTTGGTGGTTATCTTGGCTTTGGTATTCCCCGTAGAGCCCGAATTGGATTTCCGGGGAGGGCTTTTAGACTCGGTCGGGGAAATGTTCAAAGTCAACAGGGGTTCAATATTCTCAATGCGAATATCCGTAATAGCTTTAGGAGGATAGAGGGCCAGGTGGAAGTGATAAATTCTTAGAAGGAGCCCCTGATGGAGTAGGAGTGGCGGGAGATCGTTGGGGTGAAGGCTGACAAACTCTTTGCATTTTTTGATCGAGTTTTCCAAATCCATAAGAAGAAAGAATGGAAAACTAAGCAACATCTTGTGTCTTATATGATTTAATAGGGGGAAGTGATAAAAAAAAGGTTTTAAACCTACCTTCCAAGGTGATGTACTTCATCAATGTGAGGCATACCTGATCTCAGGGCTTCGGGAGGCCTTCTCTCTCAAAACCCGACTGGTTCCGTACCAGGGCCTCATTACTTCTGAAAAAGGATTTCAAGCTTTCGTGGTTTGGTTTCTTGGTGTGTTTGGGGTATTTTTTCCTAGTACACTATAAACCCGTGGCTTGCGCTATGAATTCCTCACTGATTTCAAACAAGATTCCTCCAATTGAGACCCTACGATCCTTCCATGAATTGGCAAATTGGCCCGACAAGATAGGATCATGACCGATCAAAATATCCATAAGCAAAGCAATGACACCTTCCATACAAATGTGCCATACTAAAGGATTATTTTGAAACTCATCGTAGTTATCTGGCTCAGTCCTCACCCACTCACCACCCATTTTACCCACCTACACCAAAAGCTCTGGAATTTACAAAAGATACCAAATGCATAAGCCACAGAAAATTATCTCATTGTGTTTATTTAGGCAAGAAATATAGCAACGGTTAATAACACCCGCATACAGGTCGCATGCATGAAAGGGAGAGTCACCACAGGGTGACTTGACAATGAAATTAATGAGGATCTTGTGATGATTGCAGCCAACAAAGCAAGAAATGGCAGGCATATAGGGTTCCTTCTTCATGGAGAAAAAGCACAAAACATAAGGCAAAATGGCCAAAAGACTAAATTTAGAACCCATCCTAAAGTTTCCAATAGAGACCCATGCTTAAATAGCTAGCATGAAGACACTAGAAGGAGGCAAACTTTCATAATGAGGGGTCAAATCCTTATGCAAACTCTCACACAAACTAAAGTAAGGATGAAATAAAACAAGATATCTCACGATCCCCAAGAGAAGAGATCGTACGGTATGGCTCCTCAGATTCATCAAAGTCACATCCTTCCATCTTTCCTTCATCAAGCCGCCACATTTATTCATGTTACCCTCCTTCGAATTTAAACCCTACCACCCTTCCGTCACCGTAGTACCCCACACACAAAAGTCTCCAAGCCTAAAGTGAGTCAAAAAGTTAAGGTCCCTCCACCTGTACGCAATCTCAGCGTTAACACTCATCCACCAGACCCCCAATAGGATCAAGTGGATCCCCCAATCATCTCCTGTCATCCAAATATTTAAATTCATTGCAAAACTTGGTTGCATTTTTCCCACGCGATGAAAGCTTGAATATTTGGCAGTAATCTTTCCATTTTCCTCCAACATTTAGCGGAATCCTAGCAAGAGCCAAGATTAGCCAAGGCATCCGCCACTTGATTGCACTCTCTAAAAATATGTGTCACCTTTTTATCCCTAAATTTGGATTAAAATAATCTGGCATCCATCAATATATCTTTATTATTCCAGCCAATTAGTTTAGCTTTATTCACAGCATTTGTAATAGATTTGGAGTCTCCTTCGATGTGGAAGTTAGCAATCCCCAAAGAAACAACCATTTTGAGGCCCATTAGCAATGCATGGGCTTCTGCCACCAATGAAGACTAAATCCCAATACCTCTAGCAAATCCTGCCACCAAAGCCCCCACGGGATCTCTAATAACTCCACCAATACTTGCCTTGCCTGGGTTTTCCTTAGCAACCACATCAAAATTGAGTCTAAACCAGCCTCTATCTGGAGGCTCCCATTTAGTATTATTCCTTGCCAAGAGTTTTGAATTATCAAAAGAGTTAGCCTCTAGATCCTGGTGCCAATCCTTGGCCATTCTAATTTCAAAATCCAATGGCCCCATCTCTGATAGTTTACCATTAAAGAGAGAGATATTCTCCTCAATGAGTTAAGCACAAATGCCAAAAAAATCCTTAGGGCTCCTCTCAACATTCCTGAAAACCCTAATGTTCCTCTCCTTCCACAAACACCAACCCAAAATAGGAGGTACCTGATTCCAAATTTCACCAGGCAAAGGGTGGGAGTAGGGACCATACCAATACAGAGTTTCAAAAAGTGAAGTTGGAGGGTTTTGACACTACTCTGCCATTTGCAAATTATTTGTTTTGCCAAGTTGCATCTTGTTTGAGCTTGGTTTTCACAACCAGTTGACTGTCTGGAGAAAACGAATTTTGTTCTCTATTCTCCATACCTAAATGATCTCACATGTCATTTTTTGGAGCCTCATGACCTGATTTGTTATTTTTAGCAAATCAAAACCAAATGCAGTTTGTTCAGTTTCACATCTGCATTCCTGACAACCTTTCTGAGTGGTCAACTTTGATCGTTAATAACTTTTGACCAATGATGTTTCAAAGAAATTCAATTTTCACACATGCTCAGGGTATCTAAATGAGTTTGCATTTCTGATGGTAGCTCGCTAGGAGTTGATTCACTATTTTTATAAATTGGCAATCAAGTCAGTTTCAATTGGTTCAGAACAGTAGTTTCAAAAAAGCTTGACTGGCCAACTTCTCCGATTAATATCTTTCACCTCATGACTCCTTTTACTGATTCATTTGTTGCATTGTACTTTTGGGTCAAAATACTATATGCTTGTAAGTTTTTTATGGTTTCACGTGGTCATTTGACCAGTTTCCCAAATTGATTCCTGAGACAACCTGGCTTGTTTTGACCATTTTGCAAAAGTGCTAAAAGGCAAGTTTTAATGGATACCCAGCTTATCATTTAACTTCCAAAACACTCTGAAGCCGTCTCAGAACAATTTGTGCTCAAAACTTGTTTGAAAATGAAAAAAAATTAGTCAGGCCCACATGCGGACCCGACGTGCTTCACACAAACATGAAATTTTACACTGAATGAGAGCTAGAAATATAACATACATTGGAACCCAGTGTGTTTCACATGGTTAAGAGGTTTCACATTGAACAAGAGTTTCAAGCCAAGTGTGCCTGTTTAGGTGGACATGGCAGAAAATATGTATACTCATGATGATAAAATGGATAAATGGGATACTTTCTTGGCTATAGCCTTGCATCAAATTGTACATTTTCATATACTAAAATGTCCAACTATCCTTTTGAACCCTCCAGTGAAATTCATTACAAATATTTGAGGCAATCTTGTGGGTCATGTTTTCTGACAATAAGTTGTGATCAGCATATGGTGAAGGCTTCTACAATTCAAGGCATATCGGGAATCTTGTGGTTTTCCACACTATGTTGTCCCGAGATCAATTCAATGGTAAATGTGCTTATTTCTCTTCTGATGTTGGGATAATATCATAATATTATCAAATCTTTCTTTGTTGTTTGAATAACTACATGATACTAAGAAGGAAAATCAATTATACATATTGATATTGGTCAAAGTTTTGTTGTTAATAAATATGTGGAGGAAGGAGCGACTGGTTGTTTGCGCATATATTTGATAAGCAACCAGCTATTGAGTGAGGATTCATGCCCAGCATTGTGCATGAGATGCATATAAAAAAAATTGAAATGAGGAGCACCATGAAACAAGGTATGCACCAAATGGATTTTTGAAAGGTTTTAGAAACTATCAAGCAAATGAGAAACCCACACAACAGTGAGGAGGCCCGCACCATGTAAGAAGTAGAAAGCTCGATGGAGGAATGGAGAAAGCGTTAAGGAGGCGTTGGGAACTTCCATGCAATTAGCAAGTGTATGAGGTGCGCTAGCCTGCAGAGAGGTGAGGGGCGCAACTGGAAATGGATAGGCAGAAAGAGAATGTTGAAAGGGCTTTTGAAACTGTCAAGAAAATTGGTAAGGGCCCGCACCATAAAACCATGGCACTGACAGTGGTAGGAATGATGGAGCACGGTAGGGAAGTCCATCGAGGTGTTGAGAATTCAAATGCTCAATACTGCATATCGATGGAGGAAACTTACCCACACGTGCAAATGGTGATATGACTTAGGCTTAGATTCAATTGAAGTAGTATGGACGATGGATAAAAAACTCATCAAATGATTGGTGCTGGCCTGGTAAATTGAAAAGGGATCAGTCTTTTGCTGTAAGGGAAATTTCAAGGATGAAATAAGAAGCTACTATAGGAAAACCTTAGCTCGATGCTTGATGTATAGGTAAGGTTGGCACATTTATCTTTGCAAAAGAATAGTCGGCACGTGCAGTGGAAATTGACTTAAAATTGTCTGAGGAGATTCTATTTTGGGGGCAACTTCAAATCGCAAGGAAGAGGCTCGAATGTATTAAGAACAGGGGCACAATCTAGAATAGGTGAAGGGCGCGAGCAGCATGCAAATGGCAGTGCATGGAGATCTCAATGGGGTGCCTATGTTCTCAGTGATGAGGGATGTATTCAAACTATCAGGAATCACCTTGGCCAAGAAAATGCAATTGAATGGGATGTTGTAGAGAATGCACGAGGATTAAGGAACAGAGCAAGATCAATGGCCAACAGAGCATGAGGCAATGTGGAACAATCTCCACCATAGCTCACGGACTTCACAGGAAAATGGAGGAAGTCATCAAGAGTCTTACGAGGTGCGTGAGATTTCTTTTCATGGAGTGTGGACCCATAAAGAATAAATGCAAGGATATAGTTTTATTCAATGGGTCGATAGTATTTTTTCCATTTTTAATATAATACTTCAATGGACGAATAAAGTAGCCTGACAAAATAGAAATACACGTAATATATTTTACCAACAAAGTGAAAAGGCCCTCATTTAATTTTAAAGGTAAAATTTTAAGGTGTAGGGTGAATTGGATGCTACCTAAAATCAAAAGGTATGAAGTGAAATTGTAAAAACTAGTGGTGGGCTCTGTGAAAAGATTTTAAATGATCCATGAAACACTGGGAGAAATTTTCTTACTGTTGAATATTTTAAATGTTTGTTGGGAAAACATTTTAAAATGAAAATGAAGGGTATAGGCAATATTTGCCTTGTGAGATAAAGTGATTTTATTAAATAGATCATTTTATTTACAAGAGGTAAATAATGCAAAGGCATAGTGGAAATTAAGTGAAGGCTCCATTATAAAATTAAATACTTTATATTGGTTGGAAATTACAAGTAATAATGTGCAGCAAGTAAAGAAGGGTAGAAACAAAATTTTCACGAGAAGGAGGATATTTTCCAGCTAGGTGAACTTGGTGATTCTCCACATGGGCTAATCTTTTGTTGTTGGGCAATGATGAGCAAATGTTGTTTTTGAGGGAATAAGTTTGTTGCTGCAAAGGAAGAATGAGGAGATATTATTTTCAGCTTGATCAACGGTGAATGGAGCTTCCAAATGGTAATTGCAGATCAAATTTAGGGCTGCTTTTGTTTGCTTCTATTTTCTATATCTTATTTTATCTTCTCAATTGTAAAGGGTTCCAATTTATGAAAGCTCTGCAAGTCAGGCAGAAGTTATGGGTAGATTGTAAAGCTAGGGGGAAATATGATTGTTATTTATTTTTAATCTGAAAGTGTGTGTTCTGAATTGTTTAGTTATGTTTATTTTGCTGATAATTATCTCCATGGCTGAACTATAATACTATTTTGGATTCAATAATAAAACTCTTTGAGTCTGTTCATGCACATTTACTGCATTTTAGCTACATTTTATGTTGCCTTTTGTTTTATGAATGGTGTAATTACTTTAATAAAGCACAAGTTGCTTTTATTATTGCCTATTGTTCAGGGTTAGTATAATTGCTTTGACAAATGTGATAGGAGTGTTATGTTTTAGGTGGATTTATAAGCAGAGTTATTAGAGAAAGCTTCACTGGTCTAGTTTTCATAATGTGACAATATTTGTAAGACCTTCAGAGCATGTTCAACACTAAAAGATGAATGCTAGTTATATGACTCCATAGCCCATTTTTATGGCACTAGTCCATTATCATGTTTCTGTTGTTTTCAGTTTGGTCCCAACTCTTTAAATCAAAAACCATTTCAAATCTATTTTGTTGAGTTGTGTTTGGCATGTTCTCCATGCTGATTGATGAAATTCATTCAATATCTTGCCAAGCTTAAGTGATATTTTAGGTTTCTCAACATATATCTATGAGACCATCATCTATTAAGCAATATCATGTTACTTGTGTGTCTAGATTGTTTGATGTTGCTAAAGGGTTACCCCCCTAGGTCTTACAGAGCTTGAAGTGCAGGGGAAATGTTTATCCATTCAATTTCCTATCAATTGGCCACTAGCCTTTGTGGTTCTTTAATATAGAGGTTGGCTACCTCTTAGATAATTGCAAATCCTAGTTGGGTTGCATTTTAAAACACCAACAGAATGGTGACTCTACTGGGTATGATTTTGAATCTCCAATTGCAGACAGTTATAGAGTCAGATTATGATTTGTCATTCTAAATTTAGTTCAAATTTTGAAGGATTTCAACCCTGGAGAAGAATTTGCTGTAGTAAACCTGAATAGTTTTGTAATCTATGGTGCTCTACTGGTGGAAGGAACTCAGAAATAAAATTACATGTGAAAGAACTTCATAATATTTGAACTTCAGTCCTCTGTGAAAAGAGGTGGCAACTCTGTTAATAGAACCTGTTGAAATTTTGAAGAAAGTTCTAGATCTACAAATATTTCCAATTAGGAAGACAATTTGTAGCAGTTGTAACATTTCCAGGTATTCTTTACCTTTGGTTTTTAAGAAGATTGTGTATGAAAACCATATTTGAACTTCTTAGAAGAAACTTTGGTTCCCTATTTAGTGATGTAGCACTGACAAAGGGAAAGGATAGTAAATTTAAGTTTGCACACTTCCATTTGTTGGATCTGTTGAATGTAATTGCATTTCCATTGAAATAATTTTGTTTAGTGCTCAAATATCTGCAATTTTGGATGGTTAGAATGCATTTGTGTACTTTAGGGGTTTCCATCCATTTGTATTGTCATAATTTTCAAGCCCAGGTTATCATTTTGTCATTAATTATCTTTGTTGTCCATCATGTGGCCAGGCTTGTAATTATGCATAATTAGTGAGCCTTAATTTTTAATATCCATGACTCACCAACGTAAAGTAGCTATACCAATGAACACTTTGATTCAGCTTGTCAAGAAGTGTCAAAAGTATAATAATCTTCAAGCATCTAATACCCCAAAGTGTAAGAACCCAAGAGTTAATAAGCCTAGGTTTAGTCCTGAATGGAAAGATGTATTTGAAAGAGGACTTAAAGAAATGGATGAAAGACACCAGTTGTTTCAACAAGCTCAGTCAAGAGACCATCAAACTGTGTCTACTTGTGAAGTCATTGCACCCGTTGTCAATTCCTTTGACCCATTGTATGCTAAGTTAGATTTTTCATGGGTTGATTATGAAAATGAAAGTATGTCAACTCAAGTTTATAAGTAGATGCCTAGATTTGATGGGTATACCATATGTGAAGGAGATGCACATGTTGAAAAAAAAATTTGAGCTTCATGGAGAAACATTCAATCAGAGATCAAGATATGTGGATGAGATTTTTTGTCAGATCTCTTGAAGCACGAGCTCGGGATTGGTATCTAAGCTTTCCTGAGAAGTATTTTCCTTGCTAGGATAAATTAGTGGTTGCTTATAGAGTATAATTTGCAAGAGATCCCTCAGACCTTGTCATGAGGTTAAAGCAGATCAAGAAACAAAATGAAGAGTCAAGTGTTGATTTTAGTCACAAATTTGATGTTGCCTTGTCACTAATCCCATAAAGTTTTAGACCTAGTACATCAGACTGTATTCATATGTATTTTGAAGCTTATGCAGAAGGCTCTAGTGCATTGTTAAAATATTTTGAAATATTGAGCATGTAGATGGCATAAACAGTTTTGGATGGTTTGAAGAAACAGAGGAATGAGTATGTTCAAAGTTTGTTGTCCTCAGTTATGGGAAAACCTGTTGATGAAATGTATACTTGAGAAGGTAAAAAATGATTAGATGTTTTCAGACAAGTGTATACTTGAGAAGGTAAAAAATGAGAAGAATACATGATTAGATGATGAGGAAGTTGTTAATGAACAACTTATAGAAGAAATGTACCCAATTGCAAATCATCAATTGAGTCTTCCGAGCCAAGAACCTGAAGAAGAATATGAGTTGGATTTAATCTTTGAAGAAGAGATATGTGATCAGCAATATGATGATACAATTGATTATGTCAATCCTACAAGTGTTGAGTGTAGCTTTGACACAAGTCTTCATGATGAGATAAAGAATTTTTTTGATTTAGGGAATACTCTTGAGAACATAAGTTTATCAGTTGCAAATGAGGTGTGTGATGAATTTTAGTTTGAAAGACAAGCCACAAGTAGCTGCAATGAGAAAACCATTGATGGTTTTCAATCTGACAGTGAAGATATTTGTGTTTATCCTCAAGAGGATGCAAGTGATAAGTTCAATGATGACACCCAATCTGATGTTGAAATGCAAAGTTATTAGAAACCAAGATCACCTACATGCAATCACCTATCACATGCAAAAGACATGCAGAACCAAAGAAGATGTTCTGTAAACCTCAAAGTAAAAATGCATTATTGAGAATCAATTATTACAAAGAGATCAATAAACCCTAAATGAAACCCTAGTGTGCACACTTAATAATTAATCATTTATTAATGTGCCTAAGTTTAGCTTAAGCAACTAAAGGAATAAGAGACTTAATTAATTAACCAATATGATATAATTAATTAAGTGGAATAATTTATTACTCTAACACCCCCCCTTAAGATGAACTTATGAAGAAGCTAAAACACTAGAAGAAGATGCATGCAAGCAAGGATGGGTCTCAGCAACTAGGCCTGATCAAGCACCCATTTACAAATGCAAGAAAGAGGGGTAGAGAAGGAAAACCCAGTGGGAAAAACACCCCTAGAATGAGATGACATGTTGCAAAGAAGCACTGGAAGAGCACTGTAGAGTAACACTAGAACCACAATTCAGAAAGCAAGGAAAGATACTTTGGTCTACAAGAAACCATATCAGAATCATAATGATGCAACAACAGACCCAATGCCACAGAACACTCGAAAACTCCAAACAGGAACAACCCTGGAATCTATGAAGCAAGAGTCAATTATAGAATGAATGTGATACTGAAATGAAGTGCAAAGATACAAATTGCACTCTCCCAACTACCAAAACATCCAAGTAATCTCCAAAACACCCATCAGGCCAAATCTGGATTAATGATAAACTTGGGAAGATACATAAAAAATTGCATTGACAGCAACATAGAGCTCCTCAATACCTTTCCAATGCCGCAAAGATAGCAAAAATCGGTGATCATGGCAAAAAGTTATGAGCTCGGAAGCATAAAATAAACATCTAACTTCAAACAGCAATAAATGCAATAAAATAGAAAAATACTGTAAAATAAACTACACCACAATAAATTTCTCAGAACTAGTTTTTCGGCGATATCTCGTTTGCCCAATTTTGATACCGTATGCCCAAGTTATGCTAAAAATTAAAAAACTACTCTTTTAGGGAAAATCAGGACTAGGAGGGGGCAAAGAGGGTCGTACAGCCGATGACTTCATGCTAACATCAAAAGTTCATGAGCTTAAATTTGTTGGCCATATGGTTGTCGCTGCAAAAATTTGCCCCCCCTACAAAAAAAATTCAGCCCTTGGTCATCCATGTAACCGAGGCGGGGGCTAGAGTTGGCCAAGGGTCGGGCGCAAAGCTCCCGGTCCCCCATAGGACCTCGGTCAAGTAGAAATGGCCCATGGGGCTGAGGAGGTGGGTGGTGGAGTGTAGGGGAGCCACTGGTAGTGGCAGTGGACTGGTGGCCGCCCGGTGGTTGTCAGGTGGCCGTCGAGTGGCGCCTCCCTCTATGCGAGCAGCACAATTTTTTTTCAAAAAAATCAATTTTTCTTTTCTTTTTTTTAAAACGAGCCTCGAAATGCATGTTGGGGAGGCTGTACGACCTTCTTGGCAAAAAAAAATTGCCTCAAAACCCAACTTCTTAGAAATTGACCAAACGAAAAGCATTCTTAGGATTTTTGGCCGTTGCGAACACGATGGTGATCTCCATTTGAGCCCAAAGTGGCCCAAAAAATTGGCTACCCCTAGATTTTGCAAAAAGGGTGCCTGTGGAAACCTTTGCACTTGAAACTCACTGAAAGGTCATATCTTCAAATCACTAACAGGCAGTTGCAAGTCTAGAGATCTGATACCATGTTAGAAACCAAGATCACTTGCATGCAATCACCTATCACATGCAAAAGATATGTAGAACCAAAGAAGATGTTTTGTAAACCTCAAAATAAAAATGCATTATTGAAAATCAATTATTACAAAGAGATCAATCCTTATGAAGGAGATCAAGAAACCCTAAAAGGGAAACCCTAAATGAAACCCTAGTGTGCACAATTAATAATTAATCAATTATTAATGTGTCTAAGTTTATCTTAACCAACTAAAGGAATAAGTGACTTAATTAATTAATCAATCAATAAACCCTAAAAGGGAAACCCTAAATGAAACCCTAGTGTGCACACTTAATAATTAATCAATTATCAATGTGCCTAAGTTTAGCTTAAGCAACTAAAGGAATAAGTGACTTAATTAATTTAATCAATTATGATTAAATTAATTAAGTCACTTATTCCTTTAGTTGCTTAAGCTAAACTTAGGCACATTGATAATTGATTAATTATTAAGTGTGCACACTAGGGTTTCATTTAGGGTTTCCCTTTTAGGGTTTCTTGATCTCCTTCATATAGATTGATCTCTTTGTAATAATTGATTCTCAATAATGCATTTTTACTTTGAGGTTTACAGAACATCTTCTTTGGTTCTGCATGTCTTTTGCATGTGGCAGGTGATTGCATGTAGGTGATCTTGATTTCTAACATGGTATTAGAGCTCTAGACCTACAGCTGCTTGTTCGTGATCTGAAGATATGGCCTTTCAGTGAGTTTCAAGTGCAAGGGTTTCCACAGGCATCCTTTCTGAAGATATTTGTGTTTATCCTCAAGAGGATGTAAGTGACAATTTCAATGATGATACTCAATCTAATGTTGAAATTCAAAGTGATGTGGATTGTTGTTATGACAGCCCGGAAGAAAGTAAGAAGGGAGAAGTGGACAATTTATTCACTATGACTGGTTATGACTTTTCTTTTGATAATGTTGTCAGCAATTTTGCTTACTATGATTGGGGAGATCCAGTTTATGATCAGCCCATTGAGTTCTCAGAGTTTGAAGATGATGATACTTTGATATGTCTTGATTTGAAATTTGATATTGCATCCAATTCAAGTGAAGGTAAAAAAGAGGAAGTGGTTGAAACAATAGATCAAAACAATGATCTATTGAGTTGTGAACAAATTTCAGATCTATTGACCACAAGATATCGGAAATGTGCACACGAGGACAACTCTCAGTTGTTGTGTGTAGCCCCTATTGACTTTGACAATGATGATGACCTTCAAGATGAAAGGTATGATGCAAGTGAATCTGATTCTCTTTCTAGTTATGAACCAGTTGATATGATGATGATAATATGGATGAAGATGAACAACAATTTGATTGTGATGATGCACTGTATGATGAGTATGAAGATATGGATATTGATGTAAGTTTAGATATCTCTTTTGATGAGCTTGAAACAATAGATGACCATGAGGTTTATGCAACCAATGAGTCAAATATTGAAGATTGTAATGCAGATTTGAACAAGTCTTTATTTGTTGACTTGAATGAGCCTAGTCATGAGTCTTTGAGTGAGAATGAAGATGTTGATTTCGATCAGAAATCAGGTTATGTCTCTGAACCAGAATTGCTTGTTGAGAAAGATTGTGATATTGAAGAGGTTGATACATTATGTTCAGAGGATGATTATATGATTATAGATGATGATGAGTCAGAAATCTCTGATGACTCTCAATACTAACATGATGAAGAATAGTTACAAAGTGTGTTGATGCATGATTTTTTTTTTTGCGTACACTAGGAGATGGTTTGTATGATGAGAAAGATATTTTGGTAAGTTCTTATGATAGTTTTAATTTTGACATGCAAACTAGTAATCAGTTTGAGTTTAGCAGCTCCAGCCACAAGGCAAAATGTGAGTTCTATTTTAGTCAGTTGGGAGAGGTTTTCATAGAATGTGGCAATGTGAAAAACACTAAAGCAAGTTGTTTTTAGCTTGAGAGTGATTTATGTGATAAGTTTTTGCCACATAATAATCAGAATTTTGAAAGTATATCTGACTTCCAGATGCATAGTGATTTTGAACATGTTGATGATGTTGTGAATGATTGTCTATTAGGAGATACCAACATGTTTCATCAAGCGGATGGTTGTGATCAAGCTATGCTTTCAAATGGTCTTGATCCCCATTTTCAAATACTGCCACTTAATACTAAATCAAAGAATAAAGAAAGTAACAGTGGTGTGACTTATTTGATTTGGTTGACACTTGATAACAAAGCTAGACGGAGAACAAGTTCACATTTGCATAGGGGCAGTTTGGTATTATTGTTTGCAAAGATACAGTCACCAGTGTTGTTGTGGTTTGATAACTACAAGCATGAGTTGAGGGATATTAGCTCTTTCTACAAAATTGCATTTGACAGAGGTAAATGTTGATTCCCGTTTTCATTTGGTGACCTAGGGTAATCAAATGAAGTTGAAAAACAAGGTTGAATAAAGGAGCAGTTTGAGGACACCTGATGGACTCAGCTTTTGGTCTACTCTCCAGAGATCTGGGATCTTGCTATGCCCATAGGGGGCATACATCCCCAGTCATAGCCACTGATGGTACTCTCAAATTTTGCAAATTTGAGATGCCCATTTCAAAATTTTGCTTCTGCACTTTCAAAAGTGCACCTGAAGAATCAGTCCTAACTGACCCACTTTGGAGGCTTATGATTTAAATCCTATTGATTTTCATGCAAAACCCATTTGCAGACATATTCAGTAGACACATGTGAGCGTGTGTGTCAGTTTTCAGCTTCCCAAGATGAGTTCTAATAAAGTTTCAAAAAGTGAAACTGGAGGGTTTTGACATTGTTCTGTTGTTTGCAGACTGTTTGTTTTGCAAAGTTGCATCTTGTTTGAGCTTGGTTTTTGCAACCAATTGACTTTCTACAGAAAAAAAATGTTAATCTCTATTCTCCATACCTAAATGATCTTGCATGTCATTTTTCAGAGCCTCATGTTCTGATTTGCTATTTTTAGCAAATCGAAACCAAATGCAGTTTGTTTAATTTCACATTTGCATTCCTGACAGCCTTTCTGAGTGGTCAACATTGATCATTAATATTTTTTGACCAATGATGTTTCAAATAAATTCATTTTGTACATGTGCTCAGGGTACCTAAATGAACTTGCATGTCTGATGGCAGCTCACTAGGAGTTGATTTACTATTTTTATAAATTG
This sequence comes from Sequoiadendron giganteum, assembly GCA_007115665.2. Taxonomy (NCBI): domain Eukaryota; kingdom Viridiplantae; phylum Streptophyta; class Pinopsida; order Cupressales; family Cupressaceae; genus Sequoiadendron; species Sequoiadendron giganteum. The sequence continues at coordinate 411,159,896 of CM021107.1, forward strand.
GCAGTCAAGTTATATTCAATTAGTTCAGAATAGCTGTTGTTTCAGAAAAGCCTGACTGGGGAACTTTTCCGATTAATATCTTTCACCTCGTGACTCCTTTTACTAATTCATTTGTTGCATTGTACTTTCAAGTCAAAATACTATATGCTTGCAAGTTTTTTATGGTTTCACGTTGTTGTTTGACCACTTTCCCAAATTGATTCTTGAGTCAACCTGGCCTATTTTGACCATTTTGCAAAAGTGCCAAAAGGCAATTTTTAATGGCTACCCAGCTTATCATTTCACTTCCAAAACACTCTGAAGCTATCTTAGAACAATTTGAGCTCAAAACTTGTTTGAAAGCAAAAAAAAAATTAGTCGGCCCCGCATGTGGACCCGACGTGCTTCACACAAACATGAAATTTTACACTGAATGAGAGGTAGAAATATAACGTACATTGGAACCCAGTGTGTCTCACATGGTTAAGAGGTTTCACATTGAACGAGAGTTTCAAGCCAAGTGTGCCTGTTCAGGTGGACATGGCAGAAAATGCTTATACTCATGATGATAAATGGGATACTTGCTTGGCTATAGCCTTGCATCAAATTGTACATTTCCATATATTAAAAGGTCCAACTATCCTTTTGAACCCTCCAATGAAATTCATTGCAAATATTTGAGGCAATCTTGTGGGTCATGTTTTCTGACAATAATTTGTAATCAACATATGGTGAAGGCTTCTATAATTCAAGGCATATCAGGAATCTTGTGGTTTGCCACACTATGTTGTCCTGAGATCAATTCAATGGTAAATGTACTTATTACTCTTCTGATGTTGGGATAATATCGTAATATTATCAAATCTTGCTTTGTTGTTTGAATAACTACATGATACTAAGAAGGCAAATCAATTATACATGTTGATATTGGTCAAAGTTTTATTGTTAATAAAGATGTGGACGAAGGAGCAGCCAGTTGTTTGGGCATATATTTGATAAGAAACCAGATGTTGAGTGAGGATTCATGCCCAACATTATGCATGACATGCATATAAAAAAAATTGAAATGAGGGGTGCCATGAAACAGAGTGTGCACCAAATGGATTTTTGAAATGCTTTAGAAATTGTCAAGCAAATGAGAAACCCATGCAACAGTGAGGAGGCCCACACCATGTAAGAAGAAGGAAGCTTGATGGAGGAATGGAGAAAGCATTAAGGAGGTGTTGGGAACTTTCGTGCAATTGGCAAGTGTATGAGGTGTGCTGGCCTACAGAGAGGTGAGAGGCATGACTAGCAATGGATAGGCACAAAGAGAATGTTGAAAGGGATTTTGAAACAGGCAAGCGAATTGGTAAGGGCCTGCGCCATATCACCATGGCACTGACAGTGGTAGGAATGATGGAGCAAGGTAGGGAACTCCATCGAGGTGTTGAGAATTCAATTTCTCAATACTACAAATCGATGGAGGAAACTTACCCACACGTGCAAATGGAGATATGACTTAGGCTTAGATTCGATTGAAGGTGTATGGAAGATGGATAAAAAACTCATCAAATGATTGGTGTTGGCCTAGTAAATTGAAAAGGGATTAGTCTTCTATTGCAAGGGAAATTTCAAGGATGAAATAAGAAGCTACTGTAGGAAAATCTTAGCTCGATGCGTGATGTATAGGTAAGGTTGGCACATTTCACTTTGCACAAGAATAGTCAGTGTGTGCAGTGGAAATTGACTTAAAATTGTCTGAGGAGGTTCTATTTTGGGGCCAACTTCAAGTTGCAAGGAAGAGGCTCGAATGTATTATGAACAGGGGCGCAATCTAGAATAGGTGAAGGGCATGAGCAGTATGCAAATGGCAGTGTGTGGAGGTCTCAATGGGGTGCCTATGTTCTCAGTGATGAGGAATGTATTCAAACTATCAGGAATCACCTTGGCCAAGAAAATGGAGCCGAATGGGATGTTGTAGAGAACACACGAGGATTAGGGAACAAAGCAAGATCAATGGCCAACAAAGCATGAGGCAGCATGGATCAATCTCCACCGCAGCTCGCGGACCTCATAGGAAAATGGAGATGTCATAAAGAGTCTTGCGATGTACGTGAGATTTCTTTTCATGGAGTGTGGGCCCGTAAAGAATAAATGCAAGGATATAGTTTTATTCAATGGTCCGATAGTATTTCATCCATTTTTAATATAATAATTCAATGGACAAATAAAGTGGCTCGGCAAAATAGAAATATGGGTAATATTTTTTACCAACGAAGTGAAAAGGCCCTCATTTTATTTTAAAGGTAAAATTTTAAGGTGTAGGGTGAATTGGATGCTACCTAAAATCAAAAGGTATGAAGTGAAATTGTAAAAACTAGTGGTGGGCTCCATGAAAAAAATTTAAATGATCCGTGAAACAGTGGGATAAATTTTCTTACTGTGGAATATTTTAAATGTTTGTTGGGAAAACATTTTAAAATGAAAATGAAGGGTACAGGCAATATTTTTCCTTGTGAGATAAAGTGATTTTATTAAATAGATCATTTTATTTACGAGAGGTTAATAATGCAAAGGCATAGTGGAAATTAAGTGAAGGATCCATTATAGAATTAAATACTTTATATTGGCTGGAAATTACAAGTAATAATGTGCAACAAGTAAAGAAGGGCAAAAACAGAATTTTCACGAGAAGGAGGATATTTTCCAGCTGGGTGAATTTGGTGATTCTCCACATGGGCTGATTTTTTGTTGCTGGGCATTGATGAGAAAATGTTGTTTTTGAAGGAATAATTTTTTTGTTGCAAAGGAAGAATGAGGAGAAATTATTTTCAGCTTGATCAATGATGAATGGAGCTTCCAGATCGTAATTGCAGATCGAATTTAGGGTTGCTCCTGTTTGCTTCTATTTTCTATATCTTCTTTTATCTTCTCAATTGTAAAGGGTTCCAATTTCTGAAAGCTCTACAAGTCAGGCAGAAGTTATGGGTAGATTGTAAATCTAGGGAGAAATATGACTGCTAGTCATTTTTAGCTTGAAAATGTGTGTTTTGAATTGTTTAGTTATGTTTATTTTGCTGATAATTGTCTCCATGACTGAACTATAATGCTATTTTGGATTCAATAATAAAATTATTTGAGTATGTTCATCCACATTTTCTGCATTTGAGCTACATTTTTTTTTTCCTTATGTTCTATGAATGGTGTAATTGTTTTAATAAAGCACAAGTTTCTTTTATTATTGCCTATTGTTCAGGGATAGTATAATTGCTTTGACAGATGTGACAGGAGTGTTATGTTTTAGGTGGATTTATAAGAAGAGTTATCTAAGAAAGCTTCAGTTGTCTGGTTGTCATAATGTGACAACATTTGCAAGACCTTCAGAGCATGTTCAACACTGAAAGATGAATGCTAGTTATATGACTCCATAGCCCATTTTTATGGCACTGGTCCATTATCATGTTTCTATTGTTTTCAATTTGGTCCCAAATCTTTAAATCAAAAACCATTTCAAATCTATTTTGTTGAGTTGTGTTTGTCATGTTCTCCATGTTGATTGATGAAATTCATTCAATATCTTGCCAATGTTAAGTGATATTTTAGTTTTCTCAACATATTTTTGTGAGAGTATCATCTATTAAGCAATATCATGTTACTTGTGTGTCTATATTTTTTGATGTTGCTAAATGGTTACCCCCCTAGGTCTTATAGAGCCTGAAGTGCAGGGGAAATGTGTATCCATTCCATTTCCTATCAGTTGGCCACTAGCCTTTGTGTTTCTTTAATATAGAGGTTGGCTACCTCTTAGAGAATTGCAAATCCTAGTTGGGTTGCATTTTAAAACACTAATAGAACATTAACCCTTAACCTTATAATTAAAGCCTAAACTATACACTCTCAACCCTTAACCCTATTCCACTAGTAGAATTTGGCAAATAAATGACTAGGTGACTAAAACTTTTAGTCAAGAGAACTAAAAATGACTAAATTATACTAATTTTTTAAAACTCAATTATAAAAGAGTAAATAAATGACTAATTTGGTTGTTGACTTAAAAATTATTTAGTCACACAAATAAAAATGACTTAATAGTTAGTCATTTATTTAGAAAATCATTTAAGGAATAAAAAATCAATAGCCTACCAAAATACTCTAATAAACATACTCTAAAAATTTCATCGAAATCTTATTTTCAAGTGTAGGTTGTCAAAATAGAGTTTTCATTTTAATAAAAATACTCTAAAACCTTCGTCAAAACCTTATTTTTAGGCGTAGCCCACCAAAATGGAGAAGTGTTTTAGGAAATAATGACAAAGAATGGTAAGGAGATGTGTGTGATAGGATTCATAGGATTCATTACTGCTTATCTCATTCATGCTTTTCTCAACAAGGGTTACCTTGTTTGCGCTACTATTTGTAATCCAGGTATTTATTGACATATATTTGCATAATCTCAAATTCTTTCAGATGCTTTTGAAGTATCATTGTATCATATATAGTATTTAAAGAATGTATCCTATATAGGGTTTTGAATGATTATTTTAATTTAAAAAAAATAAAAATGATGTATTTTCATGTGATTAGATAATGTGGAGATCTCCTAGATCTTCCCTAGCTCACTATCCTCTTTGGCAATATATTCATTACTCTAGTTGCTAGGGTTTTGCATGTGACATCTTTAATATCTTCAAGACAGTGGCTTTTAAATATATCTTAGTATTTTCTTTAATCTTTATCATGGTAACCCTTGAGTTCCATAATCCACCTTCAATCTATTCTAAGAACGTTGTCTTAAGCTAGACTTTATAATATGCATATAAAGCAAGTCCTTCATACCTACCATTGTTCCAAACCACCACTCACTGCCTTGCTTAAAATACTACCTCCATAAGCACAATAACATGTTTTAAAATCATGCTTTCTAGCGATTGACCATTAAGGTCACTACTTCCATCAAGATACGATGATATTTTTGTCTTCAAAATCAAGGCATTATGCAAGATAACATTGTGAATTGTTTGTTGTGTAGGGTTTGATTTTCTTGCACATTTACTGCTTTTCTAACTACCTTTAAGATTGGATATTTCATCCTTAACTTCAATCTCAATAAGCTCACTCGTTGGCACTTGAAGATTCCTTTCATGAGCATCCTTTTATAAAATTAAATTATGCCCTATAGACTGCCTACTTACTTACTACAAGGGACTCATTGTTTCATGGTATTGTGGGTCTTAAGATCCTTCAACCTTATTGTAACTACTTCACAGTCCACAAGGTATTATTCACTATTCTCCTATCTTTGATGAGTCTCAAAACACTACTCAAACATGCAATCCACTACCTCCATTATACAATGGCTAAGAAGTAACATTGAACTTGTCATTACCACTATTACTTCATTTGGATAGTCATTCCTTGATTGCATTTTCCTTGTCTAACACTATCAATAGCATTTGAAAAACCCTTAAGGTTAGCAAGGCGGTAAGGAAACTCACAGTTAAAATTTCCACTTTACTATATAAGGTTTGAGCTTTATTATCTTGTCACTTGTCAGCCTCTTTTTGACTGCCACACCTCAAGTGACTATCATCCTTCTTGCCATAGATTGCATTCACAAATATCACTAAGCTACATAGTGTGCTTGTTATTGGCTACAATCTTTAGATTTCAATATTTTTTTATTGGCTACAATGTCTCAATATTTCTAGTATTGCAACCTCACTAATCCGCTAGAGTTATGGTTTATTTTTCTATGGATGCCTAGGTTTTTTATCCTAGTCATGCTCTTACCAATGGTTTTGTTGGTATTAAAAAACAACCTTAAATCTGGGGTCAAGAAATTAGTTGTCTTGATAGGGTTATAAATGCATGAATTTTCACTCCTAACACAAATTCCCCTTTACCCCTTTTCACTTAAGAAAACCTAAGGTGGAGGCTTAATTCCACTTAAGCCTACTACTCACATAACACTTGGACCTTTTCTGTGTCTCGGTGGAGGAATTTCTATCAAGGGCATCCATGCGGCACACACACATCTGTGTGGCACACTTACATCCCTAGCAGATTCCTATAGCTAGAGACTGCAGAGACATTACACTTCTTATTGGGATTCGAAGTGTAATGCCTCCCTCTAGCTAGCCGACCCGAATATGGCCATTTTTCATCCTGTCCTTCATATTCTTCATCTCTTATTCCATTTTCAAGTTGGTCGATCTTCTTCACAAGTTGACATATCCTCTCCATACTTTGAGCATCCATCCACAAGCTTTGTAGCAACACTTAACACTCCATTGCAGCAATCCACTACTCGACTCTAATAGTGCAAGCACATGAAAAACACCATGGCAACAGAGGCTCGATTTCCTCTCATCTTCTCCTCCACTAGCCTTGAGCACTTTGGATAGAAGTGGTAAGCTCCTCTTATCTTATCTATCATTTTTTTTGAGTAAGCACGTATTGTTTTGTAGTGTCTTTTATTTGTGTAGCTTGTATTTCTCTTCTTTATCATTATTTCTATTGTTGCAAACTTGGTTGTTCGTGGAGGTGGAAACACCAAAATGGGGTTCTGACTGAGGCAAACCCCTAAACAGCCCCCCAACATTTTCCCTCTTTTCTAGGTGTAGGTGGAGAGATCTTGGAGCAAGCTGGCATGAAGATTGTTGTGTGAAATTGTCTTTGTTACCCTTACGATAATATACTTCATTTATCATATTCATCTTTACATTTCACTCTTCTTAGTCTTGTTCTTCACTTCCCAAAACTTCTAAACTAGGTTGTTAGTCCCTCTTTTAGAGTTTAACCTCATCTCTTTGGTTTTTTGTTCATATGAACACCAGCACTCTTGTGAGATGCCAACACATCGCGTTGTCATCCCAGAACTCCACTTTTTCCCTCCAATAGAGAGCTACCTGAGACACAGAGTTAGCTCTGAGAAGTGACTCATCTAGTCTCCCTCCAACTCTCAAGTTTGCAAAGTGATTGAAGGACCCCTAGTTCTCATCACTTTCATCCCACCTATCCTAACCTTCCTTTTAATTGAGATAAGCTAGGGAAGCCTTACTACTCTTGGCCTTTCATGACCTAGGGCCTTGCAATGGTTGGTCCCCCTCTCTTACAAGGGTGTGGTATGAGATTGGATTGTATCCTAGAGTGTGTGGGAATCTTGTGTTTGATCATTAAGGTATGTAAACTTGATCAAGGAAATGTATCCTATATAGAATGGGTCTTTCTTTAATACTTCTGATAATGGTTATTAGCATATCACATTATTATAGTTTGTGGTAACCCAAAATTCCATTCAAGTATGTAAAAAACTTGGTATGTAGTTTAAGTTGTACAATTTTAAGTAACATTCATAAGGTTTAGAAAATCTTGATCACTCTCAAGAATAGCCTATTAAACATGGGTTGTGCTTGAATCACTACATAATTGATATAACACAACCACTTTGCATATCAACCAAATTTATAGGCTCTTTATTGTAGCAAGAGGTAATCACTCTTAGATCATGCTATTATTACATTGTAACCTGTTTAAATTGAGTCAACCTAGATGCACCCAATGATGATTGACAACTAATTATGATGAAAATGATTAATTTTTACATGAACTATGCTCATATGAGTGTCTCCATTTCTATCACAACATAGCCACATTAAACTTGGTTTACACATGAATTCATCGTATATTTGTTATAGCACAATTGTGCCACATGACCAATAGAGTTATGGATCACATAATTATAGTCACAAGGATTTGTTCCTCAGTTGTGCTCTTATGGTGACTCCATTAATGGTACAGCATAACCCTTTGGACTTATATTGTTCATATCCTTGCATTGCTTATTTTCTCTTTGCATGGATGACAATTTAATGGAAGGGATTTGTATGCAGGTCATGCTCATATAAGTGCCTTTGTCATCATTACACAATAGTACATTGGAATTTCCTTTCTTGAACCTTTACTTCAATGTTTATTTTTAGGGTTTCTTAGTGATTATTCCATTTCCATGTGACATATTGATAAAAGAAACCAAACCAAAAATCATTCTATTTTTAGTTAACTCCTACTAACATACTTTTGGAATAAATATTTGACTGCATTACTTTGAGTGTGAAGAATGTTGTTTTCTGATTATAATAAATGCATTAAGAGCTATAGTAGAAAGCTTCTTATGTTGAAACCCATCCTATAAACTTTCTTTATGCTACATTTAGGAGGCTTCATGGATTATTTGTGATCTATAAAACTTTTTTTTGTTAGTAAATGACATTGGATTCTTTCTAAACCTGAAATGATTTATTAATTATGGTTTTATGATGATTAAATTTTTTATTTAGAAGGGGTTAATATGTGGCATTCTTATGTGCAGGAAGAATAGATTGTGATGCAACATTTGGGTATGGATAGTTTAGGAAAACTTGAATTTCTATTAGTGACATAACCAAGCTAGAGAGTACTTTCAGCTGACCTGAAACACTTTTGGGTGTTTTCGCTCAGAAGCAAAACCTGAGTATAGGAGTACAAATGTTGGTGGATAGAGAAAATGATAAATTTTCTTATCCAATTTCTGATCCAATTTGAGGTTGTGAATATTGAACAAAGAAAGTTCCTACATTCTAAAGATAAATCATAAATCTGTTGGTCCAATTGGAAATCCAATTTGAGGTTGTGAAGCTTCGACAAAAAAAATTTCTACATTCTAAAGATAAAATCATAAATATGCTTGGTCCAATTGTAAGGATTTGTCTTTTTAATTATACTTTTGACATTTGGCTTGATACAAATTTTCTATGCTTCCACATTTTCATGTATGTCTAACAGGGCACTTGTAACTACAATATATGATAGAAAATCCCTATTGTTATACTTTGATGGATGTCCCATGATCAAGATCTACATAAAAAGGTTGATTTGTATACTAGGTGGTTAGGTTTTCTATATTGTTATACAAATTTAATCTTTTACTTTTGTTGATTTTTAAATAATAGCCTTATCTTTTGGCCAGGATTCATGCTACAATCTCTCTCTTTTTTGACTTTTCAGTAGTGCTTGATTCATAGATTCCAATTGTTAGCATCTATGCCACATATTTCCTATATATTTGTGATTTACACCTTAATTGCAATGCTAAAAGATCCATATATTTACACCTTATTAATTTTGAATTGGTTTAGTGGGAAATCTCATATGCTCTATTTGCCTAAGTGACTTGAGTATGATACATGTGTATTATTTTTAGACAATTTACAACATTTACCTATTGGAATTATGTGGCTCAAATTCACTAGTGAACCCCCAACTTAGTCGTCATCAAGTTAGATTACACCAAGTGAGAGTTCAAAACTTTACTGCCATCCCACGATGTCTCATGGAGTGACTAGTGGTTGAACGATACTTATTGCTACTCCGTAGAGGTGTTAGATTAAGCTTGTAGTAGTGCAATGTTACTACCACCCTGCAATGATTCATATTTATTGGTATGGTATAGCGGTGGTTATCGCTACCCCGCGACGATGGTTGAAGGTATCTTGTGGTGGTGTGGTATAGTCACTGCCACACTATGATGGTGTATAAGGCTTGGTGTGGTAGAGTGGCAGATATTGCCATATTGCAACAAGCTAGTTTATGTATTGTGGTGTAGTGGTGGATAGTGGATGACTGGATGTCTTTGGTAGGACAGTGAGTTATTGAAAGATAAATGGTTAATGATGCAATGAAATCTACAAAGATGGTTTTTGTGTAGTAATATTTTACTTATTTCTTTTAGTATTTTGATTGTATTCTCTTTTTTTAATAATCTATATCAGTCTCCTTTTTTTTGGCTTTGATGACTTGTAATCATTATTTTGTGTCTTTGAACAAACTTCCTCATCCAAAGCTCCAATTCACACACATGTAGGAAGGATGCTTTCAAAGGTTGAGGAGTTGGATTTACACCCATTGGTTACATTTTCTTACATATTTGATTTCTTGTTTCATGTGCCTCCAAATAGGTACACCAAATCATTGAATGGGATTAACACATATTTATTCAGTAGGAAAAAGAGACTAATTCTATATGATTTTCTTTATAATTGATCCCAATGTTGATAACAATCAATCTCAACATTGAGATGAATCATAAAGAAAAATCATATAGAATTAGTCTCTTTTTCCCGTTGAATAATTTTTTGTTAATCCCATTCAAGGATCTCACACACCAATTTGGAGGCACATGAAACAAGAAATCAAATATCTAAGTTATTTCAGAATTCAAATATTAGCATATGACTTTCTTTGGGAAGATTAGTGGAAACAAGATCCATATATGCCAATTGATACAAGATCTTCAGTCATAAGGTATCAGATAACCTAGTCGACGATTCAATATCAATAACATACTAATACCATCCAAAGCATTATAGTTGTCTGCAGCTCTTGGACCTTTTGTCTTGTAGACATAAATGGACAGGGAGATATGAAGCCCATTTGTGTGATAACAGATTCATCAAAGGAGGTCACAAATGAAGGGGAGGACAAGTTATATTAAAAGGATTTAGATTACCATAAGGAAGATTGTCCATGTATCACTATTCTATGTTTAACTTGAAGTGTTGATCATAAAAATTATTATGTAGTTTTATCAAAAATTTATAAATATAATTATAATACACCATAGAACCCTAATTATAATAGACTATGGAACCTAAATCCTAATTATAGTTATAATAGACTATGGAGCCCTAATGTTTGTATTTAGAGTATTTTTTAGCATTTTTCACCATTTCTTTTCTAGAGTAGCTCATTTTCTTTGTTGTTTATAGATCTAAGATTTCATTATCCAAATAGTAATGGTAAAAAATTTATGTGTGACCTTGTCATCCTTCAAATCTGGACATCCATTAAAATCTTCAACAGTATATTTGGGTGAGCATTATCATTTTGTAGATATATATTGAAGTTAAGAATTGCTTTTAAATATTGATTTGATACTCTAGTCTCTAGGATTTTACATTTAGTTGTCAGCTGAACTAGATTAGATTGAATTTTTGAATTAGGATTGATGCACTTGTAGGTGGCTATGACACTGAATTGAAATCAATAAGAGCTTATGATAAGGTTGCTCTCAATTATTTGGGTGAAAAAAGCACAAGTTATTTTCTTGTAATAATTTTACATTGGGTATTGCATATAACACTAGTTATTATTCTAGATTATGCACACATCTACCTTTACATAATACTGTTAAAATGACATGTTTTATGTAGATAATTGAATATAAATAAGAGCTTGAAGTCATGAAATAGATTACCACCGTAGACTATATTAATTATCTCAAAAGGTATCAAAATTATTTTCATTGAAGTCTTTTAGATTAAAATTATGGTAGTGGAGCTTTTTTTTTTGGAATTGACATTACATATATTCATTTCTATTAGAATAAGAAAGGGTACACCGGTATAGAAAGCTTAAAATTTTAAATACATGAAGATTTTCCCTAGCTTGAATTTATTCATATTCAAATGACCCATCAAAAAATTCATACACAGTACGGTCAACATAAGGTATATGCCAACGTTTTAGATTTAGTTTGAGTAAGATATTGTATAGGATTAATTTCATGTATGGTGATAGCATATAATCTTCTATTTATATAGGAGGAGTAGTGGCTATACTAGAGGTGCATCAATGTACCATGGAGTAACAAAGTCTATATTTAAATTAACAGCATTATTTAGAATTTTGAGATCTTGATCTGACTAGAGAAATGGCTATTCAATAAATATTTGTAGGAAAATTTGTACTCTAATGGTAAAATTTGTAACATATTGCAAACACCATTAAAAAGGAAAGTGACAGGCTAGAATTGGAAGAACTAATGGAAACAAAGATGTATATCTAGGAACATACAGGGAGTACACCGAACATGAAAAAATCTACTATATATTTCACTTATAAAAGAGATTTATCCATTAAGTAAACCACCTAATAATTGTGGTGAGCTCATTGGCTCTTTCAATTTGGAAGCAACTAAGGAAGAAGTGGCTTTGGCATATGATATTGCTACAATAAAATTTAGAGGCATTGATTTAGTTACAAATTCTGACAAGAGATTAAATAACATTGCAAGAATTAGAAACAACTCACTACCTATTGGAGAACTTATAAATTGCATCAAGGAGACATGATTAAGTCATGTTGATGGCAATGTGAATGCACCCAAAATTGAGGAGGACAAAAGAATGGATTCACTATGGTGGAAGATAAATGATTATTTTTTCTTTTATTCCACAACATTAAAGGGCTCCAAACATGTGTTTCCATCAATGCAAAAGTTTTTTGGAGAAGTTTATTTCTTGTAGTCATTTATGTGCAATATTGTAACTCATATTTTGTATTCTTATGACTGAAAATAAAAATTGTAATACTCTATTTCTAAGCTATAACTAGAACACCTTCCTTTTATTAATAAAGTTCACCGATTTTGCCTTCTCAATGGTTGTCTTATTGTGTGCAATTGATGATTCATGATGTGTATTTTTGTGTTTTATGTTTAAATCCTCAAATATGACTAAATATACTACGAGTTGACAAAAATTAGTGAATAAATATGACTAAATATACTACCAATTGACATAAGTCAATGAATATAGAAATCTGTAAATAAATATGACTAAATATATGACCAAATTGATCAAATGACTAAATATACTACTAGTTGATAGAAATCAGTGAAAACAAAAATCAATGAATAAATATGACTAAATATATGACCAAATTGATCAAATGACTAAATAAATGATTGGTAATAAACTACTCCTGATCACATGACCAAGCTCAGTGAATAATATGATTAAATATATGACTAAATTAAAGACTAAATATAGTACCAAATCTATCAATCAAAACAACCAATAAATGACTAAAATTGGTTTAGTCATAAATTTGGTTACATTATAAATGACTGAAAATAAACTACTAATGGTCGCATGACCAAGTTTAGTCATTTATAAGCAATTTTTTGTAGTTTTTTCAATCATATATTGACGTTTATATACTGTTTTTCCTTGTTCCCTCAACCCATACCCTAAACCCTAAACTTAATATCATAAACCCTAATCCCTATACCCTACACACTTAATCTTATACACTCAATGGGTTGAATGCTATCCCTCAACCCTCAACCCTAAACCCTATACTTAATCCCTAATCCCTAAACCCTCAACCCTATACCTTAAACCCTAAACAATACGCCCTCAACCATCATCCCTATACCCTATACCCTCACTCTTATACCTTAAATCTTCAATATTGTCCCTCAACCCTCACTCCTATACTTCAACCCTAAACCTACACTCTAAACCCTTAACCTTATGCCTTCTACCAAAAACCCATAACCTAAACCCTATACTTAATATCATATTTAACCTATCCCTATACCCTAAAAACATAATCTTATACACTCAAATTTGAACATTATCCCTCAACTATAAACCCTAAACCCTAAACCCTAAACCCTAAACCCTATACCCTACACCCTCGACCCTATACTTAAACACTACACCCTCAACCATCAACCCTATACCTAAACCCTCAACCCTATACCCTACACCCTACACCCTCGACCCTATACTTAAATCCTAAACCCTCAAACCTCGACCCTATACATTAAAACCTAAAACCCACACCCTCAACCCTCACACCTATACCCTATACCCTCAACTTTATACACTAAACCCTGAACATTGACCCTCAAAACAATACTTTGACCCTAAACTATAAACTCTCAACCTTTACCCTATGCCTTATACTCTCAATCCCTATACCCTATACACTTAACCCTATACCATCATCCCTAAACACTATCCCTCAACCCTCAACCCTATACCTTAAACCCTAAACCCTACACCCTCATCTCTCATCCATATGCCCTATAACCTCAACCCTATAGCCTAAACCTTGAACGTTGTCCCTCAACCCTATACTTAAACCTCTAAAACCTATACCCAATGTCCTTAACCCTAATCCCTATAGCCTATAAACTTAACCTTATACCGTCAACCCTAGAAATTATCCCTCAATCATAATCCATCAACCCTCAATCCCATACTTAAACCCCAAACCCTACATTCAACCGTGTACCCTAATTAACCCTAAATCATAAACCCTCAACCCTATACTGAATATTAACCCTAACCCTAATACCTTATATACATAACTCTATACCCTCAACCATGCACACTATCCCTCAACCCTCAACCCTCTAACTTAAACCCTAAACCTTACACCTGCAACCCTCATCCCTATACCCTAAAGCCTCAACCTAATACCCTAAACCCTATACTCTAGATCTTCAAGTTGACCATTTTGGTCTATAAATTCGACACACTTTTTAAAGCTACTTTGGGACCCCTCGTAATGGTGAATACTTTATTTAAGGAAATGGATTCCACAATAAATACATACAAACATGCATACATTCATACATATGTACATACATACAAGCATGCATTCATACATACAAACATACATATACATACATTCAAGAATACAAGCATACATACATACATACAAGAATACACACAAACATACATACATACATACAAGCATACATGCACTCAAGAACACAAACATACATACAAAAATATATACAAACATACACAAATAGATTAAAGTAAGGCATAATGCGGGCATGTTATAATGTGATTGTGTTATGTCAAAGCAATTCAACATAACTATAACGAGCTCACATTTTGTCCTGCTTTGGGAATCCCCAAGCCTTTGGCTTGGATTTTCTTAGGATTTCCAACCCAAAGGCTTGGACTGCCTTTCCAATGCCCAAAAATGTGTTTTTGTATATACTAAAAAATTTTACATAATCTCGTTCACACTAACCATTAGGTTTACATGTGCGAGTAAAAAAAATCCTAGGCAATGTTAAGATCTTTCTTATCTATTTAATGATGTTTTCTTCACATTTTGACTATTTTAAGGCTTTCATCTTTAATTTCTTTGTTTTTGTATCTATTTTTTTTTTCAAAAACCATTGTTTGGTATTTTTAACTTTATGTTTTAACCATTCATTGAAATTTCAAATAAATTACATTTTTATAAACTATACTCCATTCTACACATATTCAAAAATATATATTTTTGATTAACTTTCAAAAATTATAGGGGTAGCATGGTCAAATTTATATTTTTGAGGATGTGTCCACTTTGAAAATTAGTAAGAAATTAAATATTCATTAAAAAATTATTAGAAAAAATTGGGACTACACTACATGTTGTTAGCTAATTTCTTATCGAATTGATTTTTAAAAATACTAAAAAAATGTTAGCATTTTGAGGTACCCACAACAAATGTTATCTTATGTTTTTTTGAAAAAATAAGACCAATTTGTGTGGGTAACTTTTTTGAACCCCTTAATCTCTACCATTTTCAAATAAAAATAGTAGTTTAGAAAGTACATTCAGAGCACTAAGGTCCTTGTTTTTGTTGCATCTTGAAATTTTGATTGTAACTATCCTCAATTTCTCATCCAAGATTAGTATTTCCTAATTTCAAAAAAGAGTGGCCACTTAAGACCTCTTTTTGGCTCCTCATCTTTGTGCACTACCCTATTAACCTTCCTAATTTCCCCCTCACCCAAAAACTTGTTAATGGTCACTTTTCTAATGAATATCTTATTTCTCTCTTAAAAGAGGTGAATAATGTCAAAAAAGGTATTCAATACCTAAATAATTTTAGTTTAGCCTTTAGTTCAAGTATTCAGTGGTAGAAAAAATAATGTTATAAACAATCCTTTCTACACTGAGACTAATTTTTTTAATTATTTTATTTGGAAAATGGTTTACCATGGTGAGTGTTTTATATTTCTTGGCAGCCATTTTTATTTTCAAGCTTCTCCCTCTTCACTATTGCAAGTTTTGATTTTTTTGTATTAATAATAAACTAGTTTTTTGGATCATCAAATCTCTTTTTCTTATAGGAAATTTTTAGGTTTTTTTTAAATTGTCACTACAAATTATTGTTCTTATTCTTGTTGGGTGCACTTGAAAGAATCCTATCAAAATATTTAAAATATTTTTTATAGGCCTCCTCTAGTCAAGGAAAAGGTTTTCATAAGGTTTCCTTGGAGATTTTTTTATCTCCCTCATGATTCATGTGGTCTAGATCTTATCAAATTTCAACATAATTAATTAGACTTGTATGCTAATCCAGTTATTAAATCCCTAAAGGGGTATAAAGCCTAGAATACCCATCTTCATCACTATATTTATTCTAGTGTTCCTTGTAGTCATAAACCCTATAGAAATTTGGGCTTTCAATAATTATTTATGAAGGCACTTGTTGAAATTTAGGGATCACTTATGATCAAATCATGTAGAATGTTTGCGAAGTTATCAAGTCATAGATAATGTGGAAAGAGACTAGTTTTAATGATGGATTATGGTTATCTACTAATAAAAAAGTTATTTTATGGTCTCCTATAATCACTTTCTAAGATGAAACTCTTAGTTTAAAGTTCCTTAGGTTCATTCCCTAAAGATTTTTCACAAGGGCATTAAGATTGTATTTGATATTTTTCAAAGATCACCAAAAATTGATATCTTAGTCTAAGGAAAAAATTAAATTGAAAATATTCAATTACAATTTTGAATCCTTTTATATTTTGTTGATTCTAGATTCTTGCAGAAACATTTCAAAAAAATTGGATTAGATGTAATCAAAATTGGTAGATAGTGTGAGCAGCTGAAAAGAAATGTCCTAAGTCTATGAGCATCATTTTTCCTAGTCATCATCTTTTAATAATTGAATAATTTTAATTATTCAATTATGTTCGATCATATTCCTTTATTAATTAAATAGTTTTTAATTATTTAATTGATTCACCTTCTCATTTCTATCTTGATCAATTAAAATTATTTAATTGCATCACTAATACCCTTTTCTTCAATAATTAAATAAATTATTATTTATTTAATTATTTATCTTTTATCACATGTCTATAGTCAGATAATAATAATTATTTGACCTTTTATTTTTCTATAATTAAATAATTAACGAAATTATTTAATTATGTGTCATTCTTCTCCTTTAAATAATTTATCCTAATCAATTATCCATATTTAATTTATATCTCCTCCTTTAATTAAATTTATGAATTTAATTAAATCTCCTTTTTCATTTCCTCCAAATAAATTATTTATTTGCCACTTGTCCTTCTCCTCCATTTTCGAATAAATAATTTAAAATAAATTATTTATTTGCCACTTGTCATCCTCTCCATTTTCGAATTATTTATCCCTCTATTTTGGTCAAAGATCCCCTGTCATTATTTCATGTCATAGTCTGCATGTCCTGCATGTCTGTCATAGCCGTCGGCGTCATATCTTTTCCATGCATGGCATATTCTGGTTGCATCAATTCTCAACTGTAGATCTTGGCATCTTTCTAGAAACTCGATCTTGGCCATCCATTTCGTAACTTTCCTCTTATGAATCCTCATCCGTTGATCTTAGAATCTTTCTGGAAGATCAATCTCGTCTGTCCATTCGAATGGTTGTCTATAAAAGAAACCCTTCCCCTCCATTTTCAATTTAACAGTCATTATCTCCAACTTTCTTGCTTACTATTTGCAGGTATTTGCACAACTTCATCAACAAATCTGAGGGCAATATTGGCATAAGAAGAAATAGGAGAGATAAGAGAAAGAATCAACTTCAAAGGGGAGTATTTTATTTCATTTGCTTTCATTTTGATTGCTCTTTTTGTTTGTATTCTCTTGTTTAGATTGGGATAATAGTTTAGAAGTGTTGGCTGTCACTTAATCTAAATACTATTTGATTTTTCCTATCTTACATTGATGAACCCAACGTGAATCGAATAATATTGCAAAAAAATCGTTTGTTTTCTTGTTTGTTTGGTTGTTTTGCAGGTTACAGCCAAGAATTCATACGAAATCCCGTCATCTTCTTTTGAGCATAAAAAAATGGGCGCATAAATCCTTTAAAAATGATCATCTGGGTTTTGTAGCCCTCGTTTTCAGCTTTCCGAAACTTCAAACAGTTTAAAATTTCGTTAAGATTTGAGAAAGTTATGACTATTTTAGTATTTGCTATTTTTTTAGTTTAGCTGTTAAAACCCGCGTTTTCTTTTGCCTATAACATTTTTTCATGCAGAATCTTGGAAAAATAATTTCTGGGTTTTGAAGGTTTGAGTTTTAGCTTTCCATGGATATAAACCAATTGAAATTTTGTTAAGTTTTGAGAAAGTTATGGTTATTTTAATTCGCCAGTGTCATTTTCTTTTGAGTTACTAATCTCTTGTTTTTAGCATGTGGCACAGCTTGGAGGGAGTCTAAAAAAAAATTGTTTCTTTAGAAACAAAAATCGAGCTTTTCATTTCTTTAGGCATAATTAATTTTATTTGTTTTCAACAACAACAACAAATTGCATGCACACTCATTGGTTAAAATGAATATGCATTTCATTTCATGGGATTAAAATGAACACAAATTGCATGCACACTCATGGGTTAAAATGAACATGCATTTCATGTCATTGGCTTAAAATGAACTTTGTTTGTTTCACATCAAGTTAAATTTTTAAAATGAACAAAGTGTCTTGTATGTCCTCCTCACATTATCATTTGGTAATTAAAATTTATAAGTGTCTTCAATTTTGTGTTACCCTTTGATGCAATAATCAAAGTATCCTCTCCCCTTGCGCATTTATGCGATCTTGGGTGTAAGAGAAACGGTTATTGCCTCTAGAACTTGGGCCTTCCTTGGTGGGAAAAAGTACTCACCCCAAGGCGACTCAGACCGGCAACGAAGCTTTTTGGCCAAGCTACCCCCGACCGGTATATAAATGTGAATCCTAAGGGAAAGCCTAGGATTACGAGTGCGGATGTGTCATACGGACCAAGTAGTACTCCCCAAAACCCTGTTGAGCGTAACCTCTTCAGGCTGGAGTGCCTCCTAAACGGAGCTTAATCTTGTGCCCCATGTATGGCCACTCGAACGGGGGTCCTGAACTAAAAACCTTTGTGTAGTTGCCAAAATCCTTCTATTTGCTAACGCAGCAACGGTCGTTGTGAAGGCATCCACATTCTCGCAGTTCTTAGTAGAGGTGATCAACCTACCATGGGAGTTTTATGGGGGTTGGAAACTTGGTTGGCCTGAGAAGTGAGTGCAATGTAAGGGGGAGCCCGTGCAGCCAAGCTTTTGGATTCACACGCTAAGAATAAGTGCGGTTGGGGAAACCCACGTGGAATCTAGCGAATATTGTCCTTGCTTAACCTAGGGTTGTGCTTGTCTTCATTGTGCATGTTTTCAAATTTTCAAAGACAAGATATTGTGTTTGCCAAGTATTTTTTTAAGACATTGAGACAAATAAACACCTTTCACAAATCTAGAAACACACACATTCAACTTGAAACAATTCCAAATTTTGCAGTCTAAAACCCAAGACCAAGCTTGTCCAATTTGATATCAAACATCTTTTTCAGCAGCCATTGTTGAAAACCAGAGAGAAAATTGCTCGAATATTCCATTAGCGTCATCTTTAGTTTGCATTTACCCATAGGTTCATCCTTGCACATCATATCCTTGGTAATAGGGTCATTATCATTCCACCATTCCTTAATATTGGTCTTAGGTACATTGGCGCTTTGCATCCTTATATCCTTGAAAATCTCCAAAATAAAAATAAAAAAATAGCATAGTTTCATATCCATTTTGCATTAGAACCTTGCATTGCCATCCAAAGGTCACAAGTTTTGTATGGTCCTCATCCATCATAATCCAAATTCATGACCATGTCTTCACTTTACCTTGATCTTCTTCGTAGTCAAGCTGAATATCAATCAATCCTCAATCGCCAATACCAACCACTCACATACCCTTCTTACCAAGAATCCATAAGCCTTAGTCCTTCATCCATCTACCTTCACTATCAAAAGTCCCTTAGCACAATCCATGCCATTGACCCACAACAAATTTCCATTAGTCATCCCTATCCTAACTTTGACAAAGGAAACCAACCTTCCACTAGTCCATTCCAATCCTCCACATCCTATCATAATCCATCATCCACTAATCCATTCCAATCCTCCACATCTTATCCTAATCCATCATCCACTAACCCATTGTCATCCACTCCATCCCAAACTACAATACCATCCAATGAAAGCACATTAATTAATACTCTCCAAGGACAACTAGCAAAGGAACTTGTTCAACTCGTAAATGAAAACACACTTAGGAAATCCAATCACATTGTTAATCCTACACCATCCAACCATTTGTCACCATCATGTCCTCCATTGCCTACCAATACTGAAAAACATCTTGCTATTGAAACTCCATTATTGCCATGTCAAAATCTCAGGTCTATCAAAGAAAATCATATCCTTGTCCAAAATCAAATTCCATTGCCTAAACTTGAGGATACATGTCAAAAAGAAAGTCCAAAGCATGACATCACAACTTCACTTTCATATCAAGATCGAAGCAGTCCATCTCATGATCCCATCCTTAAGTCCATCCAAGAAGTCCTTCT